>CM032390.1:1333859-1781730 GCA_019049475.1 Eueides isabella | reverse complement strand
TTTTTAAATTTCGTATATAATCTAATTTTTAATTTTACATTTTTATAACTTTTTAGTCGATAGATTTTCTTCATTTGTGTTTTTTAAAAACGTAGGGTCGAGTTGGCTCTACGTCTGTGTATCTATATACTCTGTGTAATTTTTAATTTCCGTCGCTATTTTAGCGCGAAACACCTCGGATTTTTCGTACATTTTGGGTTTTTCAGCGTTTAAAACGCGCAAATAACCCCCCACCCGGACTTGACTAGTACCAGATCGTAGGCCTTCACGAGCCCGATCTATCGACACCAAAATTTTTGAAAATCCGTTCAGTAGTTTCGAGTTTTTCGAAAATACCTAGATCATATATTAGAAATCCACCCTAAGGTCTGCGGACTTGTAAAATTTTGTCGGGAATTAATTTTCCCAAACCAACCAAATCTTCAAGTATTCACTGAAATTTTCCAATTGTGTCTTAATATGTTTGTTTGTTAGTAAATAACATCATTTCATATATATTTTGTATCAAATAACTTAGAATTGAATTTTAAAGTTTCGTATATAATACTATTTTAATTTTAATTTTTATAAATGCTTTAGTCGATAGATTTCTCGTTCATTTTTGTTTTAAAACGTAGGGGTCGATTTGGCTCTACGTCTGTGTATATATAGAATGTGCTAATTTTTATTTTCGTGCTATTTAGCGCGAAAACTCGGATTTTTCGTACATTTTGGGTTTTTCAGCGTTAAACGCGCAAATAACCCCCCCACCGGACTTGACTAGTACCAGATCGGAGGCCTTCACGAGCCCGATCTATCGGACACCACAATTTTGAAAAATCGTTCAGTAGTTTTCGAGTTTTTCCGAAAAATACCTATATTCATATATTAGAAATCCACCTAAGGTCTGCGGACTTGTAAAATTTTGTCGGAAATTATTTTCCCAAACCAACCAAATCTTCAAGTTATTCAACTGAAATTTTCCAATTGTGTCTTAATATGTTTTGTTTGTTAGTAAATAAACATCATTTCATATATATTTGTATAAATAACTTAGAATGTAATTTTAAATTTCGTATATAATAATAATTTTTAATTTTAATTTTTATAACTTTTAGTCGATAGATTTTCTTCATTGTTGTTTTAAACTAGGGTCGAGTTGGCTCTACGTCTGTGTAGATATATAATTGTGTATTTTTTACAGTTTCGTGCTATTTTAGCGCGAAAAACTCGGATTGTTCGTACATTTTGGGTTTTTTTCAAGCGTTTAAAACGCGCAAATACCCCCCACACCGGACTTGACTCGTACCAGATCGGAGACTTCACGAGCCCCGATCTATCGACACCAAAATTTTGAAATCCGTTCAGTAGTTTTCGAGTTTTTCGAAAATACCTATATCATATATTAGAAATCCACCTAAGGTCTGCGGACTTGTAAAATTTTGTCGGGAATTAATTTTCCCAAACCAACCAAATCTTCAAGTTATTCAACTGAAATTTTCCAATTGTGTCTTAATATGTTTGTTTGTTAGTAAATAAACATCATTCATATATATTTTGTATAAATAACTTAGAATTTAATTTTTAATTTCGTATATAATAATAATTTTTAATTTTAATTTTTATAACTTTTAGTCGATAGATTTTCTTCATTTTTGTTTTAAAACGTAGGGTCGAGTTGGCTCTACGTCTGTGTATATATATAATTGTGTAATTTTTAATTTTCGTGCTATTTTAGCGCGAAAAACTCGGATTTTTCGTACATTTTGGGTTTTTCAGCGTTTAAACGCGCAAATAACCCCCCCCCCGGACTTGACTAGTACCAGATCGTAGGCCTTCACGAGCCCGATCTATCGACACCAAAATTTTGAAAATCCGTTCAGTAGTTTTCGAGTTTTTCGAAATACCTATATTCATATATAGAAATCCACCTAAGGTCTGCGGACTTGTAAAATTTTGTCGGGAATTAATTTTCCCAAACCAAACCAAATCTTCAAGTTATTCAACTGAAATTTTCCAATTGTGTCTTAATATGTTTGTTGTTAGTAAATAAACATCATTTCATATATATTTTGTATAAATAACTTAGAATTTAATTTTAATTTCGTATATAATAATAATTTTTAATTTTAATTTTTATAACTTTTAGTCGATAGATTTTCTTCATTTTTGTTTTTAAAACGTAGGGTCGAGTTGGCCTCTACGTCTGTGTATATTATAATTGTGTAATTTTTAATTTTCGTTGCTATTTAGCGCGAAAAACTCGGATTTTTCGTACATTTTGGGTTTTTCAGCGTTTAAACGCGCAAATAACCCCCCACCCGGACTGACTAGTACCAGATCGTAGGCCTTCACGAGCCCGATCTATCGACACCAAAATTTTGAAAATCCGTTCAGTAGTTTTCGAGTTTTTCGAAAATACCTATATTCATATATTAGAAATCCACCTAAGGTCTGCGGACTTGTAAAATTTTGTCGGGAATTAATTTTCCCAAACTCGATTTTTCGTACATTTTGGGTTTTTCAGCGTTTAAACGCGCAAATAACCCCCCACCCGGACTTGACTAGTACCAGATCGTAGGCCTTCACGAGCCCGATCTATCGACACCAAAATTTTGAAAATCCGTTCAGTAGTTTTCGAGTTTTTCGAAAATACCTATATTCATATATTAGAAATCCACCTAAGGTCTGCGGACTTGTAAAATTTTGTCGGGAATTAATTTCCCAAACCAACCAAATCTTCAAGTTATTCAACTGAAATTTTCCAATTGTGTCTTAATATGTTTGTTTGTTAGTAAATAAACATCATTTCATATATATTTTGTATAAATAACTTAGAATTTAATTTTTAAATTTCGTATATAATAATAATTTTAATTTTAATTTTTATAACTTTTAGTCGATAGATTTTCTTCATTTTTGTTTTAAAACGTAGGGTCGAGTTGGCTCTACGTCTGTGTATATATAATTGTGTAATTTTTAATTTTCGTGCTATTTTAGCGCGAAAAACTCGGATTTTTCGTACATTTTGGGTTTTTCAGCGTTTAAACGCGCAAATAACCCCCCACCCGGACTTGACTAGTACCAGATCGTAGGCCTTCACGAGCCCGATCTATCGACACCAAAATTTTGAAAATCCGTTCAGTAGTTTTCGAGTTTTTCGAAAATACCTATATTCATATATTAGAAATCCACCTAAGGTCTGCGGACTTGTAAAATTTTGTCGGGAATTAATTTTCCCAAACCAACCAAATCTTCAAGTTATTCAACTGAAATTTTCCAATTGTGTCTTAATATGTTTGTTTGTTAGTAAATAAACATCATTTCATATATATTTTGTATAAATAACTTAGAATTAATTTTTAAATTTCGTATATAATAATAATTTTTAATTTTAATTTTTATAACTTTTAGTCGATAGATTTTCTTCATTTTTGTTTTTAAAACGTAGGGTCGAGTTGGCTCTACGTCTGTGTATATATATAATTGTGTAATTTTTAATTTTCGTGCTATTTAGCGCGAAAAACTCGGATTTTTCGTACATTTTGGGTTTTTCAGCGTTTAAACGCGCAAATAACCCCCCACCCGGACTTGACTAGTACCAGATCGTAGGCCTTCACGAGCCCGATCTATCGACACCAAAATTTTGAAAATCCGTTCAGTAGTTTTCGAGTTTTTCGAAAATACCTATATTCATATATTAGAAATCCACCTAAGGTCTGCGGACTTGTAAAATTTTGTCGGGAATTAATTTTCCCAAACCAACCAAATCTTCAAGTTATTCAACTGAAATTTTCCAATTGTGTCTTAATATGTTTGTTTGTTAGTAAATAAACATCATTTCATATATATTTGTATAAATAACTTAGAATTTAATTTTTAAATTTCGTATATAATAATAATTTTTAATTTTAATTTTTATAACTTTTAGTCGATAGATTTCTTCATTTTTGTTTTAAAAACGTAGGGTCGAGTTGGCTCTACGTCTGTGTATATATATAATTGTGTAATTTTTAATTTTCGTGCTATTTTAGCGCGAAAAACTCGGATTTTTCGTACATTTTGGGTTTTTCAGCGTTTAAACGCGCAAATAACCCCCCACCCGGACTTGACTAGTACCAGATCGTAGGCCTTCACGAGCCCGATCTATCGACACCAAAATTTTGAAAATCCGTTCAGTAGTTTTCGAGTTTTTCGAAAATACCTATATTCATATATTAGAAATCCACCTAAGGTCTGCGGACTTGTAAAATTTTGTCGGGAATTAATTTTCCCAAACCAACCAAATCTTCAAGTTATTCAACTGAAATTTTCCAATTGTGTCTTAATATGTTTGTTTGTTAGTAAATAAACATCATTTCATATATATTTTGTATAAATAACTTAGAATTTAATTTTTAAATTTCGTATATAATAATAATTTTTAATTTTAATTTTTATAACTTTTAGTCGATAGATTTTCTTCATTTTTGTTTTAAAACGTAGGGTCGAGTTGGCTCTACGTCTGTGTATATATATAATTGTGTAATTTTTAATTTTCGTGCTATTTTAGCGCGAAAAACTCGGATTTTTCGTACATTTTGGGTTTTTCAGCGTTTAAACGCGCAAATAACCCCCCACCCGGACTTGACTAGTACCAGATCGTAGGCCTTCACGAGCCCGATCTATCGACACCAAAATTTTGAAAATCCGTTCAGTAGTTTTCGAGTTTTTCGAAAATACCTATATTCATATATTAGAAATCCACCTAAGGTCTGCGGACTTGTAAAATTTTGTCGGGAATTAATTTTCCCAAACCAACCAAATCTTCAAGTTATTCAACTGAAATTTTCCAATTGTGTCTTAATATGTTTGTTTGTTAGTAAATAAACATCATTTCATATATATTTTGTATAAATAACTTAGAATTTAATTTTTAAATTTCGTATATAATAATAATTTTTAATTTTAATTTTTATAACTTTTAGTCGATAGATTTTCTTCATTTTTGTTTTAAAACGTAGGGTCGAGTTGGCTCTACGTCTGTGTATATATATAATTGTGTAATTTTTAATTTTCGTGCTATTTTAGCGCGAAAAACTCGGATTTTTCGTACATTTTGGGTTTTTCAGCGTTTAAACGCGCAAATAACCCCCCACCCGGACTTGACTAGTACCAGATCGTAGGCCTTCACGAGCCCGATCTATCGACACCAAAATTTTGAAAATCCGTTCAGTAGTTTTCGAGTTTTTCGAAAATACCTATATTCATATATTAGAAATCCACCTAAGGTCTGCGGACTTGTAAAATTTTGTCGGGAATTAATTTTCCCAAACCAACCAAATCTTCAAGTTATTCAACTGAAATTTTCCAATTGTGTCTTAATATGTTTGTTTGTTAGTAAATAAACATCATTTCATATATATTTTGTATAAATAACTTAGAATTTAATTTTTAAATTTCGTATATAATAATAATTTTTAATTTTAATTTTTATAACTTTTAGTCGATAGATTTTCTTCATTTTTGTTTTAAAACGTAGGGTCGAGTTGGCTCTACGTCTGTGTATATATATAATTGTGTAATTTTTAATTTTCGTGCTATTTTAGCGCGAAAAACTCGGATTTTTCGTACATTTTGGGTTTTTCAGCGTTTAAACGCGCAAATAACCCCCCACCCGGACTTGACTAGTACCAGATCGTAGGCCTTCACGAGCCCGATCTATCGACACCAAAATTTTGAAAATCCGTTCAGTAGTTTTCGAGTTTTTCGAAAATACCTATATTCATATATTAGAAATCCACCTAAGGTCTGCGGACTTGTAAAATTTTGTCGGGAATTAATTTTCCCAAACCAACCAAATCTTCAAGTTATTCAACTGAAATTTTCCAATTGTGTCTTAATATGTTTGTTTGTTAGTAAATAAACATCATTTCATATATATTTTGTATAAATAACTTAGAATTTAATTTTTAAATTTCGTATATAATAATAATTTTTAATTTTAATTTTTATAAGTTTTAGTCAATAGATTTTTTGATTTTTGTTTTAAAACGTAGGGTCGAGTTGGCTCTACGTCTGTGTATATATATAATTGTGTAATTTTTAATTTTCGTGCTATTTTAGCGCGAAAAACTCGGATTTTTCGTACATTTTGGGTTTTTCAGCGTTTAAACGCGCAAATAACCCCCCACCCGGACTTGACTAGTACCAGATCGTAGGCCTTCACGAGCCCGATCTATCGACACCAAAATTTTGAAAATCCGTTCAGTAGTTTTCGAGTTTTTCGAAAATACCTATATTCATATATTAGAAATCCACCTAAGGTCTGCGGACTTGTAAAATTTTGTCGGGAATTAATTTTCCCAAACCAACCAAATCTTCAAGTTATTCAACTGAAATTTTCCAATTGTGTCTTAATATGTTTGTTTGTTAGTAAATAAACATCATTTCATATATATTTTGTATAAATAACTTAGAATTTAATTTTTAAATTTCGTATATAATAATAATTTTTAATTTTAATTTTTATAACTTTTAGTCGATAGATTTTCTTCATTTTTGTTTTAAAACGTAGGGTCGAGTTGGCTCTACGTCTGTGTATATATATAATTGTGTAATTTTTAATTTTCGTGCTATTTTAGCGCGAAAAACTCGGATTTTTCGTACATTTTGGGTTTTTCAGCGTTTAAACGCGCAAATAACCCCCCACCCGGACTTGACTAGTACCAGATCGTAGGCCTTCACGAGCCCGATCTATCGACACCAAAATTTTGAAAATCCGTTCAGTAGTTTTCGAGTTTTTCGAAAATACCTATATTCATATATTAGAAATCCACCTAAGGTCTGCGGACTTGTAAAATTTTGTCGGGAATTAATTTTCCCAAACCAACCAAATCTTCAAGTTATTCAACTGAAATTTTCCAATTGTGTCTTAATATGTTTGTTTGTTAGTAAATAAACATCATTTCATATATATTTTGTATAAATAACTTAGAATTTAATTTTTAAATTTCGTATATAATAATAATTTTTAATTTTAATTTTTATAACTTTTAGTCGATAGATTTTCTTCATTTTTGTTTTAAAACGTAGGGTCGAGTTGGCTCTACGTCTGTGTATATATATAATTGTGTAATTTTTAATTTTCGTGCTATTTTAGCGCGAAAAACTCGGATTTTTCGTACATTTTGGGTTTTTCAGCGTTTAAACGCGCAAATAACCCCCCACCCGGACTTGACTAGTACCAGATCGTAGGCCTTCACGAGCCCGATCTATCGACACCAAAATTTTGAAAATCCGTTCAGTAGTTTTCGAGTTTTTCGAAAATACCTATATTCATATATTAGAAATCCACCTAAGGTCTGCGGACTTGTAAAATTTTGTCGGGAATTAATTTTCCCAAACCAACCAAATCTTCAAGTTATTCAACTGAAATTTTCCAATTGTGTCTTAATATGTTTGTTTGTTAGTAAATAAACATCATTTCATATATATTTTGTATAAATAACTTAGAATTTAATTTTTAAATTTCGTATATAATAATAATTTTTAATTTTAATTTTTATAACTTTTAGTCGATAGATTTTCTTCATTTTTGTTTTAAAACGTAGGGTCGAGTTGGCTCTACGTCTGTGTATATATATAATTGTGTAATTTTTAATTTTCGTGCTATTTTAGCGCGAAAAACTCGGATTTTTCGTACATTTTGGGTTTTTCAGCGTTTAAACGCGCAAATAACCCCCCACCCGGACTTGACTAGTACCAGATCGTAGGCCTTCACGAGCCCGATCTATCGACACCAAAATTTTGAAAATCCGTTCAGTAGTTTTCGAGTTTTTCGAAAATACCTATATTCATATATTAGAAATCCACCTAAGGTCTGCGGACTTGTAAAATTTTGTCGGGAATTAATTTTCCCAAACCAACCAAATCTTCAAGTTATTCAACTGAAATTTTCCAATTGTGTCTTAATATGTTTGTTTGTTAGTAAATAAACATCATTTCATATATATTTTGTATAAATAACTTAGAATTTAATTTTTAAATTTCGTATATAATAATAATTTTTAATTTTAATTTTTATAACTTTTAGTCGATAGATTTTCTTCATTTTTGTTTTAAAACGTAGGGTCGAGTTGGCTCTACGTCTGTGTATATATATAATTGTGTAATTTTTAATTTTCGTGCTATTTTAGCGCGAAAAACTCGGATTTTTCGTACATTTTGGGTTTTTCAGCGTTTAAACGCGCAAATAACCCCCCACCCGGACTTGACTAGTACCAGATCGTAGGCCTTCACGAGCCCGATCTATCGACACCAAAATTTTGAAAATCCGTTCAGTAGTTTTCGAGTTTTTCGAAAATACCTATATTCATATATTAGAAATCCACCTAAGGTCTGCGGACTTGTAAAATTTTGTCGGGAATTAATTTTCCCAAACTCGGATTTTTCGTACATTTTGGGTTTTTCAGCGTTTAAACGCGCAAATAACCCCCCACCCGGACTTGACTAGTACCAGATCGTAGGCCTTCACGAGCCCGATCTATCGACACCAAAATTTTGAAAATCCGTTCAGTAGTTTTCGAGTTTTTCGAAAATACCTATATTCATATATTAGAAATCCACCTAAGGTCTGCGGACTTGTAAAATTTTGTCGGGAATTAATTTTCCCAAACCAACCAAATCTTCAAGTTATTCAACTGAAATTTTCCAATTGTGTCTTAATATGTTTGTTTGTTAGTAAATAAACATCATTTCATATATATTTTGTATAAATAACTTAGAATTTAATTTTTAAATTTCGTATATAATAATAATTTTTAATTTTAATTTTTATAACTTTTAGTCGATAGATTTTCTTCATTTTTGTTTTAAAACGTAGGGTCGAGTTGGCTCTACGTCTGTGTATATATATAATTGTGTAATTTTTAATTTTCGTGCTATTTTAGCGCGAAAAACTCGGATTTTTCGTACATTTTGGGTTTTTCAGCGTTTAAACGCGCAAATAACCCCCCACCCGGACTTGACTAGTACCAGATCGTAGGCCTTCACGAGCCCGATCTATCGACACCAAAATTTTGAAAATCCGTTCAGTAGTTTTCGAGTTTTTCGAAAATACCTATATTCATATATTAGAAATCCACCTAAGGTCTGCGGACTTGTAAAATTTTGTCGGGAATTAATTTTCCCAAACCAACCAAATCTTCAAGTTATTCAACTGAAATTTTCCAATTGTGTCTTAATATGTTTGTTTGTTAGTAAATAAACATCATTTCATATATATTTTGTATAAATAACTTAGAATTTAATTTTTAAATTTCGTATATAATAATAATTTTTAATTTTAATTTTTATAACTTTTAGTCGATAGATTTTCTTCATTTTTGTTTTAAAACGTAGGGTCGAGTTGGCTCTACGTCTGTGTATATATATAATTGTGTAATTTTTAATTTTCGTGCTATTTTAGCGCGAAAAACTCGGATTTTTCGTACATTTTGGGTTTTTCAGCGTTTAAACGCGCAAATAACCCCCCACCCGGACTTGACTAGTACCAGATCGTAGGCCTTCACGAGCCCGATCTATCGACACCAAAATTTTGAAAATCCGTTCAGTAGTTTTCGAGTTTTTCGAAAATACCTATATTCATATATTAGAAATCCACCTAAGGTCTGCGGACTTGTAAAATTTTGTCGGGAATTAATTTTCCCAAACCAACCAAATCTTCAAGTTATTCAACTGAAATTTTCCAATTGTGTCTTAATATGTTTGTTTGTTAGTAAATAAACATCATTTCATATATATTTTGTATAAATAACTTAGAATTTAATTTTTAAATTTCGTATATAATAATAATTTTTAATTTTAATTTTTATAACTTTTAGTCGATAGATTTTCTTCATTTTTGTTTTAAAACGTAGGGTCGAGTTGGCTCTACGTCTGTGTATATATATAATTGTGTAATTTTTAATTTTCGTGCTATTTTAGCGCGAAAAACTCGGATTTTTCGTACATTTTGGGTTTTTCAGCGTTTAAACGCGCAAATAACCCCCCACCCGGACTTGACTAGTACCAGATCGTAGGCCTTCACGAGCCCGATCTATCGACACCAAAATTTTGAAAATCCGTTCAGTAGTTTTCGAGTTTTTCGAAAATACCTATATTCATATATTAGAAATCCACCTAAGGTCTGCGGACTTGTAAAATTTTGTCGGGAATTAATTTTCCCAAACCAACCAAATCTTCAAGTTATTCAACTGAAATTTTCCAATTGTGTCTTAATATGTTTGTTGTTAGTAAATAAACATCATTTCATATATATTTTGTATAAATAACTTAGAATTTAATTTTTAAATTTCGTATATAATAATAATTTTTAATTTTAATTTTTATAACTTTTAGTCGATAGATTTTCTTCATTTTTGTTTTAAAACGTAGGGTCGAGTTGGCTCTACGTCTGTGTATATATAATTGTGTAATTTTTAATTTTCGTGCTATTTTAGCGCGAAAAACTCGGATTTTTCGTACATTTTGGGTTTTTCAGCGTTTAAACGCGCAAATAACCCCCCACCCGGACTTGACTAGTACCAGATCGTAGGCCTTCACGAGCCCGATCTATCGACACCAAAATTTTGAAAATCCGTTCAGTAGTTTTCGAGTTTTTCGAAAATACCTATATTCATATATTAGAAATCCACCTAAGGTCTGCGGACTTGTAAAATTTTGTCGGGAATTAATTTTCCCAAACCAACCAAATCTTCAAGTTATTCAACTGAAATTTTCCAATTGTGTCTTAATATGTTTGTTTGTTAGTAAATAAACATCATTTCATATATATTTTGTATAAATAACTTAGAATTTAATTTTTAAATTTCGTATATAATAATAATTTTTAATTTTAATTTTTATAACTTTTAGTCGATAGATTTTCTTCATTTTTGTTTTAAAACGTAGGGTCGAGTTGGCTCTACGTCTGTGTATATATATAATTGTGTAATTTTTAATTTTCGTGCTATTTTAGCGCGAAAAACTCGGATTTTTCGTACATTTTGGGTTTTTCAGCGTTTAAACGCGCAAATAACCCCCCACCCGGACTTGACTAGTACCAGATCGTAGGCCTTCACGAGCCCGATCTATCGACACCAAAATTTTGAAAATCCGTTCAGTAGTTTTCGAGTTTTTCGCCCCCCCACCTCACCCTATAGTCTCTCAGTTAGGTAAACTTATTTCATTTATTTTAATTTTTATTCTCTGATCGTGCTGAAACTTGGTGGGTGTACTAATAGTGTAGTTTTAGATACGATAAAAATATTTTAAAAAATGTCTCGCCCAGATTCAGAGAGTATTCACAGTAGATGCAGCACTCCCGATTTCTCGTCCCTAATACTAGAGATGTCCCCAGACAGAGAACAAGAAGTGTCCAATGAACCACCCCAACAACCACAAGCATCCCAAAGTAAAAGTAAAAGTAAATCAGATAAAGCTCAACGTAAACCTCTACCAATGCAAGCCAACACAGTGAAGGATTTCCGCTCTTTGCACAGTATTGTCGATACTCTTGCCAGACACATTATACATGCCATCCATGAGAATAAAAGCGTGACTTCAATAAACAAAAGATTTATCATAGAAGCCGCAGAAGAAATCAGCTTAGCCGCTGATATCTTTCTAGAATCACATATTGAGACTGGCAATTTTGATCCACCACCCGATACGCCAGCTCCTACACCTGTTATCGATAACACTGTGTTAAAAGAGGACATCATATCTGCTGTGAGGGATGAGATTCATAAATTTAAAACCGAATTAAAATCCGAACTTACCGCAAATAATAGCCCAACTTATGCACAAATAGCTTCAAATAGAACCCCAATTGTCGATAAGTCCCCAAAGTCTCAGTACAAGCCTGCCATTGTTATATCTCCTGTAGAAACGTCTGAAAATACACAAAATACAATCACCAAATTTAAGAAAAGCATCTCCTTCAGAGAGAAGAACTACGCCCCCACCCGTGTCAAGGCCATTTCAAATAATAAAGTAAGGGTTGAATTTATGAACGAATCTCAATGTCAGGATACACTAAATCAATTAAAAGAATCCACATTAATTTCCGCTGAGCCAGCCAAAAAGATTCTTCCCATGCTCATTCTCAAGGGTGTCTCAAAAGATATCCCCCTTGAGGAGTTGTCCACAGTAGTTACTCAGCAAAATCCTACAATAAATCAGTTAATTAAAAAACCAGAAGATTTTAAACTTAGATTCAGAAGGAATAACAATAAGAATCAAAATTTGTATAATGCAGTTTTTATAGTAAGCCCAGCGGTGTGGCGCGAGGCGATCAACCTGGGAAGGCTTAACGCTGACCACCAACAAGTTTTTGTGGGGGACTTTTCACCATTTATCCAATGTTACAAGTGTCTGCAGTTTGGTCACATTAGTAAAAACTGTGTGTCTGACTGTAGGCCTTGTTCACATTGTTCCGATGAAACTCATCAAGTTTCTAATTGTCCCAATGTTAGTAAAAATTTACCTCCCGTTTGTTTCAACTGTTCTAAATACAATGTCAAAACCAATAGTAATCTAAACTCAAATCATACTGCAACCTCTAATAATTGTCCTACCATCCAACACATGATAAACCAATTAAAATGCAAAATTGATTATGGCATTTAAATTTTTAATAGAGTCTGCTCTAAAGTTAAGTTTACCTATTTGTATCATTTTTCTTGTTAATATTACATTATTAAAACTTTCGTTAAAATTTGTTACTAAAATATTATCTAAATTGTATATAATATTCTATTGTATTATATATATATGTAATTATATGTATTGTTATTTGAAATTGTGTCTCAAAATATGTGAAACTTGTCGAAAAGGTATAAATTCTTGTCTTTAAAAATAAGTTGTAATCTGAATGTGTCTTTTAAATGTCGTGTCTTAATTCTAAGAAAAGTAATCATACTTATATCTGTTAATAAAATATATTAAGTATCTATGTTAAAGTTAAAAAGTTATCATAAGTTTATCAATAATAATAAATGTCAAGCATGTTTACACAACCGACCCCGGCCGCCCGTATACATTAGCGAGGACTGCGGTTGGAAGTGTAGACTGGCATCAGTCATAATAAATTAAAGTATTGGGCCTCAACAACCCAAAAAAAAAAAAAAAAAAAAAAAAAAAAAACCTAACCTAACCTAACCTAACCTAACCTAACCTAACCTAACCTAACCTAACCTAACCTAACCTAACCTAACCTAACCTAACCTAACCTAACCTAACCTAACCTAACCTAACCTAACCTAACCTAACCTAACCTAACCTAACCTAACCTAACCTTTTTTTTTTTTTTTTTTTTTTTTTTTTTAACGTGAGGAAATCCGATTACGGATACCCGGCCGAGTGGGGACTCGAGCGCGGGTTATGTAGGACTCGCGGACTGGCAGATGTAGGCCGTCCGAATACCCAGTAAAACCTCACGGTGCTCCTCCTCGACCGCCTGTGGCCGCACGACACGGGAACTAGAGTCTTCCGTGAAGCGCGGCGGCGGGAGCCTGTCGGCACGTCGCAGAGTCAAGGGTGGTGTGGTCACCCTCGACGGCCTTCTCAGAGTAGCGCGCGGGAGCAACCTGCGCGCGCCTACTCGGGCCAGGTTAGTAGGCGATCAGCTTCCCCAAGCTGACCGCCCTCTGGCTCATTAGGGCGGCAGGCGGCGGTCGTGTGCCGCCCTCCGGCGACCCGGTCTTTTGCGACGGATAGCGAGTTCGGCTGATGCCTCCCTCGCACGTTCCGCCGCCTCCTTCTCGAGCACCACTGCCTCGCAGAAGGAAGAGACCGCGTCCCACGACGTCTCGCTACCGGCGATGGCCTTGACTACGGCCGACAGGGAAAGGTCGTCCCCAATGGCGTCGCGCAGAGCGCGACGTTGAGACGCCCAAGCTGGGCACACCTCCAGCGTGTGCTGGGCCGTCTCGTCGAGGCAGTCGTCGCAGTGGGGGCAGCGGGCATCGGGCTCCCTCCCAGCGATCCGACACAGGTAACCCCCGAAGCAACCATGCCCCGTGAGCACCTGCGTGGTGCGGAAGGTTAGGACGCCGTGACGCCTCGCTAACCACTGGCGGAAGACTGGACGAACAGCCTCGATCGTCCTCCGGCCGGCGGTTGGTGTTGCCAGCCGGGACTCCCACACCTCCAATGCGGCATCCCGCGCCTCCTCTTGTGGTGCTGACCTTGCCGCGGCCCCGGACACGAGGCCCCGACGCCGGCAATAGACCGACGCCAGAGCAGTCGCGTCCAGGTCCCACGGCATGACTCCGGCCAGCACGCACGCCACCTCACCGGAGATGGTCCGATACCCCCGTATCGCCCGGATGGCCATCACCCTCTGCGCCCGTCGCAGCAGAGTGACGTTGTGCCGGTCCAGGGCGTCCGCCCATACGGGGGCACCGTAGAGGGCCATCGACCTGACCACTCCGGTGTACAGCCGACGGCTCGAGGCGCTCGGCCCATCCACATTGGGCAAAAGGCGCGCCAAGGCCGCCGCCGTCTTCAACAGTTTCGGGGCCAAAGATGAAAAGTGGCCCCGGAAACTCCACCGACCGTCCAGAACAAGTCCGAGGTACTTCATGCTCCTTTTGACGTCAATTGTGACGCCACCGACGACGATATGGGCATCTGGTGGTGGGCCCTTTCGAGGAGCATGGAAGTATAATGCCTCCGACTTGTTCAAGGCACCCTCCAAACCAAGCCGCCTGATGCGGCCGACAACATCGGCCACCCCGGCCGTCGCGAGGACCGCCGCCTCCCGGTAGGTCCTCTGCTGCGCCAAGACCAGCGTGTCATCGGCGTAACAGAGGACCTTTATTCCCTCCAAGTTGCTGCCCCGCAGCACCCAGTCGTATCCGATGTTCCAGAGGATGGGTCCCAGCACCGATCCTTGTGGAACACCGGATGACACCTCGTACTCCTCCCATCCACCAGGAGCTGGAAAGATCACGGACCTCCCGGACAGGTAAGCCCCGATGACACGGCACAGGTATGGAGGCACACGGTGGTATAAAAGTGCCTCCTTAATGCAGGGCCAGGGGAGGGAGTTAAAGGCGTTGGCGATGTCTAAAGATACCGCCAAAATCCCGTCACCCCGAGCAACCGCATCCTGCGCATGGGACTTTACCTCGAGTATGGCATCCACCGTCGAACGCCCACTGCGGAAGCCATACTGCAGGTCCGAGAGGTCAGGACCTGTCCCCTCCAAGTGGTGTTGTAGCCTCCTCGCTACAACACGCTCGAAGAGCTTGGCGATCTCGCTCAAGAGCACGATGGGCCTATAGGCGGAGGCTGAATCCGCCGGACGCCCCTCCTTCTTAATGAGGACTAACCTGCCTGTCTTCCACCGCTGTGGAATTATGGCTTGAGCCAGACAGGCAGTAAATAGCCCTCGCACTCTGGGCCCCATGATGTCCAGGGCCAGAGTTAGCGCCCGGCTGGGGATGCCATCCAGGCCAGGGGCGGTGCTCTTGTGCCGAGATCGGCGAATAGCTTCTTCGAGCTCCTCCTCCTCCACCGGTGGTGCGACACCGTCTTCCTCCTCTCGCGCTGCAGGGCGGGCCATAGAAGGTGGTGAAAAGTTGGCCCGCTGCGGGAATAGCGACGACAGCACCCCACGGAGAATATCCGGTCGGAGCGTCTGCGTCAGTGGTGGAGCCCAAGCCCGTAGCTTACCGATCACCATCCGGTAAGGTGTCCCGTACGGGTCTTGGTCTATCCCCGCAATCATTCGATCGTGCGACTCGCCCTTCGCACGACCGATTTCCTCCTGCGGCCGCGTCCTCGCCTCGACATAGACCTGGTACAGTCGGTCTTCCTCCTCCTGCACCTTCTGTACCCGTCTCCGATAGTGGCTGTACTGGCGTCTCGCACCAACGCAGGTGTTACGCAGTTGGGCGATCTCCCACGACCACCAGTACACTTGTCGCCGCTGAGGGCGACGCCCGGAACGGGGCATTGACGCGTCACAGATACGCGTCATCGCCCCCTGCGCCCAGGTGGCGGCGTCTTCTGCAGACGCCAAGCTCTGGGGCAGCCAGGATTCCACTATCGCTGCCTCCTCCAGCAGTTGCTTGTCGAGACGACCCAATTGCCACCGCGGTCCGTACTCTCGCGAGGTTGGACTGGGGGCTGGCGGCGCCGCCGGATGTGTGGAGATCTCGTATTGGATGTAGAGGTGGTCCGAGAGAGTCTCCACATCATCCAGCACTTGCCAACCCCGAACACGACGCGCTAGGGCCGGGCTCGCAAACGTTACGTCCACGACGGACCCGCCCAGCCTTCGCACACACGTGTTCGTTGTCCCTCGATTGAGGACAGACAAACCGGTGGCAATAACCCACTCCGACAGTGTCACACCACGCACATCCGTCGTTGCGGAGCCCCATACGCTGGATTTGGCGTTGAGATCGCCCGCAACCAACACCTCCGCCGGGCGATGCCGTTCTACCATTTCCCCCAATCGAATGAGAAACTCTTCGAACTCTGCAAGAGTTCGATTGGGGGAAAAGTAAACACCAACGACAACTAGGTCGCCGACAAGTGCCGCGACGCATCCCGCACCCCTCTCGACTCGTGAGAAAGGCGGGGAGCCCGCAGCTACCTGGGTGATAATAGTCACCACCCCGGTGTTGTCCGCGACCCAGTTATCCCGCGCAGGCACGCTGTACGGCTCCGCAACAACCGCCACTTGTATCGACCGCTGCGCCAGGCTTTGGACCAATAAGTCTTGGGCTCTGGCACAGTGGTTGATGTTCGCCTGCAGTATCTGCACATCCATTATTGGATGAGCATTGGCTGCACCTCCACGCCCTTACTAGTTTGGGCTTCAGGTGAGACGTGGCTTGCATTACCCGCCCTTCCTCTTCTGCGTTTCGACTGTGCACATACTTTTGCACAGGCTGAGCTCCCCGCCAAGTGATTGGCAGGCCTCTGTGCTTCCTCGCACGCCGGGCAGTGTGGCTGCTCTGAACATGTGGCATGCTTGTGCCCAGGACGTCCATATCTGAAGCAGTGAGAGCTGCGATCCACACTACTACAATTCGCCGCCATGTGTCCTGTTTCGTGGCAGCGGAAGCAACGCAGGACCCTCTGCTGCAACAACGTTACTTTTGCTGATACGAAACCCACCAAAAGCCGCCCTTCGCTCACTTTTTTGGCAGCAACAACCGGGCAGCGAACCCAGGCTGTGCCAAGGCCTGCATGGTCTCGCCGAACCTCCCCAACCTTGACTGCGGCAATATCACAGCTGCCACTTCTGCTGATTGCGGCTGCAACTTCTTCGGACGTCACTGAGTCATCCAGTCCACTCACACGTAGCTAAGCACATTTAGTGGGCCTCGTGACTTGGACCTCACTCTGATCTAACACGCCTCGCAGTTTTTGCGCAAGAGCATCTGCTTTCTCGCCTGAGTTAGCCCCCGGGATTTCCAGTAGCCTCGCGCCAGTTGACGCAACTCTAAATCTCATATCCGAGATATCCAACTCCGCGAGGTCTACCTTATCCTTGAGTTGGGTGAACACTTGGCTGTATGTCACGTTGCTCTCTTTGGCGTTAGATTGGAGCTTTAACGCAACTACAGCCGACCGTGGCTGTTTTAGTTTTGGCGCTTTTGGCGCCTTCAACCCTTTTGGTCCTGTCTTCTTATTATTTTGCTGTTGGACAGCAGTAGCTGCAGCAGCCTTCTTTTTACTGCCTTTTCTGGCAACGACATTCCACCCTTCGGACATATCTAGTGGCGCAGGTGGTAGCGAACGTGGCGGTGGTATCTCCTTACCTTTGCCCTTGCCTTTGCCTTTGCCTTTGTTCGGAGGTATTTGGCCTCTTGTACTAGCAGGATTTGCGGGAGCCATCAGAGTGGTATTCGTCGCCTTTGCCCTCGCTACCGTAGGGACGGCCGATTTTGACGCCGCTAACGGGGGACGCATACTCTTCTCCGGAAGAAGTCGGTTCTCTAGACCTTCTATCCGGGCGCTCACCATCGTTCCGACTTCAATCATTATAGAGCGCATCAGCTCATCGGAACGCGCTGGTTGATTATTGCTAGATTCCACCGCTTGACTCCTTTGTATTTGAAGGTCAGCCCGTAAAAGACTGACCTCGTTCCTCAACTCCGTCATTTCATAGCGCAGCTTATTGTTATGCGCTCGCAACTGGGCTACCTCCTCCGTTGCTGTACGCTGAGCTAGCTCGTCCACCGCCATGCCTATGGCTTTTGCCGCCTCTTTTAGAGCCCTGGTGAAGGTACCCTTTAGGTTACCAGATTTGCTGGCTACCTTTCTAATAACTTCTAGGCTATCGGTGACCCTATTATGGAGATCAGACGCGAGTCTGCATTCGTCCTGTTGCGGGTTTGACTCTAAGGACATAACCGATTGCCTAGAATTGGCTCTAGAGGATAGGACTGAGACGCGTTCTTCCAACTCACTCTCTATCCCAGCTCTGTCTTCCACCTTCTTAGCCGCCTTGCGGGCTTTTTCGGCCTCTATTGTGGGCCTTCCTCTCACTCGCTTCGTAGCTACAACTTTTAAGGCCGGTCTATCCGACTCTCCATCGCCAGAGGACTCTGCTTGGTCACTCGGCTTGCGAGGTCTTTTTCGCCTTTCCTTTAAATACTGTGATCTGTGCGGTTGCTGCGATCCCACCGACATGAAGCTTTCGGAATCTGACTCCTTCGACTCCGCTCCCCACAGCCGTCCATACGATGAACCCGATCCTCGCCTCGACCGGACGCCCTCCTTGGTTGACATCAATCCAACATCCACCTTGGTCAAAACCACTCGTGGCTCCTTCACTCCAATTAGGCCTCCACTGCCAGGCCTTTCTGCACTAATACTCGTCACAGACAACCTTCGATGTTCTATTGCCTGAGGTGCACCAAGATCTCCTTCACACACCATACCTCCAACAACTTCGCCCTCTCCGGGCACAACTAACACTCCGCCTTTCGCAGGCCCTTCCTCGACTCCGCCCTTCTCGGGCCCTTCCCCCGCAACACATCGGTAAACGTTGCCCCCCGCAGATTCGTGGGGCTTGCGTGCCGTAGCACGGAGGGACTCTCCAGACTGGCTGGTACCCTCCTGCGGGATGAATAAATTTTTGTTTGCCGACATGTTGTTTTTTTGCTGATCCACAGCTTCGGCTTTTCTGTCGGGGTGTGCTCCCCTAGGCCGTGTCCATAACGATGGACTAAAGGCACGCCCATGCCTTGCTGGTTTTGGTCCGCGCCGGGAAAAACTCCCGGTCCACCCGCCCGCGAGAGCGAGTGGTTTCCCCTATCCGCCACCTGGGGACGCGCCCAGTAGGAGGACCAGCAACTCCCTTGGGAACCTAACCTAACCTAACCTAACCTAACCTAACCTAACCTAACCTAACCTAACCTTTTTTTTTTTTTTTTTTTTTTTTTTTTTTTTTTTTTTTTTTTTTTAACGTGAGGAAATCCGATTACGGATACCCGGCCGAGTGGGGACTCGAGCGGGTTATGTGGGACTTGCGGACTGGCAGATGTAGGCCGTCCGAATACCCACTAAAACCTCACGGTGCTCCTCCTCAACCGCCTTTTTGGCCGCACGACACGGGAACTAGAGTCTTCCGTGAAGCGCGGCGGCGGGAGCCTGTCGGCACGTCGCGGAGTCAAGGGTGGTGTGGTCACCCTCGACGGCCTTCTCAGAGTAGCGCGCGGGAGCAACCTGCGCGCGCCTACTCGGGCCAGGTTAGTAGGCGATCAGCTTCCCCAAGCTGACCGCCCTCTGGCTCATTAGGGCGGAAGGCGGCGGTCGTGTGCCGCCCTCCGGCGACCCGGTCTTTTGCGACGGATAGCGAGTTCGGCTGATGCCTCCCTCGCACGTTCCGCCGCCTCCTTCTCGAGCACCACTGCCTCGCAGAAGGAAGAGACCGCGTCCCACGACGTCTCGCTACCGGCCATGGCCTTGACCACGGCCGGCAGGGAGAGGTCGTCCCCAATGGCGTCACGCAGAGCGCGACGTTGAGACGCCCAAGCTAGGCACACCTCCAGCGTGTGCTGGGCCGTCTCGTCGAGGCAGTCATCGCAGTGGTGGCAGCGGGCATCGGGCTCCCTCCCAGCGATCCGACACAGGTAACCCCCGAAGCAACCATGCCCCGTGAGCACCTGCGTGGCGCGGAAGGTTAGGACGCCGTGACGCCTCGCTAACCACTGGCGGAAGACTGGACGAACAGCCTCGATCGTCCTCCGGCCGGCAGATGGTGTTGCCAGCCGGGACTCCCACACCTCTAATGCGGCATCCCGCGCCTCCTCTTGTGGTGCTGACCTATCCGCGGACCCGGACACGAGGCCCCGACGCCGGCAATAGACCGACGCCAGAGCAGTCGCGTCCAGATCCCACGGCATGACTCCGGCCAGCACGCACGACACCTCACCGGAGATGGTCCGATACCCCCGTATCGCCCGGATGGCCATCACCCTCTGCGCCCGTCGCAGCAGAGTGACGTTGTGCCGGTCCAGGGCGTCCGCCCATACGGGGGCACCGTAGAGGGCCATCGACCTGACCACTCCGGTGTACAGCCGACGGCTCGAGGCGCTCGGCCCATCCACATTGGGCAAGAGGCGCGCCAAGGCCGCCGCCGTCTTCAACAGTTTCGGGGCCAAAGATGAAAAGTGGCCCCGGAAACTCCACCGACCGTCCAGAACAAGTCCGAGGTACTTTATGCTCCTTTTGACGTCAATTGTGACGCCACCGACGACGATATGGGCATCTGGTGGTGGGCCCTTTCGAGGAGCATGAAAGGATAATGGCTCCGACTTGTTCAAGGCAACTTCCAAACCAAGCCGCCTAATGCGGCCGACAACAACGGCCACCCCGGCTGACGCGAGGACCGCCGCCTCCCGGTAGGTCCTCTGCTGCGCCAAGACCAGCGTGTCATCGGCGTAACAGAGGACCTTTATTCCCTCCAAGTTGCTGCCCCGCAGCACCCAGTCGTATCCGATGTTCCAGAGGATCGGTCCCAGCACCGATCCTTGTGGAACACCGGATGACACCACGTACTCCTCCCATCCACCAGGAGCGGGAAAGACCACAGATCTCCCGGACAGGTAAGCCCCGATGACGCGGCACAGGTATGGAGGCACACGATGATATAAAAGTGCCTCCTTAATGCAGGGCCAGGGCAGGGAGTTAAAAGCGTTGGCGATGTCTAAAGACACCGCCAAAACCCCGTCACCCCGGGCAACCGCATCCTGCGCATGGGACTTCACCTCGAGTATGGCATCCACCGTCGAACGCCCACTGCGGAAGCCATACTGCAGGTCCGAGAGGTCCGGACCTGTCCCCTCCAAGTGGCGTTGTAGCCTCCTCGCTACAACTCGCTCGAAGAGCTTGGCGATCTCGCTCAAGAGCACGATAGGCCTATAGGCGGAGGCTGAATCCGCCGGACGCCCCTCCTTCTTAATGAGGACTAACCTGCCTGTCTTCCACCGCTGTGGAATTATGGCTTGAGCCAGACAGGCAGTGAATAGCCCTCGCACTCTGGGCCCCATGGTGTTCAGGGCCAGAGTTAACGCCCGGCCGGGGATGCCATCCAGGCCAGGGGCGGTGCTCTTGTGCCGAGATCGGCGAATAGCTTCTTCGAGCTCCTCCTCCTCCACCGGTGGTGCGACACTGTCCTCCTCCTCTCGCGCTGCAGGGCGGGCCATAGTAGGTGGTGAAAAGTTGGCCCGCTTCGTGAATAGCGACGACAGCACCCCACGGAGAATATCCGGTCGGAGCGTCTGCGTCAGTGGTGGAGCCCAAGCCCGTAGCCTACCGATCACCATCCGGTAAGGCGTCCCGTACGGGTCTTGGTCTATCCCCGCAATCATTCGATCGTGCGACTCGCCCTTCGCACGACCGATTGCCTCCTGCAGCCGCGTCCTCGCCTCGACATAGACCTGGTACAGTCGGTCTTCCTCCTCCTGCACCTTCTGTACCCGTCTTCGATAGTGGCTGTACTGGCGTCTCGCACCAACGCAGGTGTTACGCAGTTGTGCGATCTCCCACGACCACCAGTACACTTGTCGCCGCTGAGGGCGACGCCTGGAACGAGGCATTGACGCGTCACAGATACGCGTCAACGCCCCCTGCACCCAGGTGGCGGCGTCTTCTGCAGACGCCAAGCTCTGGGGCAGCCAGGATTCCACTATCGCTGCCTCCTCCAGCAGTTGCCTGTCGAGACGACCCAATTGCCACCTCGGTCCGTACTCTCGCGAGGTTGGACTGGGGGCTGGCGGCTCCGCCGGATGTGTGGAGATCTCGTATTGGATGTAGAGGTGGTCCGAGAGAGTCTCCACATCATCCAGCACTCGCCAACCCCGAACACGACGTGCTAGGGCCGGGGTCGCAAACGTTACGTCCACGACGGACCCGCCCAGCCTTCGCACACACGTGTTCGTTGTCCCTCGATTGAGGACAGACAAACCGGTGGCAATAACCCACTCCGACAGTGTCACACCACGCACATCCGTTATTGCGGAGCCCCACACGCTGGATTTGGCGTTGAGATCGCCCGCAACCAACACCTCCGCCGGGCGATGCCGTTCTACCATTTCCCCCAATCGAATGAGAAACTCTTCGAACTCCGCAAGAGTTCGATTAGGGGAAAAGTAAACACCAACGACAACTAAGTCGCCGACAAGTGCCGCGACGCATCCCGCACCCCTCTCGACTCGTGAGAAAGGCGGGGAGCCCGCAGCTACCTGGGTAATAATAGTCACCACCCCGGTGTTGTCCGCGACCCAGTTATCCCGCGCAGGCACGCTGTACGGCTCCGCAACAAGAGCCACTTGTATCGACCGCTGTGCCAGGCTTTGGACCAATAAGTCTTGGGCTCTGGCACAGTGGTTGATGTTCGCCTGCAGTATACGCACATCCATTATTGGATGAGCATAGGCTGCACCTCCACGCCCTTATTTGGTTGGGCTTCCGGTGAGGCTTGGCTTATAGTGGCCGCCCTTCCTTTCCTGCGCTTCGACTGCGCACACATTTTTGCGCAGGCTGAGCTACCTGCCAAGTGACTGGCAGGCCTCTGAGCTTCCTCGCACGCCGGGCAGTGTGGTTGCTCTGAACACGTGGCGTGCTTGTGGCCAGGGCGTCCACATCTGAAGCAATGAGAGCTGCGATCCACACCACTACAGTTCGCAGCCACGTGTCCAGTTTCGTGGCAGCGGAAGCAACGCAGGACCCTCTGCTGCAACAGTGTCACTTACGCTGACACGAATCCCTCCAAAAGGCGCCCTCCGCTCACTCTGTTGGCAGCAACCCCCGGACAACGGACCCAGGCCGTGCCAAGGCCTGCGCGGTCCCGCCGAACCTCTCCAACCTTAACTGCGCCAATATCGCACCCACCAGTTCTACAGATGGCTGCTGCCACCTCTGCGGACGTTACAGAGTCGTCGAGCCCACTTATACGTAGCTCTGCACATTTAGTGGGCCTTGTCACTTGGACTTCACCCTCCTCCAGCACGCCACGTAATTTTTGTGCGAGCGCATCAGCCTTCTCGCCTGAGTTAGCTCCCGGGATTTCCAGTAGCCTCGCGCCAGTTGAAGCAACCCTGAATCTCATGTCCGAGATATCGAACTCCGCGAGGTCCACCTTATCTTTCAGCTGGGTGAGCACTTGACTGTAAGTCACGTTGCTCTCCACGGCTCTGGGTTGGAGCTTCAGCGCAACTACAGCGGATCGTGGCTGCCTTAGTTTTGGCTTTTTCGGCGCCTTTGAATCCTTTTGCCCCGTCTTTCTCTTAGATTGCTGCTGGGCAGAAACAACAGTAGCCTTCTTTTTAGTGCCTTTTCTGGCTACTATATTCCACCCTTCGGAAATGTCTACTGGCGCAGGTGGTAGCGAACGTGGCGGTGGTATCTCCTTACCTTTGCCCTTGCCTTTTCCTTTGTTCGTAGGTATTTGGCTTCTTGTACGAGCAGGATTTGCGGGAGCCATCAGAGTGGTATTCGTCGCCTCTGCCCTTGCCACTGTTGGTACGGTCGATTTTGTCGCCGCCAACGGGGGACGCATACTCTTCTCCGGAAGAAGTCGGTTCTCTAGACCTTCTATCCGGGCGCTCACCATCGTTCCGACTTCTATCATAATAGAGCGCATTAGCTCATCGGAACACCCTGGTTGATTTCTGCCAGGCTCCACCACTTGACTCCTTTGTTTTTGAAGGTCAGCCCGTAAAAGACTGACCTCGTTTCGCAGCTCCGACATTTCATAGCGCATCTTATTATTTTGAGCGCGCAACTGCGCTACCTCCTCCGTTGCTGTACGCTGGGCCAGCTTATCGACCGCCAGACTTATCGCTTTTGCCGCTTCTTTTAGGGCCCTGGTGAAGGTACCCTTTAGGTTACCAGATTTGCTGGCTACCTTCCTTATAACCTCTAGGCTATCGGTCACCTTAAGATGAAGATCAGACGCGAGTCTAGTTTCGTCCTGGTCTGAGGTGGACTGTAAGGACATAACCGATAGCCTAGAATTGGCTCTAGAGCGTAGGACTGAGACGCTTTCTTCTAAATCACTTTCTATCCCAGCCCTGTCTTCCACCTTTTTAGCCGCCTTGCGGACTTTTTCAGCCTCTATTGAGGGCCTTCCTCTCCCTCGTCTTGTAGCCACAACTTTTGAGGCCGGTCTATCGGACTGTCCTTCGCCAGACGACTCTGCGTGGTCACTTGGATTGCGAGGTCTTTTCCGCCGATCCTTCAAATATTGTGACCGCGTCTGCGATTGCGATCCTACCGACATTAAGCTATCAGAATCTGACTCCTTCGACTCCGATGCTTTCCACAGCCGTCCATATGACGAACCCGATCCCCGCCTCGACCTGACACCGTCCTTGGTTGACACCACTCCAACGTCCACCTTGGTCAAAACCACTCGTGGTTCCTTCACTCCGATTAAGCCTCCACTGCTTGACCCTCCTGCATAGATGTTCGTCACAGACAACCTACGATGTTCATTTGCCTGAGCTACCACACCTCTAACTACTTCACCCTCTCCGGGCACAACTAACTCGCCGCCTTTCACAGGCCCTTCCTCAACTCCGCCCTTCTCGGGCCCCTCACCCACAACACATCGGTATTCGTCGCCCCCCGCAGATTCGTGGGGCTTGCGTGCCGAAGCACGGAGGGACTCTCCAGACTCGCTGGTACCCTCCTGCGGTAGATAAGAATTCTTGATTACCGACATGCTGATGTTTGCTGATCCACAGCTTTGGCTTTTCTGTCGGGGTGTGCTCCCCTAGGCCGTGTCCATAACGATGGACTAAAGGCACGCCCATGCCTCGCTGGTTTTGGTCCGCGCCGGGAAAAACTCCCGGTCCACCCGCCCGCAAGAGCGAGTGGTTTCCCCTATCCGCCACCTGGGGACGCGCCCAGTAGGAGGACCAGCAACTCCCTTGGGAACCTAACCTAACCTAACCTAACCTAACCTAACCTAACCTAACCTAACCTAACCTAACCTAACCTAACCTAACCTAACCTAACCTAACCTATCCTAACCTAACCTAACCTAACCTAACCTAACCTAACCTAACCTAACCTTTTTTTTTTTTTTTTTTTTTTTTTTTTTTTTTTTTTTTTTTTTATCGTGAGGAAACCCTTTTACGGGTACGCCACCCGAGTGGGGACTCGAGTGGGTTATGTGGGACTAATGGACCGGCAGATATAGGCCGTCCACACTACCCACTAAAACCTCACGGTGCTCCTCCTCGACCGTCACAGGCCGGGGCTATGGGTGCCATGGATTCGTCCATAGCCTCGGCGACGGGAGCCTGCTAGGCACGTCTCGGAGTCGGGGGTGGTGGGCCACCCTCGACGGCCTGCTCTGAGTAGCGCGCGGGAGCAACCTGCGCGCGCCTACTCGGGCCTCGTGAGTAGGCGATCAGCTTCCCCAAGCTGACCGCCCTCTGGCCGATTAGGGCGGAAGGCGGCGATCGTGTGCCGCCCTCCGGCGACCCGGTCTTTTGCGGCGGACGGCGAGTTCGGAAGAAGCCTCCCTCGCCCGCTCCGCCGCCTCCTTCTCGAGCACCACTGCCTCGCAGAAGGAAGAGACCGCGTCCCACGACGTCTCGCTGCCGGCCATGGCCTTGACTACGGCCGGCAGGGAAAGGTCGTCCCCTATGACGCCGCGCAATGCGCGACGTTGAGACGCCCAGGCTAGGCACACCTCCAGCGTATGCTGGGCCGTATCTTCGAGGAAGGCGCAGTGGAGGAAGCAGGTGTCGGGCTCCCTCCCAGCGACCCGACACAGATATCTCCCAAAGCAACCGTGCCCTGAGAGTACCTGTGTGGTGCGGAAGGTTAGGACGCCATGACGCCTCGCTAACCACTGGCGGAAAACTGGACGAACTGCCTCGATCTTCCTCCGGCCGGCGGTTGGTGTTGCCAGCCGGGACTCCCTCTCTTGCAATGCGGCATCCCGCGCCTCCTCCTGTGGTGCTGACCTTGCCGAAGCCCCGGACGCAAGACCTCGACGCCGGCAATAGACCGACGCCAGAGCAATCGCGTCCAGGTCCCACGGCAGGACTCCTGCCAGCACACACGCCACCTCACCGGAGATGGTCCTGTACCCCCGTATCACCCTGATGGCCATCACCCTCTGCGCCCGCCGCAGCAGGGCGACGTTTTGCCGGTTCAGGGCGTCTGCCCATACGGGAGCACCGTACAGCGCCATCGATCGGACCACTCCGGTGTACAGCCGACGGCTCGAGGCGCGCGGCCCACTTACGTTGGGCAAAAGGCGCGCCAAGGCCCCCGCTGTCTTCAACAGCCTCGGGACCAGTCGTATAAAATGGTCCCGAAAGCTCCACCTGTTGTCCAAGACAAGTCCGAGGTACTTCAAGCTTCTCTTCACCTCAATCGTCACACCGCCAACGACGATGTGGGCCTCTGGTGGAGCGGCCCTCCTCGGAGCGTTGAAGTAGATTGCCTCACACTTGTCTAGTGCAACCTCCAGACCCAGCCGCCGAATCCGCCCGACGACGTGAGCCACGCCAGCTGTCGCGAGCACTGCTGCCTCGCGATAGGTCCTCTGCTGCGCTAACACCAGCGTGTCATCAGCGTAGCAGAGGACCTTTACCCCCGGCAGGGTGCTACCCCTAAGCACCCAGTCGTACCCGATGTTCCAGAGGATCGGACCCAGCACCGATCCCTGTGGAACACCGCACGACACCTCCCAAACTCCCCAGCCGGAGCTTCCAGGAAAGGTCACAGACCTCTCGGAGAGGTAAGCCCCGATGATGCGGCGCAGGTATGGAGGCACCCGATGGTAAATGAGTGTCTAATTGATGCAGGGCCAGGGCATGGAGTTAAAAGCGTTGGCGATGTCTAAAGACACCGAAAAGACTCCTTCGCCCCGAGCCACTGCGTCCTGCGCGTGGGACTTCACCTGCAGTATGGCATCCACCGTGGAGCATCCACTTCGGAAGCCATACTGGCTGTCCGAGAGGTTTGGACCTGTCCTCTCGAGGTGCTGCTGTAGCCTCCTCGCTACCACCCTCTCGAAGAGCTTGGCGATCTCGCTCAACAGCACTATCGGCCTATAAGCCGAGGCTGACTCCGCCGGGCGCCCCTCCTTCTTGATGAGGACTAGTCTGCCTGTCTTCCACCACTGTGGAATTATGGCTTGAGCCAGACAGGCAGTAAATAGCCCTCGAATGCTTGGCCCCAAGATAGAATGGGCCAAAGCCACTACGCGCCCGGGATTGCCGTCGAGCCCTGGGGCGGTGGTTTTGCCCCGAGATCGCCTCACAGCTTCCTCCAGCTCTTCCTCCAGCACCTCTGGTACGACGCTCTCGTCCTCCTCCTCTTGCGCTGCAGGGCGGGCCATTGGTGGAGGTGTAAAATTGGCCCGCTGCGGGAACAGAGACGACAGCACCCCTCGGAGAGTATCCGGCGGAAATGTCTGCGTCAAAGGCGGGGCCCAAGTCCGGAGCTTGCCGCGCACCAACCGGTACGGCGTTCCGAACGGGTCCCGGTCTATCCCCGCGAGAGCTTCGTCGTGCGCCTCGCCTTTCGCACGACCGATCTCCTCCTGCAGCGCTTTCTTCGCCTCGACATAGGCGCAGTACAGCCGGTCCTCCTCCTCCTGCTGCCGGCGTGCCCGCCTGCGATAGTGCGTGTAAAGGCGTCTCGCCTCAATGCAGATGTTGCGCAATTGAGCGATCTCACCCGACCACCAGTACACTTGCCGCCGTTGAGGGCGGCGCCCGGAGCGGGGCATTGACGCGTCGCAGATACGCGTCATTGCCCTCTGCGCCCAGTTTGCGGCGTCTTCTGCAGACGCCAAGCTCTGGGGCAGCCAGGCTTGCACTATCGCAGCTTCCTCCAGAAGTCCCTTGTCGAGGCACCTCAGTTGCCACCGTGGTCCGTCCTCCCGCGAGGTGCGACCTACAGCTGACGGCACCGTCGGATGAGTGGAGATCTCAAATTGGATGTAGAGATGGTCCGAGAGAGTCTCCACATCATCCAACACTCGCCAACCGTGAACACGGCGCGCTAGGGCCGGGCTCGCGAACGTTACGTCCACCACGGACCCGCCCAGCCTTCGCACGCAGGTGTTGGTCGTCCCCCGATTGAGTACAGACAAACCAGAGGCAACTACCCACTCCGAGAGCGTCGTACCACGCTCAGTCGTCGTTGCAGAGCCCCACACGCTCGACTTTGCGTTGAGGTCCCCCGCCACCAGCACCTCCGCTGGACTATGTCGGTCTATCATTTCCCCCAAGCGGATTAGGAACTCTTCAAACTCCGCAAGAGTTCGATTGGGGGAAAAGTAGACGCCGACGACAACTAGATCGCCGACAAGTGCCGCGACGCATCCCGCACCCCTCTCGACACGTCAGAAAGGCGGGGCGCCCGCAGCTACCTGGGTGATAATAGTCACCACCCCGGTGTTGTCTGCGACCCAGTTATCACGTGCGGGGACACTGTAGGGCTCCGCAACAACCGCCACCTGAATAGACCACTGCGCTAGGCTTTGGACCAATAAGTCCTGGGCCCTGGCGCAGTGGTTTATGTTCGCCTGCAACACACGGAGAGCCATTATTTGGTGTCCATGTGTTGCACCTCCTCTTGCCTGGCTGTGGCATTCGATCCGGCTTGTGTTATGGGCCTTTCTCGATTCCTCTTTCCTCCCTTAGTCCTGGCTGCCTTCACGCAAGCAGCACTTCCCGCCGTGTGATTGAGTGAGCTGGCCTCTGTTCCGCTTCACACACGGGACAGTGAGGTTCCGCCGAGCAACTACGCTGCTGGTGCCCGGGTTGGCCACAACGGAAACATTGGTTGCTCCGATCAATGCTATTACGACATACCGCTGCAACGTGGCCAACTTCGTGGCAGCGGAAACAACGTTGTATGCGGGGCTGCAGTAACCTCACCTTTGCGGATACAAATCCTACAAGAAGCCGTGCTCCGCTTACTTTTTTCGCGGCGCTGACCGGACAACGGACCCACACTGCTCCCAGGCCAGATTTATCCTGCCGGATTTCACCCACCTTTACATCCCCATTAGCACAGCCACCGACTCGGCATATGGCGGCAGCGACGTCGTCAGAAGTAGCAGAGTCATCGAGGCCACTAATCCTCAGCTCTGCGCACTTCATTGGCCTTGAAACTTGGACTTCTTCGGGGTTTAGGACTCCACGCAATTTCTCAGCCAACGCGTTTGCCTTTTCGCTGCTATTAACACCAGGTAGCTCCAACATCCTAGCACCAGTCTGGGCGACGCGGAACCGAAGGTCATCGATACCCAGGTCTTCAAGTTTGACTTGCTCTCTGACCCGGGTTAGGATGTCACAGTAAGTGACCTTCTCAGCGGCGGCGGGCTGCACCTTTAGCGCCACTACCGCAGATCGAGGAATCCGCAGTTTCGGCGCTCTCGAAGATTTAAGAGTTGCCTTCGACGTGATCTTTTTGGTTTTCTCGGCCGCCTTCTTCTTAGTGCCCTTGCGAACAACCACATTCCAGCCCTCAGTTAATTCAGCCGGGGCTGGCGGTAAGGGACGCGTCTCGGCTGCAGGAACGGCTAATGTTGACACCGCCTTCTTCTTTTCTATCTTTCTAGATTTTTTACCCACTTGCGCTTTTGGTGCTGGATTAGCCGGTGCCATTAGAGTCGTCACCGTATGCTCGGCTGCAGCTCGATTCTGAGCGGCCTCCTGGCGCCTGTCTGCTGCCAGTGGTGGGCGCATCGTCCTCTCAGGTGGGAGACGATCTTTTATAGCCTCGAGCCGGGTGTTAACCATCGTGCCTACTTGCACCATCACGGTGCGCACAAGGTCGTCCATGTTGATTCCCACCTCTTTCGGCTGCGCTGCTATCCTTGAACGCTCTAGCTCCGCTCGCAGAAGACCCATTTCTCTACGGAGCTCAGACAACTCCCCTTGCAAACGAGCGTTAGCCTCGCGCAGATGTCTCACCTCCTCAGATGCCGTTCTTTGGGCCATGGTATCCATAGCGGTATTGATGGCGCCAGCCGCTTCCTTAAGGGCTTTTGTAAAGGTGCCCTTAAGGTTCCCCGATTTACTTGCAACCCTGTTAATGATTGCCAAGCTGTCAGAGACTTGACTCCGTAAATCAGATACCAACGGCGCAGCCGATGGCCCTTCCAGCATCCCTGCAGACACTTTTGTTCTTCCCTCCTCACTTTTCTCGTGATTGGTGACCTGACCTGCAGCAACCTTCGCCTTGGGTTTACGTGTGGCACCACTACCACCATCATCAGAAGAGCCAGAATTCCCAGGTGACTTTCGGGGTCTCTTCCTATCTTTCCTGTACAGTGCCCTAGTTCTCTCTGACTGCGACTTAGCAGACACCATACTATCCGTCCCAGATTCACCTCCTGACGCATCCCAAAACCTACCACGGGAAGATGTGGACAAGGAACGACTCCTGCAACCATCACTATGACTTGACAGGCACTCCGACGACAGCCTTGTCAGGACAACTTTTGGTGTCTTCAACACCACTCCACTTAATTGCGGCATTGCAGCCACAGTATCAGCCACCACGGGCAAACCAACTCCACCCTTCTCGGGCTCGACATTACAAACGCCCGAAGGCACAACGTCGCCAACATCGCCCTTCTCGGGCTCTCCACTCACTCCGCCTTTCTCAGGCTCCTCACAAACTCCGCCCTTCTCGGGCCTCTCTCCCGCAACACATCGGTGAATGTGGCCCCCCGCAGATTCGTGGGGCTTGCGTGCCGTAGCACGGAGGGATTCTCCAGACTGGCTGGTACCCTCCTGCGGTATGAATGAATTCCTATAAACCGACATGTTGTTTGGTTGCTGATCCACAGCTTCGGCTTTTCTGTCGGGGTGTGCTCCCCTAGGCCGTGTCCATAACGATGGACTAAAGGCACGCCCATGCCTTGCTGGTTTTGGTCCGCGCCGGGAAAAACTCCCGGTCCACCCGCCCGCGAGAGCGAGTGGTTTCCCCTATCCGCCACCTGGGGACGCGCCCAGTAGGAGGACCAGCAACTCCCTTGGGAACCTAACCTAACCTAACCTAACCTAACCTAACCTAACCTAACCTAACCTAACCGATACAAATTGAATTTTTCAAACCAACTGCTATCAGACTGAAATTTTTGTACATAGTAATTCTGACTTAATTGACATAATAAATAACAAAATTAACAAATTTACAAACATTTTGAACACTGAAAATCAGTCTGAAAATTTTTGACTTATAAAATTTTAAAAATTTTTTTAAAGAGACTTACCTCACTTTGATTGAGGAGTTATTGGTATCGTTGCGTAGGTCCCTCCGCGCCGTACCTTCCTAAATTTTTTCCAAATTTTTTGACATATTTTCGCGCCTTTTACACGCGAAAATCACTGAAAAATTCAATTTTTCTCAATTTTTAAGTGCACACCCCCCTCCCCCCCTCTGACGTTCCTTGACCGTTTCGAAGGCCTTGCGGAGCCCGAACGTTGGACACCAGTTTCGCGCCGATCGGAGCAGTAGAAACTGAAAAAAAAGGCCCCCCCACCACACCCTAAACTCACCAGGCAGGTAAAAACAGACTGACCTTGGTAAAACTTTTGCCTTTTAAACGACTGTGGCTTAAAAGTTTATCTAGTCCTTGGCTAGAGAACACTGGGAAAAATTCTTAAAAATTTATACATTGACACTTAGTGTCTCTAGTGCCAGGAAGGTGGTGAAGATTACTCTGGGAAATAAATTTACGGTTTTGACTCTTTGACAGCCCCTTTTGGAGCGCCGTACTAGATTTAAGATATACAGACACTTGGTGGCTTTTTACACCGCCTAACTAAAGACTTTGTTGGAGAGCCTATATATTTTAAAGTTCTAATATAGTATATATATTTCTTATTTTACAATTTTGACACGGTGGGCCTTGGAGAGGAAAATTAGATTTTTGTCAGAAAAACCTTTTGGTTCCTCTCATCATTTATTAATAAAAAATTTTAATTTTGCTTTCTCTCCAGCAAATAAACTTTATTTTAAGCTTGACATCTGGGTGGCCCTTTACACCACTCAGTCTTACTGAATTGACGAGTCCCTCAGCGAAGCAGTATGTTTGGGTTCCGAACACCCGCAAAGGGTAACAGGTGGAACTCGGCACGAGAATCCTTAGGCTCCGATGATGAAGGGGAAATTTCAAATAATTTATCGTCCCCGATGACTACCCCACAGAAATCCCCAGATCCCTCGACAGTACCGACCCGTCCTCAAAAATATAAAACAAAGCTCGTTCCCCAAGAAGATAGTAGGTCAAAGACGACAGACAGACAGACTTACACGAATAAAACAGCCGAAGCTAAGGCCTGCTTGACTAAAGCTAAAATCCATCTGGGCAACTCGCGCAACTTGCGAACTGACATAAAGGCAGAGGTCACAAGTGCGATTGAGCGGTTATACCAGTTGGTGAAGGAAGCGGAGGAGGAAGCAAAAAAGGAAAACATCATAGAAATAATAGAGGAAAGGAAACAGAGTAAAGAATGTAAAATTATAAAGGAAGAGGAATTAATAAAGAAGTTGGATGAACATGCGGAGTTAATTAGAAAGAACGGGGAGAAAATGGAAGACCTAAAACAGGCAATGGAGAAACAAAAAGACACCATCGAAAAGTCCACATACGCGAGCGTGGCTGCTGGTGAAACCAAGAGGCCCGGTCCCCAGCCAGCTGCACTGCACTCGGTTGTGGTCTCTTCGAAAAACGAGATGGATACAGGGGAAGAAGTCCTTGAACAGATAAGAAAAGCTGTAAACGCGAAAGAAGGATGGGCAAAAGTAGAAAGAGTAAAGAAGGCGAAAGACCAAAAAGTGATACTGGGGTGTTGTTCAGAAGAGGAGAGGAATAAGGTAAAGGAGCGACTGAAAAGTGCAAGCGACCGGTTAAACGTCGAGGATATTAAGAATAAGGATCCGCTTCTGATTCTTTGGGACGTTCTGGCGTATAACACCGACGCCGATATTCAGAGCGCTCTGAGGAATCAGAATCGGACTCTATTCGACGGCATTACCGACGAAGAGTTCCGAGCGGAAATAAGGTTCCGCCGGAAGGCCAGAAACCCGCTCACAGGCCATGTAGTCATAAGGGTGTCCCCCAGAGTGTGGAACCGGGCGAATGCAGCGGGAGCGCTGCACATAGACTTGCAAAAGATCAGAGTGGCAGATTTTTCGCCACTCGTGCAGTGCTCTCTCTGCCTAGGCTACGGGCACGGACGACGTTTTTGCAAGGAAACAGCCCCCAGGTGCAGCCATTGTGGGGGACACCACTTAAGGACGAAGTGCGAAAGCTGGGTCAGCAATGCACCACCATCCTGCTGCAACTGCGCTGATGCTAAAGTGGAAAAAGCCGACCATAATGCGTTCAGCGCAGAATGCCCAGTGCGACGGAAATGGGATGCACTGGCAAGGGCCAGCGTGGCATATTGCTAAGGGCAACCTTCTCGCCTCAATAGGTGCAGGATTCTCCACGGCTCGAGTAAACCTGAAAGAAAAACATAAAAGGAAAATTAAAATTAAAATCAAAGTAAAATTTAATATTAAAAATGCACACATAACTCACCTTGAAGAACGAAAGTCTACCACAGAATTGTACCGTGCCACACTACCGAGAAGTCAGGAAAAAATCGAGCGTCGTTGGACCGAACTGCCAACGACGGAAACAAATGATGGGACGCAAAATAAACAATTGGATCCCCCATTTATTTTAGTCGGGTCTATCGGATCGGCGACGTTCGGTTTAGTAGCCAAAAAATCGGCTCATGGGTTCGAAAACAGGGTAAATGTCTCCCTCACATACCAGAACGCAGCTATTATTACCGGTTTTCGTAAAGAAACACAGTATAATAAAATTGTTGGAAGTGAGGGGACATTAACGATGTCACTCTGTAGAATTCCTAGGAAAACGGAGTCTGATCGTCAAAAGTCTAAATCAAACTTGCAAATACTTAGAAAAGTTGAAATAATAATAAAAACACAGTAAAATAATATATAAAATAGTATAACAAGTAGTAAAAATAAAATGAAACATAAAATAGTATAACAAGTAGTATAAATAAAATAAGACATAAAATAGTATAACAAGTAGTATAAAACAAGGCATAAATAAGAATAACAAGCACTATAAAACAAAGTATAAAGTAGAATAATAAGTAGCATAAAATAAGTCTACATAAACTAGATAATTCAAACCACACAACATTTTTAAAATCACCACTATAAAAAATTAAACATAACAGGATACCAAAAGTCTCTGATTACGTCAGAGGGACGAGATTTAAAATGAAAAAAAAAAAAAAAAAAAAAAAAAAACCTAACCTAACCTAACCGTCGGGAATTAATTTTCCCAAACCAACCAAATCTTCAAGTTATTCAACTGAAACTTTCCAATTGTGTCTTAATATGTTTGTTTGTTAGTAAATAAACATCATTTCATATATATTTTGTATAAATAACTTAGAATTTAATTTTTAAATTTCGTATATAATAATAATAATTTTTAATTTTAATTTTTATAAGTTTTAGTCAATAGATTTTTTGATTTTTGTTTTAAAACGTAGGATCGAGTTGGCTCTACATCTGTGTATATAAATTATTGTCATATTTTTAAGTTTCGTGCTATTTTAGCGCGAAAAACACTGATTTTTCTTACATTTTTTGGGTTTTTCAGCGTTTAAACGCGCAAATAACCCCCCACCCGGACTTGACTAGTACCAGATCATAGGCTTTCACGAGCCCGATCTATTGACACCAAAATCTTAAAATCCATTCAGTAGTTTTCGAGTTTTTCGACCGCCCACCTCACCCTACAGTCTCTCGGTTAGGTAGAATTTGTACAATCTCAAAATATATTTTTATTAAATTTTAAGTTTTTTGTACCGTTTTCGTTTTAATAAAATGGCATCGTCTCAGGCTGCAGATAGCAGATGTAGTTCTCCTGATCTCGACTCTCTCATGCTGGAAATGTCACCTGACAGAGAATTTATTACAGAACCAGCCAAAACTAAAACAAAACCCAAAGCCCCTAAGGCACAACTGAAATCCCTTCCTGCCCGCGCTAACACAGTGAAAGACTTCCACACTCTTCACGCTGTTCTCACTACTCTAGCTCGACACATCATAAATGCGGTACACGAGAGTAAAAGCGTCACTTCCGTTAATAAAAAGTTTATTGTGGAAGCTGCAGAGGAAATCGAATTGGCTGCCGATGTGTACCTCGAGTCAATGTTGGAACCAGACTCTTCACCACCACTACCTTCAGCCCCAGTGCCAGTCAGTGAGAGCAGCGATCTGAAAGAGGAATTAATCATTGCCATGAGAGAAGAGATCACTAAATTTAAACCAGAAATTAAAGATCAACTTACCTTGAACACTAGCCCTTCTTACGCGGTGAAGGGCTAGTGTTCAAGGTAAGTTGATACAGAATCAGGTGAAATCGAAAATAGACTACGGATATTACACAAATTAAAAAACTTTTAATGAATCATATTTCAGGGCGTCTCCGAATAGGCCATGCCAATCTAGTCATGTTTAACGCTACCAAAACTCAGGCGTGTTTATTTTCCGCAAAATGGGGCCCCTTCAATCTTGCTCCGACTTTCCGAGATGTACCCGTGCCGATAGCTGACCATCTCGAGCTGCTTGGCATGAATCTTACGTCAGATTTGAACTTTGGACTTTACATCGAATCTTTGGCCACAACAGCAGCTAAAAAACTAGGTGTCCTATCAAAGGTTATATATAATATAGTATTTCTCTCCGGGACAGCTTCTTCAAATCTATAAAGCTCAAGTCCGATCGAGTATGGAGTACTGCTGCCATCTTTGGGGCGGATCTGCTAAATATCAGCTAGCCACCTTAGACTCGATTGAAAATCGCACCAGGAAGCTCATTGGCAATTCAGTGATTGTTGAGGCAAAGCTGCAGCCTTGAGCATCGCCGAAAAGTAGCTTGCCTGACGATTTTCTACAGGATACATTTCGGAGAGTGTGCAGCAACGCTGCATGACTTAATACCCTCTTCTCCTTTCTATCTGCGGGACAGTAGACGTAGGCAGGGATTTCACCCATACGTCGTCGATATACCACCTTTTCGTACGCAGCGCTTTGCCGCCACTTTCCTAATGCGAACGGCTAAGGAGTGAAACTCTCTGCCTGCTGAACTGTTCCCCGACAAGTATAACCTGGCCCTCTTTAAGGAACGAGTGAATACTATCTAGGCAAGCGTGCTCCACCTTCGTTAGCATCGTCACTTACCACCAGGTGATATAGTGGACAAATGCTTGCCTATCAACAATAAAAAAAAATAAAAAAAAAACTATTAAATATTAATTTTTATAAAATCTCAATTTATTTTATTTTATTTACTTTATTACGCCGAATCTCGGGCGGCGGTAAAAAACCTGACACCGAGGACTTAACACGTCCGATTCGGTTAGTAGGAAATGACTGACCTCAACCCGCAACCGCAAATGCGATCGGGGGTCTTGGCTTGACTTCCTGGTCCGGGAGAAAGAAAATCTCCATAAAAAATTACCCTAATCCTACGGTGGGAAACGTGCCAAGAGGATGTATGGCTAGTAGGGAACTAGTCTTCAGCGCCGACCGCGACGGACCTGGCAAACGTCGTGTGTATACGCCTTCTTGAGGGGATGGGCGTCACCCTTCTTGTGACCGATTATATCAACCCATACTCGTGGGAATTCTATGGATAACTTAAAAAATAATCAATATAAAAAACCTAAAACTTCTAACAACATGATTCAACAAATCCTACATCCTAGTATGTTTGAAAGGCCAAGATGCAATTCACTTGGGGCAACACCTAAGGAAGTACAAAATCTTGCAGAAAAGAAGACAACAGTGAATGAAGAAGCATGCACAGATACAGACGGTTGGCAAAACGACAAAACTACTACAAGAAGAAATAAACGAAAAGAAGCCAGCCCCATACAGAAAGATTTTAACTAAAAGCTCAAAAACACACGTATATTCCAAATACCTATACAAAACAGCTTCGAATTTCTGAACGATGACTCTAACACGGAATCGAATGCAAAAATTAAAGAATACGTACCGAAACTGGAGCCTATCTTTGTCACAGGAGTCCTTGACATTACTGTTTTAAAAGAGAGGCTAAAAAAATTATTCGAAGAGACTGACCGATATACTTTGACTGCGCTGAAATCTGGACATGTAATTAAAATTATGCCAAAAAACATTCAAACATATAAAGTTATAAGAGAAAACTTCATCGCAAATACATATTATACTTATCAGCTAAAATGTGAAAGAGCATACAGAGTAGTACTACGTGGACTTCATGCTTCTGAAAATATAGCACTAATCAAAAAAGAACTAGAAGACGTTGGGCATAAAGTGCGATAAATAGTTAATATAAAACACAGAGTTACAAAAGAACCTCTACCGACTTTTTATGTAGATCTCGAACCACAGCAAAATAACAAAGATATTTTCAATCTGAGATATCTCAACCAAATGAAGATCTCCTTCGAAGCACCTTACAAAAAAAAGAAATCATCCAGTGCAAAAGGTGTCAAAGATTTGGTCATACCAAAAACCAATGTAACAGGCCTTTTCGGTGTGTTAAATGTGGTGGTGATCACCCTACTGCAACTTGCTGTAAGAGACCCGATACTGACGCCATTTGTGCTAATTGTGAAGAAAAGCACCCAGCTAGTTATAAAGAATGTAAAATCTATAAACAATATAGAGAACGAATTCTTAAGATCCCCAATAAGCCAAAACAAAAACAGGAACCGAGCCAACCAATCAGAACTCCCGTCCAAACTGAAAAAATATCACTAACATCTATACAAAAACAAACCCATAATAGAAGCTATGCCGAAGCCACAAAGACTCAAACCACAAGAAAATTGACAGAAAATTATGAATATCTAAATAACACGAAAGAAATTATGGAAATGTTTATTGAAAAAATGCAAGTTTCAATGATGACGATGATGGAAAAAATGATGGACAAAATGCTAGACCGAATAGTCCAACTAGTCAGCAGCCTGGTGAAAAAATGAAATTTAATCTTCGTATAGTAACTTGGAACGCCAACGGCTTGACGAAACGTCGTCAAGAGCTTGAAACCTTCCTCGAAACAGAGCGAATTGATATTGCTTTGATTTCTGAAACAAGTTTTACAATAAAAACTCACATATCTTTTAAAAACTACACTGTATGTACAACGAATCACCCCTCTGGTAATTCACATGGTGGGTCAGCGGTGCTTGTTAAAAATAGTTTAAAATACTATCCGCTCGAAGTATATTCCACGGAAAAGATACAAGCAACATCCATCAAACTTAGTGTTAATGCTAACAAACTAGAAACAATTTTCTGCGCTGTCTACTGTCCCCCTAAGCATACAATATCAGCGCGAGAGTTCAGTGACTTCTTTTCTACCATGAGTGGGAGATTCATCTGTCTGGAGATTGGAATTCAAAACCTGTATACTGGGGATCTAGACTGACCAACACCAGAGGAAGGCAACTACACAACGTCATAAAAAAGATGAAGCTAGAGATTTTTCTAGCGGAGAACCAACATATTGGCTTACAGATAGAAACAGAATGCCTGAACTACAACAGCTAGTATATAATAAAATTCAAAAAGTAATTTTTAACTTGCCACTTCAAAAATTTAAAGTGAAAGTTAAAAATATTTGGTTGATCGATTCAGTTTCAACCGGCTCTAAAGCCAATACTGTTTCGCGTGACAGAATGTCCTCAAAAAGCTCCTTTCAGAACTATTTATTGTTTCAAGCTAAAAGAATATAATATAAGCTCTCTTACCAGAGCTGATCACCGTTTAAAGAAGAGCTTTAAACTTATTAACTAATTAACACTAAGTTTTTCGGGCGTTCCGTATATACCTACATGTATCTATAGCACCGACAAATTGACGGGTGTACGAAAACGATTTATTCAGATATTATTTGTATAAACTTGCCTTCGCGATCAAATAATGTTTTAACAATTAAAGTCGTTAAAATCAAAAAATAAATATTAACGATTATAATAACAGGTAATTAATATTTATTCAGTTCAATTTTCATCACTTTTTTTGCGAGAAATCTTTAGTTTTAGTAACAATATCACACTTGGCAACTGTAAATGTAATCTTAGATATGTCAATCAATCCACACCGATTTCGGCGACGGCGACTCCTTGCATGTTTCACTTTATTATACATTTGTGCTTGTGTTATGGCGGGCTCTTATGTGACTAGCAAAACCGAATTTATTCTTGAAAATCCGCTGACAGGGCACACAGTATAGTTGGCCAACGTCGTTATATGTGTAAGTGTAGGAAAGTTTGAGTTGGGTCTTTCGTAATTTGCGTTTGGCATCTTCGTCTTCAAGCCGCTGTTGTTCAAATTCATCTACGTTTTTATAAACAGTGCGTCGCCATTCTTGTCTAAAACGTGCTCGCTGTTCCCAACAATCTGTCGGTATATTGCAAGCCAAGAGGTTTCGCTTAAGAACGTCTTTATAACGTAAATATTGCCCACCTTGTCTACGTTTTCCGTGAGCAAGCTCAGAGAAAAGGACCATCTTAGGCAATCTATTGTTATCCATGCGAAACACGTGACCACACCATTTTAATTGTTTTTTCATAATAATTGCCTCTATACCCGACAAGCCACATCGACGCAAAATTTCAGTGCTTGGAACACGGTCCTGCCATTTTAGCCCCAAAATTGATCTTAGACACTTAAGGTGAAATATGTCCAGTCGCCTAATGTCTGCTTTATAGCAGCACCACGTCTCTGCAGCGTACAATAAGGTCGGCAGAACAATCGCTTTGTAGACTAATATTTTAGTTTGCAATTTAAGGTCGTGGGAGTTCCAAACACGCACCCTAAGCTTACCAAAAGCTGCTGCAGCAAATGCTATTCGGGCAGATATCTCTGATGCTAAGGTGTTATCATTTGTTATTCGACTACCCAAGTATTTAAAGTTTGAGATTTCTTCCAATACAATGCCATTTAGTGTGATATTAGAATCGTCCCTGCAGCCACCTCGAGGAGGTTGTTTTAAAACTTGGGTTTTACTGGTGTTTATAACCAAGCCGAAACGCTGGCAAGAGGAATGCAACGAGTCTACGTAATTTTGAAGACACTCGACTGAATCGGCCATCAGACAAACGTCATCGGCATATAGAATGTCCAAAATGGGCAAGTTTGTGACTAGACGCTTAGCTCTGAATCGGGAAAGATCAAAAACGCTTTTGTCCATCCGAATGTTTAGATCAATTTTATTATTGCAAGATCTTATTGCATCTTTCATTACAGCAGCAAAATATAAAGAAAATAAGGTGGGAGCCAGAACGCAGCCTTGCTTTACACCACTAGAAACCGGAAATTGATCCGAGAAGTCATCTTCATGCCGAACATATGCCTTCATATCTTCATGAAACTGACGTATTAAGTTTATAAGTTTTACTGGACAACCAGCCTTTTCGAGAACAATCCAAAGAGCCTCACGTGATATCTTGTCGAAAACTTTTTCTAAATCGACAAAGCACATGTAAAGCGGACGGCACTGTTCTAGATTTTTTTCTTGGGTTTGCATTACGACAAAAATGGCATCAACTATCATGACGGAAGCCACATTGGGTTTCTGAAAGTATCGTTTCAGCATGTTGAGATAATCGAGTGCTAATAATACGAGCTAGAATCTTACCAGCTGCTGAGAGAAGAGAGATACCTATATATGAGCTGCAGTCAGCAATGTCTCCTTTACCTTTATACAATTTGCAGATAGAAGCATTTCTCCAGTCCTGTGGTATAGTTTCGCACCTCCATATCTCCAGGATGAGTTGATATAGCCTGTCAGTAACATTTAGGCCTCTATATTTATATATCTCAGATGGCAAACCATCCATCTCAGGCGCCTTGGCATTCTTCATCTTACTGAGCGCGGCGGAGAAATCATCGAAGGTTGGTGGCTCCGCTAAGATTTCCACTGTTGGTGTGTTTTCTAAGGAGTTGATATACAACAAGTCAGCAAGTTCAGTGGTGGGATTCAAAACATCACAGAAATGTTCCGCCCACCGGGCCACTATATCACGCTGATCAGTTAACCGTTGGGTTTTATCCTTGTTGTAAATCGCGGCAATGTTCTTAATTTTTGATCCAAAGACAGTTTTCAAGCATTCAAAAAATCTACTTGCCTGATTTGTATCAGCATATAGCTGCATCGCTGTTGCTTTATCTGTCCACCATTTGTCCTTGAGAGCACGCACCTGCAACTTTAGGCTGTGACTAGCTTTTCTCCTTTCAAGGGTATTAAATGAAAGGAGACTACGTCTGTGATCCTCGATGAGTTTCTTAATGGCACCTTCGGAATCATCGAACCAATCTTGATTCTTCCGGTCAGGTTTCCCAATAACTAGAGAAGCACATCTGTAAAGATGGTCAGCATATAAGCGCCAGTTTTCATCAACAGACGCAGTATTTGCCATCACTGGCATACTGGAACAGAAAGCATTATCCAATTCCATTCCAAGATCCTTGTTTCCGACTAGCTTTGCACAGTTTAGCTTTGTTGGGATCCTACGAGCGCTTCGACGTGGTGTTCTCAATTGTAATCTAAGCTTAGATCGAACAAGTCGATGGTCAGTCCAGCCTTGGGCCCCTCTCAGCACTCGGGTAATCTGAATCTCACCAAGGTCTTTCTTGCGCACTATCACATAATCCAAAAGATGCCAATGTTTAGATCTTGGATGCATCCATGTGGTCTTAAGTTTCTCAGGCAGACGAAAATATGTGTTAGTAATCGACAGGCCAAATTTTGCGCATAAAGTAAGAAGATCAAACCCATTAGCGTTGCTTTTTCCAATTCCATGGCGACCAAGAACTCCGTCCCAAGCACTATGATCACTACCCACACGTGCGTTGAAATCGCCCAAAAGTAGGATCCTGTCAGAAGAAGGTATTCTCGAGAGAACTTCACTAAGTTCAAAATAAAATTTCAATTTTTCTTCTTCTGGAGCTGGCAGAGTGGGGGCATAAACACTAATCAGGTGGATGTACCTCTTAGATGTCAGTTGAAGTCTTAGTGTAATTATTCTGTCATTGATACCTTTTGGTAACTCCTGCAATCTACGTGCAAGTTCATTTCGCACAGCAAAACCCACTCCACTAGCAGCTCTTTCAGTACTGGGTTTTCCTTTCCAGTAGTAAGTATAGCCGCCAAGGTACTCGCATAATTCTCCCGTATCACTGAGATGCGTCTCACTAATGGCCGCAATATCAATATTGTATCTAGCCAGCTCTCTCGCAATCAAAGCCGTTTTTCTTTCAGGACTCGAGTTCTGATCACTGTCCAGAAGAGTTCGAACGTTCCACGTAGCAATATTTAGTTTATCTGTTGATATGTATTGTTTTTTGTTTCGACCGCATTAAAGGTGGTGAACAGGTGACCGCGGCTAGCCAACTGTTTGAGGAACGAGACAGACTTTTTTAGGCCACCTTTTCTAGGCCCCTCCCCGTATTGGGGAAAGCAGAGTGATTCCTAAATAGGGCTGCTTTGTCATCAACTGAGCTGCCGAACTGATTCCCTGCCTCAATCAGAATACAGAGCGACCATCACCAGAAGACCGCCTACGTGCAGATACCAACTAAGGTTTGGATACACCATATCCTCTCCTTGCCATCAGTTCTCCATCGCCGTAGGGCTTATTATCGTAATCACAGTAAACATGCCGAAGTCATTTACGCGTGAGTATATTTAAGTGGACAAACAGTGACAATTTAAGTGGACAATCTTAGATATATATAGATGATGAAGATAAAGAATTAACGTGCTTATTTGCTACCAAATGTTATTCATCAATAAAACTTGCGAGGCCAACGTAAATGACGCTTGTTAGCCGGGTGATTCCGGCTTTTTTTTTAATGTATAAGACAGGGCAAACGAACGTATGGGTCACCTGATGGTAAGTGATCACCGTCGCCTACGGCCCCGTGTAGCCCAGAGGAGCTACAGGAGCGTTGCCCGTCTTTAAGTTGGATGGGCATCGGGGCCCGGCGCTACCCAATGCGAAACGCGCTGGCCGAAACCACTAGGTACTGATGGTGTCGTAAGAGGCGACTAAAGTACGTGTGGAAGAGTCACGTTGTCAGCAATGGCAACGCGTATGGGCAGACTCGACCGGATTTTTCCACCTCCGGCATTTGAAACCGGCGTTAAGTAGTGGCTTTGGTCACTGCGTTTCGCATTAGCTAATGCCGGGCCCCGGTGCCCATCCATTTTAAAAACGGCAACGCTCCTGTAGCTCCTCTGGAGTTACACGGGGCCGTGGGCGACGGTGATCACTTACTATCAGGTGATCCGTACGCTCGTTTGCCGTTTTCTCCTTAAAAAAAAAAAGGTTTCATTAGGTGTTATTTTACTTATTTATTTTATTTCTTTAATGTAAATTCTATTATATAGATTTTTTGTTAAGTAAGCCTTTACTTATTGTTATCAGTTGGTTTACCGGTGGAGGATATGAATTATTACTTTTAATTTTAAGTTGTGCAAACCGTTGACAACGATCAAGCTCTCGATGGTATTTAATTTTAAATTATATGTTTGGAGCATTTACGGAATATAAGCGTTTAAAGCTTTGTAATAAAACACAAATTCAAAGTAATATTATTTTATTGTTTGAAACTTAATATGTTTTTTTACGTGAGTTTTGAATGTGATTATCTGTCATTGAGTACGTCGGCGTGTGGCGTGAGCTCGCGGGCGCGGTCACAGCGCGAGCGCGTCCCGGAGCGCGCGCAGGTGTCGGCGGCGGTCGGCGCGCGCGTCGCAGCCGCTCAGCAGCTGCAGCGCTCCGCACCGCACGCGCGTGTCCTCGCGTAACCGAGCGCCGCCGCCGGCGCGCGCCGACACCACCGTTTCAGTCTCCGTGAACTCTGCAACGTGTACGCCGCCAAGTTAAAAAAATAATGAAAAAAAAAAACATCTGACAATTCATACAACATTTTTGATTACAATAATTATAACAATATTAAGCTGTTTTTTTATATAAATGGTCGCCACATACTGCTATAAAATACTAAATTTACAGCAGTACAATGCGTGTTACCACATAGTTGCGGCCAGGGCAGCAGCGGCGCGCGCGCGCACCTCTCGTCGCGCACGAGCAGGCGGTGCGGGGCGGAGGGGGAGGCGGAGGGGGGCGCGGCGTGCTGCACCAGCACGCGGCCGGCGCAGCGCGGCCCGCACTCGTACGAGACGGCGTAGCTCCACCAGGTCCCGTTGCTCGACTCCTCCTCCACGCGCCACGAGCCAGACCTGTACCAGCCCCGGGAAGAACATAATCAGAAGTAAGAAGAATTCGAATATAAAATTTATACAGCAATCTAGCCAGCTAACCTCAGGGAGGATACAACTTTATTACAACTCATCGATTGTATTATCACAGACTTCGTCCATAGCTGGCGTGGCAATCACTCATATAACATTTTCTAAGAAAATTAAACGCAGGTTGACCCGTTGAGTCGTTTCTTTTCTAAAATATGTGCAGAATGATTCTGAGATGAGATGAAGTGTTACATTGGAAGGTGACTCACAGATGCGTGTACAACTTGGGGTGGTTGGTGAAGTCGGCGAGGAAGTGCGCGAGGTGCGCGGGCGAGTGCTGCGGGAAGTCGGCCTCGAGGCGCGCGTGGCGCGGCAGCCGCAGCGTGAGCAGCGCCCCCAGCGCCGCGCACGCCGCCAGCCACGTCGCCGCCGGCCCCACGCGCAGCGCGCGCGCTCGCGCCTGCACCCACCGGGACACGCTCATTGTCCCAACTCGCTACGTGTGTTGTATTTGACCGCTGAAAATTACACAAACCTTTAGTACTTATGTATATTATATGTATTTTGTTTTCACTTACCTCAGACTAAAGTCAAAAATACCGGCCGATTGTGGGAGATCTGTGGTGTCGGACTTGCACACACAGGCTAATGAACTACTAACCGGAACTTTCACTAATACTCAAGAAACGACAAAAATTACGAACAATATAATAAGAAACAATTTTCAATTAATTAGGATAGAATATACTTAAATGAATATCCGTATAGGTCAAACGATTCCCTCGATTTAACTATACAATACATCGTAGTATGTAAATTTCCATATTTTGGATTGTTTCTCTATGTGCTCAGCAAGTTCTCAATTCTTTCTTAATTTCATAATTGTAGGTCAACGGGAATATAGCAACGACTACGAATAAAGATGATTGATGTAAGTTTGCGGGCGCAAGCGCGCTTATTTTGTATTAAATTAACTACAAAAATATAAATTTATATACAACACACACAAAGCAACTGAAACAAAATCTAAACTAGGAAGATAATATTAGAAGGCATTCTGCCAGATAAGTTAAAAAGGAAATTTTTCTTTGATAAGTTAAAAAGGTAATGTCTTCTCAAATTATAGGGCAATAATGAAAAATATAATTTTTACTACTACTGTAATTCTTGTAATAGTTTCACATCTTTGTTGTACATCAAGTAGAAATTACGTCATCAATTTTGATTGCTACCTAATACACATAAACCGTATTCATTTGAAACTATAGTTCATGTCAAGCACGAATATGTTACAATGTTCTATATTTAGAATATTTTTATGTGTGACTGTCGCGATATAATGTGCATTACGTTGTATCAAAAACAACAAATGTGGAGAGATTTCAAATTCAAAATATTCATTACACAAATTTGAATTTTTTGAACACTTGAATCGTCCAATTAACGAAACTACAGCTCAGCTCAGCTCAGCTCTGCGTTGAAGAGCCGACAACATCCTGAACGGTTCGTTTTCAATTTTATACTGAGAATATATTTATATTGCACTTTTCTTGACATGAAAAGCTTTCATAATTAACGTTGGTTTTACAACTAAGTACTTTACATTTCCGCAGAGGTATATTTAAAACCCATTGACGTTATAGAGAAGTTTACGGTAAATCACGTAACGTTGGAACTTTCAGGGTAAATCTTTTTTTTTATAAGAAATACGTATAAGCGGTACTAGCTTTGATTTTGTTACTAACTTTTAATGTTGGAACAGATACATTGATTGTGTCATCTATGGAACGCGGGTTCACGAACACGATAAACGCTTGAACAATTTTCTTAATTTATTAAATTTAAAATGATTAAATATTTGAATCATAACAATTACAAATTATATATCTATACAATATGTAGATATTTATATATAATGGTATAGTAACTGTAACCACTGACCACATGGTAAACAAAATGAATACAAAATGCATACCTCTTTTCTATTTATGTTAAAACAAACAAAAACAACGTACACTCGTCTCGTCTGGAGCGTTCCACTAATGGTCATTCAATTGTAATTTTGAGGAAACTGCGTCGACACTATCAATTTAAAAATAGACTATTTAATAAAGACACTGTTTACAATTGCTATAGTAATGTTGAAATAAAGGAAGATAATATTTTTATCGATATCGGGAACTCCGAGGCGCGTCGGCGCGTGGGCGCGTGCCGCTTCCTGCGCGCGTCTGCTCTCTGCTGTCACTGTCACTGTACAGCTACATACAGTGTACACGTACAGTCGTACAGTAAACTGCTATAATTAGAAGTTACAAGTAGAACACAAACACATGCAGACACATAAATTACCATTTCGGGGAAGTATCGTACACTTTACAATGTTTTGGTAATAAGCATTAGTTTTATATTATTAATGTTTGAGAACAGTTTACGGCTGCTTCTTCTGCATATAGGTCGTTTGTATTACCAATTATTTTACTTTCTTATTGAATTAAAAATATACTAATTAAAAATATGTGTTATTGAATATTGTATTTTCTATACAAATATGTACATACCTATTTGACAATATTTTCTTATTATTGTATATAAAACATTTGTTTATAATAGTTACTAATCAAACATTAAAACACCCCATTTACTTACTATTTGTTTACATCCGTCCGCCGTCGTCGGGTCCTGCTCGCTGGTGCCCGGGTACCCCCGCCACAACCAGACCTTACAACTGCTGATATACAGACTTGTCCAAACGTCGGGTTCCAAACATATAAAACTCAATATACGCGATTAATAGGGTCTAATTTGTTTCAAGCTAAGATCTTTATTATTATTTGCAATTCATATAACCTATGGGCACAATGGGTATTAACAAATAATACAAAACATGTAATTGTGATGATTTACTTATTGGTAATCTTAATAATTAATTTGTTTCATTCATTGTTCGACAGTTGCGGCAGTCTCGCACTTGGTCTAGCCTACTCTAGTCTACTCTAGCTGTACATCAGTTACGCCAACATGACGAGCCGGCAACCAACAACCGTGACTCGACTGCAACTATTGGCACTACTGTAGTACTCGCACTCGGCGGGGAGACACCTCCCGCGTCACACAGTCACACGCCGTCACACACCTCGCGGTACAAATAAATAAGGTATACGTCATAGTCCCGAGCGCCCCGCGGCTCACTCGTCGCTACCGGCGCCGCCGCCCCTTGCGGTACCCCTTGCCGTACCAGCCGCCGCCGTCGTCGGTGTCTCCCCCCGTCCCCGTCCCCGCCCCAAGCCCCGCGGGGTCGTCGCGCGCGTCCCCGTCGAGCCCGCAGCACGCGCACAGGTAGCGGCGGCCGCGCTCGCGCCGCCACGCGCGCCGCTCGGGCGGGGTGCCGCGCGCCGGCCCGTACCACAGGCAGCGCCGCGCCGCGTACCTGCGCAGGCACCACGCGCACTCGGCGGGCGCCGGGGGCGCGGGGACGGCGGGGGCGTCGGGGGCGGGCGCGACGGGGGCGGCGGCGAGGGCCGGGGGCTGCGGCGGCGCGATGATGGTATGCAGGCCGGGGTAGAGCTGCGCGCGGCACACGAGCACGGCGCGTCGGATGATGGCGGCGGCGAGGGTGGCGCTGGCCGCATCGTCGCCGGCGCCCCATTTGGCGTCGGGGGGAGGTCGCGCGCGGTCGAGCAGGCGTCGCAGCCAGGAGCCGTTGCCGTCACAGGAGATCACCTCCTCCTTCTTGATCTTGGCGGGCGAGGGCAGCTCCGGCAGCTCCTTCAGTTCCGGCTTCACTTCAGCGTGCCCATTGGTGAGTCCGTTGCGAGCGGCCGGCGGCCGCGTGATCCTGTACTGGCGCAGCGCGGCGGTGGCGTGATGGGGGCGCGGGGGGAGCGCGGGCGGCGCGCAGGGGGGAGAGGGGTCGGCCGGCGCGTGCTCCGAGCGCAGTATAATGGTCGTCTTCCCCGATTCTAAATTGACCTGTGGAATTACACAAACATAAAATACTTATTTTACTTAATACATTTATATTTAAAAAAAAACCCTGACTACACAAAACACGAAATAGAGTACGCACATTAAATATTACAAGAACTCTTTGGAACATGTTACATTATTCAACAATGGGTATATGATCCAAAACAGTGATTTTTATAATAGTTATCTCTTTGCTGTGTATTTGTATTCTAATCTCAGAAGTGGCTAATTAGATTTAAATGCAGGTTTTACTATTATATTATGGCAACCTCCACTAACATTTAGAGCTTGTATTAATAAATCATTGAACATGAAAGTAGCCGAGACTATGAGACTAGTAAATATAATAGAGTAATAAAAGTTAGGCAGCCGCAGGCAGGTTGCTAGATGTGAATAACAACAGTAATGAACCTGAAAGGAGTGCAAGCTCGCCTCGGCCTTCGTCGGTAGCTGCGGTAGCAGGGGCGGCGGCGGCGGAGGTGATGGCGGAAGTGGGGGCGGCGGCGGAGGCGGCTGTGGGGGCGGGGGCGGCTGTGGGGGCGGTCGCAGGCGCTCGGCCAGGCGGCGCAGCGGCAGCTCGTCGTCCTCGTCGGACGTGGACGTGGCGCTGGTGTAGTAGCAGGTGTCGGAGGAGTCCCCGGCCGGCGGCGGCGACAGGCACGGGCGCGTGGTGGTGTGGCGCTCGGGCGGCGCCAGCGGCTCGGCGTGCGCCAGCAGCGGGTCGCGGCGCGCGCGGTACCGCGGCACGCGCAGGCGCAGGCGGCGCGCCAGCTGCCGCATGACGGCGTCGCAGCGCGCGTTGATCTTGAGCGCCGCGGCCGCGTCCTTGGGCGTCCACTGCAGGTTGACGATGTAGAGCGCGGGGCGCGCGCGCGGCGCCGCCTGCATGCGCCACAGGCGCGGGTAGCGGCGCAGCACCTTGAGGCTGGAGCCCAGGCACAGCACCACGTCGGCGGCGGCGGCGTGCCGCAGCGCGCCGGCCCAGTTGAGCGGCCACGCGGCGCGCCCGCGCTCGCCGAAGTGCACGATGGAGTCGCGCAGCTCGCGGCCGCAGGCGGCGGCGTGGCACAGGCGGCGCGTGGCGTGCGCGTGGCGCGCCGTGCGCTGCGTGGTGTCGAAGGCGCGCAGGTAGAGGCGGCGGCAGGCGGGCGCGGGGCAGCGCTCGGCGTACATGTCGCCGTGCAGCTCGGCCAGCGCGCGGCGCGGCAGGCCGGCGCGCACGTGCAGGCCGTCGCAGTTCTGCGACACCACGAACTTGAGCGCGCCGCGCGCCCACAGCGCCGTCAGCGCCATGTGCGTGAAGGTGGGCCGCGCGCGCGACACGTCCACGCGCGCCACGGGCTCGCCGCGCTGCAGGCGCGTCCACACGCCGCGCGGCCCGCGGTAGTCGGGGATGTCGGCCGCCGTGCTGATGCCGGCGCCCGTGTACACCTGCACCCCAAACACACAAAACATACTTTATGAAAAATACACTGCCTAGTCTAAATATTATTATTGCGGTTTTTTTTTCATCGAGTTTCTTGCACTGGGTCTTTTCAAGTTTGAGACAACAACTTTAGTGACGGGTGATTTATATCCATGTCCGCATATTTTGAAAACAATATTAGAATTGAAAAATTAGTTTAAGACAAAGCGCGGCGTTGAGTTCCGCCACTCAACACGCAATGCCTCAAATTCGGCGGAAAGTGGGGAACGGAAGTGGAACGGAGTGTCATAACACTAGGTTTCACTTCCGTTCCCTCTGCCTACCCTGCCTAGTGCGGGATACAGCGTGAAGCTGAGAGAGAGAGAGAGAAAAATTAGTTTTCACATATATTTCAATTCTAATATTGTTTTCATTTCTGATTAAAAAAAAGGAATCAGTACATTGTTCACGATTAGAAAAAAAAGTTTAATAGAAAGACATAAAATACAAATAAATCTAATCTTAAATTTTTGTCAATCTTTACATGTACAAGCACATCTTTATAACTACATCTCTACCTAGTATGACTATTAGACACGGCTAGCATTTAGCTTAATGGTACATATGTGAGTAGACTAGAACTGAAATTCTGACATATACAAAATATTATTTTATGTACTGTTCACACTAATAAGTTTTTTAAAATTACTCCTTGGATAATAAAAATCTATTTCTAAAATAACATATTAAAATTTAAACATATTAATTGCAATGTAGCAAGATCCTAACCAGCCCCTTTAAGATAGTTATAGCAGGTTCAAATGAAACTGCCCTTAATTTTTCTATGGTTTCTATGAAATAATAATAATGTGTAAAATCTTTGTAATGTTATCCTTTTTAATGATAAATTCCCTATAAAGTGAACACAACTTAGTTGGTATGCAATAAATCCACTCACTGCATTAAAACTCACTCCATATAAGGATAACTCTCTATAACTCTCTATAGCAACAAAAAAATGCTCGGTCCCTTAAGTTTTGTTATAAAGTATTTACACTGTAATTATGTTTAAATTCTTTTCATCACCTCTTTCTGTTATTGGGCTCTATTGGTTCACATACATGATTTATTGTCTGTGTGGAAAGTGCATCTATGCAATCTATGGAAATGGAAACCAGTCTTTATTACATTTGTAGTTCTATCAAGCTTTTAACTTTACTTGTATTTTATTTTTAACAAGCCTAGATCTCTAAATCCCATATCTATGGGCATAGAATAGCGAGCAGATTTGTTTATTAGAATGAACTTAAAATTATAATGAAAATGTTGATATATATTATCATAACATTATTTCGACAGTGAATATGTCAGTCAATGTTTTTACAAAAACAATAGGTTTACAAGGCTTTAACTTTAAAAGTATAAAAGAGAACTAATACCACAAGATGTTTGGCATTCCGCAGTGCCCTGGCGAGCCGCCGGCACTTCTCCCGCAGCACTTGCGGGCTGTCCTCCACCTCGCGGGCTCGCTCGGCGGCGCGCTCGGCCCGCGCCCGCCGCAGCGCCGCGGCCGCTGCGCGTTCCTGCTCGGCCACCACCGCGGGCGCCGGCGCTGCGGCGGCAGCAGCGCTGGCCGTGGAGGCTCCACTGAGCCGGGCGCTGCTGCGGACTCCCTCGCGGGCCGCCATGGCGGCGCCCGCTTCGTACGACTACAATCCACCGCCGCTCCGATCCTCCTTCGTCTCGCTGGTGTGATGTTCCTCGTGCATTGCGCCAGCCCTGGGCTGTACTCGGTGACCTCTTGTACACAATCACAATGTGTGACTTTATGTTTGAGTTATGACAATCTCTGTGTATTTATTCTGTGATACTGTCAAATATTGTTAACTGACATTTTTCGACGCGGACTAGTGTTGTCTTATAAATTTATGTTATATAATCTATAGTTTTTTATAATAAAATATTGTACCTGTATGAATGTATTGTTTAAAATTCTAATATTTTAAAAATATTTTTTTTTATTTTTTTCATCTACTAAATTTTCAAATGTAAATTTTCTCTATATTTTAATAGATTTAGAGAAAAAGTTAAAATGCATTTTTAGAATTTGATAATAATAATAATAAGATATTTGATTGCAGCGATTATTATACATTATAAATAAAGTATTTTAACCGGATTAATAGCATATATACATTTGAAAACCCAACATTTCGATCTCTTTGCAGAAATTCGTGGTCACGGGTATATTTTAAGACATCTTTATAATTCACTTAAACAACAAATATATATTTGTACATAACCTATCGTGATGCATGAGCAAAAGCATAGAGCACATTTACCCTACGGGCAAAAGGCAAAAGGGTGCGACTGATGTGTGTTCAATTCTCTTTTCAAGGAAATCAAAAGATTCTTTATTCTGTAAGGCCATTATAAGCATTTTTGAATCGTCAAGTTATATTAATATGTGACGAAGAGATATTAATTACTAGCATTTTTTGTATTGGGGAAAAGAACCTTAATTTCTAATAGAGTATCTCAAAACTTGATTTCCAAGTTCCCTTTGCCTATCCTGTCAATGTCATGTATAGAACATAGCGTGAAAGTAAAAAAATATACACAAAATAATGAAAGTAATAAATTGACGATGAAAAATATTATTTATTAGAAAACTTTCAAAACACTTAAAATAATCAAAACTCCGCTAGGTTTTGCAGATACGCGTCTGCGTATCTGCAAAACCAAAATAAATGTCTACTTATTAACCTAGTTGGTTCGTATAATTATAAATTATATTTTGTATTCTGAATCGATGAGCTATATTAATACAACCAGTATTGAGATCTCAATGATTAGAAAAAAACTTAAAAGGTTAGATAATAACGTATTAACTGATTGTAATTATAGTTATATTCTTATTTAAATAAAAATAGAGATAAAACTATTTTGACATTGACATCTGACCTTTTTAAGCGCTCACGAGCTTCTGCCAATACCGATATTCGGTCGACCCTATTGATCAAATTCAATGAAAGGTATTTTGTTTGACATAATCTGTGCAGCTGTCATCGTGTCCGAATATTTTAAAACAATGTCTGTCAATTTCTTTTGCTGACTTTGACAGGTGCGACTGGTTTATTATTCGTGAAGTTCTTGTGAAATCTTTTAAAATCTTGTATTAAATCGATAGTTAATTGAAAATTTGTTGTGTAAATATATATTATATTGTATTAATTTACTAATATCATAAATATTTTTTATTAAATGGTTATATATTTTTTTCAGCTTGAGTGTTAAGGATCGGCTTCATCATGGTTAGTTTTCATAACATTTGTGCTTTAATAATTACATATTGTGACTATTGGTAATCACATCACGTTATATTTCGCTCATTACTTTTAGTAAATTTTGATAAACTATCCAATTTAATTTGGATAATAAATATAAACAATGTATTATTTTGGGGTTATCTTCTAAGCGAGTTCTCTCCTTTATTTTAGTATTAATATTTTTAAGATTTGAAAAATTTAATAAGCCAATTTTACTAATGAACTGATTTTCTTTCAGCCCCGTGAAATCAAAGACATTAAAGACTTTTTGTTGAAAGCGCGGAGGAAAGATGCCAAATGTAAGTTATTGTTGATTTTTTAGTTGAACCTGATTTTTTCTTTTACAATTATTTATTTTTAAATTTATTATGATTACAGCTGTTAAGATAAAGAAGAACCCTGAGAATGTTAAGTTCAAAGTGCGTTGCTCACGTTTCCTGTACACACTGGTCATCACTGACAAGGAAAAGGCAGAGAAACTAAAACAGAGCCTTCCTCCAGGTAGTTTTACATTTTTACTGTTTTTTTAAATGTATTCATGTATATAGTTTAAACTTCTACTTTAGATACCTCAATCATATCAGATCATCGTGTTTAATTAACTAATACTATCAGGAATAAGCTCAGATTTATATTTGTATTTTCTAGATATTTGAAAAGTGGCCTTAGTAGAGGATTATATCAAATTGGTTTAGGTGAGAGAGGTACTCATTGGAGCTGAGTGTTAAATTAGTGACCCCGCTCAATGCTTTCCATGTTTTCACTACATAATAATTAATTTTCTTATTATGCATTACTTTCATTTAATAATAAAAATATTATTTTAAAAGCAGTACCTATATCAATGTTAAACAGAAAAGTTTGAGCCAATTCACTAAAGAAATATTTACAGCAATTTTATTAAAACAAAATTCTTTAAAATGATATTACAACAGAATGATGATAAGAACAGATGATGATATTAAAATAAACAAAAAGAAAATTTTAAAGGAAGTTTATAAAAACATTAAAATGAAAACGGACATTACATTAAGCCGTTTCTGAGATTAGAAAGATTAGAGGTGGAGGGTTAAGAAAACACAGAATTATATATAAATCTGAGGCATGTTGTGGCACAGTGGCTCAAGCATGTGATTGTAAAGGTGACAGGTTGTGAGTTCAATGAAATGAAATATTAGTATTTAAAAAGTAAAAGAAAGTGGGGAGTGTAACAGAGTATCTTAACAATATGTTCCCCAGTTCTCTGTACCTACCCTGCCACAGCCAGGATACAGTGTAAATCTGAAAAAAAAAAAATATTTTAATTAAATTTAAAGATAGCACAAATTAAAAATATATCCACAATTACCAGATTAGTCCTTCTAACATTGCCGACAATAATATAATAATATTATTGTCGGCAATGTTAGAAGGACTAATCTGGTAATTCGGTAATTTGTCTAAATCTAATTTATTCTAACTTAACCTACAAAGTAATAATTTAAAGTTAAAATAATAAGTGAACGGTGGACAGATAATGAAATTTACTCAATCTTATTCTACTCTACTCAGCTTCACGCTGTATCCCGCACATGGCAGGGTAGGCAGCGGGAATTTGTGAACCCAGTGTTAAAATACTCCGTTCCACTTCTGTTCTCCACTTTCCGCCGAATTTTAGGCATAGTAAGTTAAGTTGCGGAAATCAACGCCGCGTTTTGCCTTAAACTAAACTATTTAAACTAAACTATTTAGAACTAGTTAAATAGTATACTAATTTAGTGTTATTGTATTGTTGCAGGTCTCCAGGTTAAAGAAGTGAAGTGATGTGACATAGGGTTAAGAAAATTAAAAATCTAAAAAGCACTTTTGTTTCATTTACAGATGCCTGCCACTTATATATTTTATGGTCTTTTCTACTTAGAAACCAATTATTATAATGTTTAGCAAAACTAAGCTCAAAACAACAAAAGTTTGTGAAATATAGTGAGGATGATTTGACTAATGTCAATGAAAGGATCTAAAAAAAGTTCTGCACTGTTTATATATATGTGATATTTTAAAAAAATATATCACTTATTAAATATAATTTATGTGAAAACGAAAATGCAATATAGAATTTTTGGTCAAAATAACTGATCTAAAACTTAATTTAATAGTCAAAAGTAAAAAGTTAGAACACATAAGTATATATTAATTTCTCCTAAAACATATGATTCAAACTTCACATGAAATTATCACATACACTTTTTGTAAAGTTGTAGTAATTAGAGAAATGTGCAACTCCTAAGTCTTGTAACATTTAATATTTCAACCACAAATTATAATATTTATTTAGTCTTTAGTTCAAAATATTCAAGTTGTGAACAACAACTAATAAATAAATAAAATAAAAAAATAAAAAAGCCTTTTATTTCCTGTAGTACGCTATTGACATTTTTGTATATAGTAACGGTTTAAGTGATGCTATACATTCAATTTTTTTTTTTTTTTTAATACTGCTATTATAATACTGTACTCTATGTACCTATCTTAAAATTATTTGTTAGTATGCTATTATCTATTCAACGTTATATTACAACTTAATTAGTTATTTATTTTTTACTCTACAGGAACCCCCTGACGGGTAAAGACCTCCTCCAAAGCACTCCACTTGTCTCTGTCTTGTGCAACTTTCATCCAAAGTGGGCCAGCTGTTTTTTTAATCTCGTCTTCCCAGCGTGATAATGGTCTGCCCCTGTTTCTTTTACCTTGTTAACCCCTCCATCTAGTTATTCTTGCGGTCCACCTCTGGTCTGCAAGTCTGGCCACATGGCCTGCCCATTTCCACTTGAGCTGTAGCGCACAATACAAAGCATTCTTTGTTTTTGTTGTGCTTCTTATGGTTGTGTGTCTTATTTTATCTATTCTTCGTATATTGAGCATGCTACGTTCCATTCCACGTTGGCAGATGTTTATAATGTTTCTTGCTTTAGCAGTAACTTTCCAAGTCTGACAGCCATATGTCAAGCATGGTAATAGGCATGAATTGATTTTTTTTGTTTTGATAGCTGTAGGTAAGTTGTTTTTAAAGATCTCTTTTAGACTCCAGTACTTATTCCATGTTCCAAGTTTGTGCTCTTCTTTTTATCTCTCTTTCATTGTTGCTCTTGTCAGAACTTGTACTCTTACCTAGATATATATAGCTCTCTATAGACTCCAGTAGTTTGTTATTTACAGTTATAGGGATTTTGCAACTGTTCGTCATTACCATAGTCTTGGTAAAGATCATGTGCAGACCTACCTTTGCACTAGCTACATGTAGGGATTCTAACATAAGTTTTAACTGTGAGCTTGACTCTGATAGAAGCACAAGGTCGTCAGCGAATCTCAAGTGGCTTATGTAGGCACCATCTATATACAACCCGGTTTCGTTTCAGTTTAGCTTGCTGATGATACTTTCAAGGATAGCTATGAAGAGCTTTGGGGATAAAAGATCGCCCTGTCTGACACCTCTCTCAATGGCAAAACTCGGACCAAGAGTTTCAAGCTTGACTCTTCCTCTATTATTACGATAAACGCTCTTGATTACCTCTATGTATTTATCGTCTACTCCTTGTTCTTTTAAGCTATCCCATATACTTGTACGGTTTACTGTGTCAAAAGCTTTTTGGTAGTCTATGAAAGTAATGTATTCGGGGTCTCTGGTACTCTTGGTACTTCTCTAAAATTAGTTAAAGTGCATGGATATGGTCACAAGTTGAGAAGTCTTTTCTGAAACCGGCCTGCTCTATTGGTTAAGTGTTGTCTAAGACAGTACTGATTCTTTTATTTATAGTGCAGGAGAAGAGTTTTTAGATACATGGTAGCAAACTTATCGGTCTGTAATTGCCTACATCTTTAGGGTCGCATTTTTTGTAAATAAGTATGATCTCTGACTCTGACCATTGTGAAGGAGTTTCTGCCCTTTGTAGAGTCATGTTAAATAGTACTGTCAGTGGTAGAGCTAAAGTTGTTTCGGCGAGTTTGAATGCTTCATTTGTGATCTTATCTGAGCCTGGACTTTTTTCTATCTTTAATCTTTTTAATGCTTCTATTACTTCTGCTAATTTTATGGGATTAGTGTAATGTTCGTAATCACTTTTGGTGTTATTGCGTGTGGTTTTTATGTTTATTCTGTCTGTTTCATCCTTATATAAGCTAGTATAGAATTTAGTTGCCGTAGTACTTATGTCTTTTCGATGGTACATATCTGTATCCATCTCTTTCAGACCCTCTATTCAAGTTCTGTTTGTTCTTAATTCCTTGTAAGCCTTTCTTGTACTTCCTTTATATTGTATGTGTTTTTCTATTGTCTCCTGTCTATATCTCGCGTAGTCTTTGGTTATGTATTTGTTGGCTAATTTGTAAAGTGCGGAGAGTTTATTTCTCATAGATCTAGTTTTATTTTTAGTTTTTTGTAGAACTTTCCTTCTTTCTAGTAGTTGTAATGTGCTATGTGAAAAGATTTTATGTGTTCTTTGTATGTTTGTATTATGTCGGGTGTTCTTCAGACTTTTCGTGATTGCATTTACTATAAGATCATAATATGACTGTACCGAAATGTTTACAGGGTGAGCAGGTATATCCAAAAGCATAGCTGATAAATTTGTCCTGTATGTCGTTATTTCGTTTTCACAGGTTAATTGGCTGTTTTGGTTGTTACTGAATTTGGCTCTACTTTTTCTGGTTGTTGTGAGCTTTAATGTGGCTCTTAATGCTCTATGGTCTGACGGGTAGTTCAAATTCATCGTTTGTAAGTTTTGAAATAATCCTGGTCGGTTTGACAAAATAAAGTCTATCTCGTTTTTATATTGTCCATTCGGTGAGCGCCAAGTCCATCGCCGGTTTTGTTTTTTCTTAAAGCATGTATTTATGATTGTCAATTTATGACACAGAGCGAAGTTTATTAATCTCTGACCTCTACTGTTTCTTACACCGTATCCGTACTGCTTCGTTACCAAGTATTCTTCTTGTTTACGTGGTCCAATTTTCGCATTGAAGTCTCCCATTAGTATTATGTTTTTATGTGCTGAATGTAACGTTTTCTCGATTGTATTATAGAAATCGTCTATTTCGTTGTCATTTGCTGTTTCTGTTGGTGAATAAACTTGTATAATGGACATCATAAAGCCCTGCAAGTTCAAGTTCAGTGTTGCGACGCGTTCCGTTATTCCCACAAAGCTTTCTATGTTATTTTTCAGGGACTTATTTATTATGAAACCCACCCCATAATTACCCGGTGTAGATCCCATGTAACAGAGTATGAATTTATCGTGCTCTTCTATATTACAGCCAAGGCGTCTTGTTTCTGAGAGTCCTATTATATCATAATTTATTCCCCGTATGGCTTCTTCTAACTCTAGTAAGTGCGCATGTGACGATAGGGTTCTGACGTTATATGTTGCTATATACAACTTGTGCATTTTTTTGGTTCTTCTGCATTCTATTGATGTTGTTGAATTTGGAGGGTTTTGGTCATAATCCCCCACGGTGACCAGCCGGGTTGGGAGATGTATTTTGTTGCCTGTTCTAAAATTTTTGTGTGCTGTATCTATGCTTGAGAGAAGGGTTAATTGCTAATTGTTTGTGGTTTCTTGTTCTTGTTTGTTGTTAGTATTACTTGTTATATTTTTATTAACTAGGTAGTTTAGTAGTCCTGCTTTTACAACACCTTCTGAGACACTACTAGACCTTTGAACTGAAGGGCGAGACTGTCGGGTTCTATTCTTTTTATTAGTGGTTTTATTAACATTGTTTTGCATTTGTGGATTATTTTCAGGTGATGTGGGAAGAGGTCTTTTGTTGTTGTTTTTGATTATTATTAATTTATCATATTTAATTCTGACTATGTTGCCTCTTTCTCTCTCCATTTTTACCTGTTCTTGCAATTCTTTCCTTTTTTCTAAAACATATTTTGGGTAGTCCTCTTTAATGTAGTAGCTTGTATTTTTCAACATCCACTTTTGTTTGAAAATATTTATTTTGATGCCTAAAGTAGAGAAAGTTACCATAACTGGGCGAGGACTTTCTCCTTTCCTTCCTATTCTTCTCACTTCTTGTATATCGTTGTGGGATAGTTTAATAGAGAGGTGTAATTCAATCCAATTAAAAATATTGTTTTCTAGGCTTTCGTAAGACATTTCTCCTTCCTCTATGCCGAAAAACACTACATTTCTTTGTCTGGACTGCTTTTCTAGAAAATATATTCGTTTTTCTTGGTTTTCTACAATTTGTTTTAGTTTTTCATGTTTTTCATCATACAATAAGAATTTTTCATCCATTAATTTAGTAATATTATGTGTAACTTGATCTGTCACATTTTTCCCGCTGTCTCGGATAGCTGTTTTTTGTTCATCTAGTTCTTTTTGTATCTGTTTAAGTGCTTTCATAATTTCTTCCATGATTAAAAGTTTCAACGCCCTCTTGTGGCACCTTGATTCGTACTGTTGTTGGTAGCAATCTAATTGTTGTATGGAGTCGTAGTAGTGCTCCTCTTTTCCCGTAGATGGCACTGTATTTGTCGATTCTAGGTTGCGCGAGATTTGCAAAATTGCATATCATTTAGTATTGAGGTTATAATTCTTACACTTTCCACAGGGGGATAGATTAACTGTGGTTTTGTAGCTTTTACGTAAGCCTAGTTCTGTTCACTGAATTTATTTGCGCAACTAATGTTTGATCTCCACTGCAAATCCTGAGCGACGAACACACCGGCGATTGTTTCTCACTTTGGGTAATTTTCGTTTTTAGTATCCAGTAGTTGTTTGTTGGTTTTGTCCACAATATATTGTTACAAACACTTGTTTATCTATCACTTTACACACTAATATGAGGCGAAAAGCACTTTTGATATAATTTTTTGTCGTAATTTTTATAGAGAAGATGTTTACCGTGGCAACTAGCGCCCTCTCAGTATCAACAACTAATATAACTATGTATATTATGTGTTATGTTTATTGAATAGTTATATATTTTAAAGCAAGAAGCCTGGAAAAGATAACTTCAAGCGATAAGGTCACATCATAGTACATTTTTGTTATTTTATTAGTTTATATATTGGATGTATTTTTTGTGTGCAATAAAATACATAGTATTGTATTGTTAACGTTAGGTTAATATTGATATATTATAGTCTATAATTACTCATGAGGTTACAATGGATAAAAAGTTAATTATATTCTGTCATGTAAGTTGTATAAACTAAAACTAAATAAGTATGCCAGTTCAAATACATTACTTTCTTGTGACGTTAAAAGATGTCGCCACGTGCACCCAAGGGTGTATTTACCCTAGGGCCAAAAGGGCTATAGCCCGGGGCGGCAGGCCGCGAGGGGCGGCCCGGGATTCGATTTGGACGTTTGAAAAAATACAAAAAAATATTTTAAGACATAAGCTTAGAACGCCCTTGAACCACTTTCTTAGGTGTAGATTTCACATCTGAAGAATTCGAAATTCAATTGAAATATGCAAGCCGCCCCTTGTCCTGGATCGGTTGAACCGTCAATTTTTGTTCGCCTCGGTTTTTTTTTTACATTTAAAATTTTGTACACAGAAAAATAATGTAAAATATAAAATCTATATTTTGTTTTGTGTTCTTTCATCCTTATTATTTGTTTTTCTTTTGATGGGGTAATATGCTGTTGGCCCTGCGACCTCTACAGCGCCACCGGTTTTATTGGAGGCCGAGCTGGAAGAGCTATGATCTTGAACTTGTCACCAAATTGAGTGACTCAAAGAGATACTACGAAGTTGCAAGGGCGCCTCTTGTGAGACTCGAACCTCGAACTGCGAACTTCGTTTGTAGTAGGGCCCCCCCCCCTACAAATGAACTTCGCAAGCCGAGCTTTGCTTTACTCGGCTCGAGCTAGGCCTACTGGGTATTGCTGTGGATACCCTTTTGGTATTTATGTTTGGCACCCCCTAGGCGCGCTTGGGCTGCTGTATAACTGGACCTCGTCTCCACCGGCGGGGACGGTATGTGTATCGTGTGTGTTTGCGTTTATGTGTAGTCCTACCTACTTGTTTCACTTTATTCGTGACTATAATGGGGTCAGCTTTATCGAATAGACCATTGCGTGGTCTACGGTAGACCTTACGGAAAATTCCCTTAGCTACGGGGAGCGGATAATCGCAGGCTTTTACCACCAGGGTGTTCGGATGGGCCGAGGCCTTTTCAAAGTAGCTACTGGACAGTTTCCTGCAGTGCTTTTGAATGGAGTTGAGCTTGATGTCTCGATGTATATCTATGTTGCGCATGAACCAAGGAGCTCCCGTGGGAATCCGCAAGATCTTGTTTTGCATAATTTGAAAACGACGAGTGTGTGCGAACACTACACTGGCATATGTGAACATTGGCCTGATACAGGTGGTGTACAGGCGGATTTTATTTCTAAAGGACATTTTAAATTTGGCACAGACCAGCGGGTGCCTATGCAAGAGAGTACATACACGTACGGGCTGGGCTCTTAGTCCATTTTTATTTAATGTAGTGCTAGATACTATTTCGGTTCACATCCAAGACCAGCCTCCGTGGCTGATGATGTATGCCGATGACATAGCACTCACTGACGAGGATCGGCTGATGCTAGGTACGCTTGAGAACGGCGGTCTTAAACTAAATGTGTCGAAGACCGAGTACATGGCTTGCGGGAGACCGGACTCAAGCACTATCCATATAACCAAGCCAATCCAAAACCAGCCGCTAAGTCAGAAAAGTTCAGGTACCTCGGATCCGTTATGCACGAGTCTGGAGGCTCTCTATATCGGCTATCTATCACGATGTTCATGGTCGGATAAGCGCTGCCTGGGCCAAATGGCGAGACGTCACTGGTATGGTCTGCGATCACAGAATACCGGCCAAACTCAAGGGGCTGATATACAAGAGCATCGTTCTACCGGTTCTTTAATATGGCAGCGAATGCTGGCCAGTATTATCTCGGCGCACTTAGGAGCTTCATGTCACGGAAATGAAGATGCTGAGGTGGATGTGCGGCGTAAAGCGGTCTGACCGCATACGTAACACATTCATTCGAGGTAGTCTTGGAGTCCGTGGCATAGCGGATAAGCTCCAAGAGCGTCGCTTGAGATAGTATGGCCACGTTGCGCGCCGGCTTAAGAACTATGTCGGACGCAAGTGCCTTGATATTTCTGTCCCTGGAGTGAGATCTCCCGGACACCCAAGGAAGCACTGGTTGTATGTCGTGATGCAGGATATAAGAGCCAATGGTCTAACCACTGAGGACCTTAAAGATCATGCTAAGTGGAGTAGGCTTAGTAGGAAGGAAGAACCTGGCACAGCAAGCCGGTATTAATGCCAGAAAGAAGAAGTACGTAAGTCGTTTTCCGGCGTACGTATCTCATGTGCTCTTAGAAATTGAGTTTGTTGTCCAGGATTACTCTTAGATATTTGGCACTCTGTGCTTGAGGTATGATTTTGCCTTGCAGAAGAACATGAGGCATGCCATTCGTTCGGGCGAATGGGGAAGAATACTGACGTACTCTTTTCAAGGTTGACTTCGATACACCATTTAGCCAGGTGCCAGCCTATTGGTGGCCACCTGTAGGCGATCGGCTAACAGAACTGAATTGCGGGCAGACGCATAGATGGCAGTGTCGTCCGCATAAAGGGCTAGGTTAGTCAGTGGAGCTTTTGGGATGTCATGTGTTTACAAACTGTACAGAAGTGGCGAGAGTACAAAGCCCTGAGGAACACCGGCTCTTATAGGGCGTCTACTGGACAGGGTACCTTCGACCCGGAATCTGAAAGTGCGATTCGATAAGTAAGCTCGTATGATGTGCACAAGTCTATCTGGCACCCCTTAACGTATGAGCTTGAAAATCAAGCCATTATGTCAGACCTTATCGAACGCCTTTGCAACATCTAGGAAGATTGCCGCAGACGGCATTATGTGGTTGGAATGGGAGCTTCTATGATCCAGAATATGTTCTGTGATCCTATGGACTTCTTTCTTTCCTTGATGGGGCGGAAAGTTACAGTAGCCTGGGGCGCGCAATATTAAAAGATGTCGCCACGTGCACCTTACGCTAGTATGTTTTGTTCCTTATTTTAAGGCTTAGGTGTGCCAGTTGAGGATATTTTACTTCGCCAATGTCACGTAGAATGAAGGAGGCACATGGAGATTGCAGTTATAATAGACATCAAAAATCTTAAGAAACGGAAAATTAACGGTTTAGAAAATAGAAGGGTATATGGACTAGTTACTTGACTATAGTCGTGTGTAGATTATAAATTGCAGTCATTCAATGTGCACGTAACACAGACGACTGCAAGTATGGAGGCAAATCTGTGGCAGTTATTAATTTTTGTTTCTTAGTTATTATTTATTTTATATGATACTTAACCGTACGTTGTTTAAAAAGGGACATATTTTATGGTGGGTTATATATTAATCCCTTAATACATGAATTATGAAGGAGGTGATTAATTATTTTTTATACTTAAACAACTTTTATTTCTATTATGTAAACAGTCTGAAAAGAAAAGAAAAATAATTGTGTAGTTATTTTGGAAATTACTTCACAAGGCCATATATGGCGTCGTTTGCATTCTGGAGGAACCGTGCAGAACCGTATATGACGTAGTATACATTAATTGACAACTGTTCATGAGGACGGTTATATGTATTAAATAGTTGGCTTTTCATGCTTTAATGTAGGTCTTTATCTCCTCCAACCATTATTAATTCGTCTCGCAACTTCTTTTTGCCTATAGATCTATCTGTCTCTACAGCGTCACCGGACTTCCGGACACCGGGAAGGCCGAGCTAAAAGAGCACTGACTTTATTGTTTTTGCATAGGTTCTTGTTGAATTATGAGTTGCCATAAATAAATATGATGATTGGTGTAATTTATTTCTTTATGTTCTAGTTGTTTTGTATTTTTGTTTTCATTCGTCAGTATTTTGTTTTTTACGTTAGTTTTAAACCTACCCTATCACTTTCACTCGCAAGTTGTCTTGTCATTCTACACATATCATCTGAAGTTTTGGCAAATAGTACAATATCATCAGCTAATCTCAAATGTGTTAGCATCGTCCCGTTAATATCCCGAGGTGTTCCCAATAAATTTTCCTAAAAATTTGTTCCAGTATCGCTGAAAATAGTTTTGGTGACATAAAGTCGCCCTGTCTTACGCTTCTTTCTGCTTTAAATGGATTGGTTTTCTTTTTAGTTGAATCTATGCTGTGCTTTAGCTGCAGACGTTTTTTTGCGTGCAGAGCTACGAGCCATCTCCTCGAACACACCGGGGACACAGGCGAACCCATAGCATTGAACACTAGATATCCAGATGTAAGGCAGTGTTCTAAGAGTGCAAGATATTCTATAGGCATGTTGTTCTCCTCTAGGCGTCGTGTTGAGCCAGTTTATACGTCGGTGTATCGATTTGGCTCGCTATAGGACGAAAAGGTACATATTTTGTGTATTTTTGGTTTTTGATATAATAATTATATCAAATGACAAACAAATGCCACCTTAATCTACCCGTGACCACAGACTACTGTAAAGTATTCGAAACGTCGGGTTTCCAAAAATGTTTACCATTCAATATACTAGATTAATCCGGTTAGTAGTGTTTCATTTAAAACATTTGACTCTGTTAGTATGAAATCGATTTCATCATTTTTGTTCTTCCCATCCGGTGTGATCCAGGTCCACGTATTATTTTTACTTTTCTTGTATATTGTGTCTAGTATTGTTAAGTTATTCTCCAATGCAAAATGGATGATTCTTTCTTCGTTTTTATTTTTCTTTTTATTCTGATACGTAAGTTTTCTATTGTAAATTCTTTACCTGGGCGTCTTTTACCAATTTGATCATTGAAGTTTCTTAGTACCTACTATTAAGATTTTGTGGCAGTGCTCTAATATTGCTATATTTAAATCTAGATAGAATTTGTTAATAATTTCCTCTTTAGTTTGCTCTGTCGGTGAATATACTTGTACAATAGACCAGGAAGCTTTATATCCTAGTACCTGGTAGTTATATCCTAGTACCTGGTAGTTCCAGAGATATTATTAGCAAATTGGCAATCTGCCATTGGTTGCTTCACGGTAAGCATACTTCTCTCCATGTCATGAACGAAATGGAGAGAAGTATGCTTACCGTGAAGAAATTTGATACAATTAAAAAAAGTGTGATCATAACAAAACAAAGGTCATTGATATTAAAACAAGAAATAGAAGACTTAAATGGACATGGGCAGGGCACATGCTAAGAGGTGGGAATTGACATCGGAGAAGTAGCAGGAATCACGTGAAATAGAGTGGCTCAAGAACAAGCAAAATGTATACGTGTTCAACGTTGGTGAAATAACTCGGTTTTAATCAATTGAAAAAAAAAACTTTTTTAGCCGCGTTGTAGGTGGTAAAAGATTAGGTTCATTAATCAGTTATTAGAATCTTCTTATACAGATAAAGAACTTTCGGCAGGAAACTAAAACAGTAGTAACAGTGTTTGTTACTACAGTTACGTACAGTGTTAATCCAATAAAACAAACGATAATCATTTATACTATATTTAAAGTGTTTTTCCACACTTAGAAAAGAAAAATACTAAATTTAAAAACTAATAAAAATGTTAAAGAAGCAGGAATAGAACCCGCGCTTCTTGGAAACCGTCCAATCGCTCTGACCAACTACGTCATTCTTTCAAGTCAGAGCGTCATTCGGTTCATCCTGCTTCGTTCAATTTTTTATACGTTTTTAATTTAGGCAGTCCACTACTTCATTTACGTTCTTTATATATGAATTGAACTGAGCTAAATTAAATACTGCACTAAAAGATAGACAGACCACTGTGATAAAAGATATATATATATATATATATATATATATATATATATATATATATATATATATATATATATATATATATATATATATATATATATATATATATATATATATATATATATATATATATATATATATATATAGATATATATATATATATATATATATATATATATATATATATATATATATATATATATATATATATATATATATATATATATATATATATATATATATATATATATATATATATATATATATATATATATATATATATATATATATTTTTTTTTTTTTTTTTTTTTTTTTTTTTTTTTTTTTTTTATGGAAAAGACACGGCAAACGAGCGTACGGGTCACCTGATGGTGAGTGATCACCGTCGCCCACGACCCCGTGTAACACCAGGGGAGCTACAGGTGCGTTGCCGGCCTTTAAGGTGGAGGTAGACGCGCTTTTTGAAGGTACCCATGTCGTATCGACCTGGAAATACTGCCGTGGGTAGGTCGTTCCACAGATGTGTGGCGCGTGGAAGAAAATTCCTACGAAACCGCACAGTAGTCGAATGCCACGTGTCCAGATGATGTGGATGGTACTTTAGTTTGTGACGTACTGTGCGGTTGGAAAATTCGGCGGCAGGTATCAAGTCAAACAGTTCTCCAGAACACTCCCCGTGATAAATGCGGTAGAGAACGCACAGGGAGGATACGTCTCTACGCAAAGCCAAAGTATCAAGCCCCACACAGATCACTGGGTTCCCAACGATTCGAACGGCTCTACGTTGTATGCGATCAAATGGTTCAAGCTGATACTGGGGTGCACCAGCCCAAAGGTGAGAACAGTATTCCATATGAGGCCGCACCTGGGCCCTATACAGGGCTAAACGGTGTTTTGGCGTGAAATACTGTCTCGCTCTGCTGATGACCCCCAGTTTCTTCGAGGCCAACTTGGCCTTGCTTTCCAGATGATCGCGATACTGGCAGTCGTTCGAAAAGCTGAGACCCAATATACTGATACAGGGCGCGGCTTTAAGGGGAGTGTTCTCGAAAACTGGTGATACGACAAATGGGGTTTTTTTAGCGGTTAACGCGCAGACTTGTGTCTTCTGGGGGTTGAAGTGAACAAGGTTCTTTTCACCCCATGCGGAGACATTCTCGAGGGATGCCTCAACGGAAGACACAAGTTGATTTCGGCACTGGTCGACGTTTTCCCGAGAAAGACTTGCATGGCCGGAGTATACAGCGTCCACAGTGCTATCATCTGCATAACAATGTATGTTAGAGTCCTCTAACATGTCATTGATATGCAGAAGAAATAGCGTAGGGGACAGCACGCAGCCTTGGGGGACGCCGGCGTTCACGGGCATGTATTTGGAGCAAAAACCGTCGACAGCGACCTTGATGCTGCGCCCAGTGAGAAAGCTAGCAATCCACTTGCATAAATTCTCGGGAAGCCCGTAAGATGGAAGTTTCGCAAGGAGCGCTCCGTGCCACACACGATCGAAGGCCTTTGCCATGTCCAAACTAACTGCCAGGCCCTCTCCCTTGCTATCAATAGCCGCAGCCCAGCGGTGGGTTAGGTAAACCAGAAGATCACCGGTTGAGCGACCCCGACGAAAACCATATTGGCGGTCGTTAATCAATCGGTGATCCTCCAGGTAAACCAAGAGCTGGCTATTAATTATGCTCTCCATAATTTTTGAGAGCAGGGAGGTAATAGCAATAGGCCTGTAGTTAGTTGGATCGGCACCATCGCCTTTTTTCGGAATCGGGTGGATAAGAGCGCTCTTCCACGAATCTGGGACTACGCCAACTGAGTAAGAGTGCCGAAATAGACGCGTTAGCACCGGTGTCAGCTCAGGAGCACACGAACGGAGCACAAGAGGAGAAATGCCATCTGGCCCACTCGACTTGTGGATGTCCAAGGAAGACAGAGCTCGCCTAATAGCTTTCTGACTAAATTTAATGTCAGGCATTGAGCTCGGACACCGCGGGATGGTCGGCGGCGTTGTTCCTCGGTCATCCATAGTCGAGTTTGAGGCAAAGAGAGCGCCCAGGAGATCGGCTTTCTCTTTCGCCGTATGGACCAGGATGTCATTTTCTGTGCGTAGCGGTGGAAGCGATGGCCGGCTAAAGTTGCCAAGCGCAGCCTTTGAGAGGGCCCAAAACTGTCGAGTTCCGGACGGATAGCTCTCAAGCTTCTCGCCGATTATAGCGATGTGCTCGGACCTTGCTCTGGCAATTTGCCACTTAAAGTACCTAGAGGCACGGTTGTACTTTCTTTTTAAGGTTTTCACCTTCGGATCCTTAGTGGCAAGTGCCTTGGCCCAGATTCGATATGCCTCGCGCTTGCCAGAAGCTGCAAGTTTGCAAGACCTATCAAACCAAGGCTGTGACTTGCCACCGATTGGCACTACAGAGCTAGGAATGTAAAGTTCCATACCCTGCAGAACCACGTCGGCGGCAGCATCGGCACTAGCACTACGATCATCAGAAGAGAAGCAAACCGGCCCCCAGGGATAGGATGAGTAAAACGTACGCATCCCATCCCAATCTGCTGACTTGTAGTGCCAGACGCGACGAGTCGCTGGTGTTCTGCGACTGACGCGGTTAATGGGCACAGCACTCCGTACCAGGCAGTGGTCTGAAGACCCTAGGGGGGGATCGACGACAACCTGGTACTGTTCTGGGTGTGAAGTCAGCAGAAGGTCCAATAAAGAGGCGTTGTGGTTGTCCGCGTCCGGGATTCGCGTAGGCGACTCAACCAATTGGGACAATCCATTCGCCATAGCAAAGTCAAATACAGCCCTCCCCACGTGGTTGGGGATGCGTGGCCCAAGCCAACTGGCATTATGCGCATTAAAATCGCCAAGTATCACGACCTTTGCGGTGGGCATCTGTGAGAGCACATCGTCAATAGCCGATTGCATGTGCTCCATGAGCCGATCCGTTTCTGCATTACCACTGTGGGACCTGTACAGGCATGCGTAGATTCGGACACGATCGTCCATGTCCACACGGAGCCAGATGGTGGACAGGTCCCAACCTTCAAAATTGACAAGACGACGGAAACTCAGGTCCTCCCTCACATACCCAGCAACCCCGGCATGAGGTATGAAATTATGTTCTATTTTGTAGCCGGGGTATTGAAGATAGGCTGTGTCGCTCGGTCGGGTAATCTGGGCCTCCGTCAGAAATAACAAGGCCGGCCGTGCTGTCTCAAGATGGTGGAGGACGGCATTCAGGTTTGAGTGTAGTCCCCTGATATTGGAAAATTCCACGTTAAGAGTGGCAGGGGCTGCCGTGGAACGTACGCCTCGTTTGCCTTGTGTAGTGCGCGGTACTGTGCCCTCCCCAGAATTCGACGGGCAGCCTGAGGTTAAAGACTCAGGGAGGGATTCTCCAGCACCAGAGATGCTGGTACCCTCCTGGGGTAAATTCTTCTTTAGTGCCGCTTTCATATTCTAGAGAGGGATTGGGGATGGGGATGGGCACCGGGGCCCGGCATTACCCAATGCGAAACGCAGTGTCCGAAGCCACTACTTAACGCCGGTTTTAAATGCCGGGGGTGGTAATGATCCGGTCGAGTCTGCCCATGCGTGTTGCCATTACTGACAACGTGACTCTCCCACACGTACTTTAGTCGCCTCTTACGACACCGTCAGTACCAGGGTGATCCTATTCTAAGCCGGAATCACACGGCTAAAATATATATATATATATATCTCTCTCTTTATATATATATATATATCTCTCTCTTTTCATTTTGTTGACACATTATGCGTACTACTTTTTGACTAGACATAGAAAGCGAATTCCATATGTCACTTTCTCGTTCATATTCTATCTATACATATATGTAACAGGAGGAGATTATATATAAAAAAAGGAAACAAAATTAGTAAATAGTTATACTTCTGTAATGAGGACAAAATCAATACTTAAAGTAATTAAAAATATCCCGCCTTCTAGTTATTAAATATTTACCGCCGTCGTCGTCTGCTCCTAGACTTTAGTTCTTCTTTTCTTTGTGATTAATTCTCAAACGCGGTAAGAACGGTAACATACAGCACAAAGTATCGCCGGGCCACAAGCGTACGACTGTTAATTAGCGACAGGCTATGACGACTTCTCTGCCGACCCTGCCAGCACTTGCTTGTGGGTTGGACAGCGTTAAGCGAAAACATAAATAAATTACACACATTAAACACCTCTATTTGCCAACGAACTAATATTACAACGTACGAGAAGAGAAACTCTTTAAGTAATATGAATGAAGATAAAACCAAATTATCCGCGCATTGTGCACGCGGCAGGTAGTTCAGAGTTGCATTAAGGAGGGAGGATTGCGAATGTGCAAATACGCCGAGGCGCCGTAACAAGGAGGTCCCCCTTCGTTGAAGCGCGTAATAAGGTTTAACATGCGCTAGTAATAGCCAGTTGTTAGCTTGTGAGGTGTCAGCGAGGATATTAGGTGCTCTCGTAAGTTTTAATGGACGAGTTCACGGTAAGGTATGCTTTGCGTGTAACGAGGACGTATTTCTTCTCTTCTATAGCTAGTGAGACTCGCAGACATAATTAAAAACTGTGACCAGAATTTATTAGGTAGTTAGTTAGGTATTATTATGGTGGAAATAATTGCATTTCGTATTTCCTGTTTCCGCGATTATTCCCGCCCCGCTTCGCCGTCCGTCGCCGCCCTCGCGCGACCTGCCCGTCCCCGCCCGCGAAGACGTTACGGAGTTCATTTTAAATGATCCTTATTTCCGCGTGCATTTACCGCGGCCTTACACACTTAATCCCAACACCTCGCCTTGCGCAAGTAATTCTATTGTGAAACTCGAGTGAGCCGCTTTATTGTACCGTAAATTTTAATGGCTCGTTTCAACAACGAACTCCCGCGTGTGGAAACTTCATAACACACTAATAATTGAAACTCAACCGAGGCTGAAGCTGTCCACTACGATATGGTCACACTTAGTTCTTAGCGAGAAGAAGAAATATATTAGTTTATAGATATATTTGGATAGATATTTGTTACTCTACTCTACTCAGCTTCACGCTGTATCCCGCACGAGGCAGGGTAGACGGAGGGAACCCGGGAACCTAGTAAAAAGAAAATTATTTATTTAAACTTCATAATTCTAAAGTCATCAAATTTTATAAGTTCTATAAATTGAATATTATAAATCTATAAAAATTATGTTTTTTTATAAATTTATAATATTATATTTATAGAGTATTCTATAAAGACCATAGAATTACATTACATGGACTTCGTATAAATATGAAGTCCATGAAATGTAATTCTATAGTGAATTGTTAAAAATGGCTTTATAAAAAAAACTGCGTGTACGCGCTTGAGATGTTATACTTCTTTGGCATCATTAAAACATTATTTTTAATTGTATACAAATATTAAATTACAATAAACTTAAATTCAATGAATATAAAGTGAATTTATAATTAAATTTATTTATTTACTTTTAAAATATTAAATAACCAATAATAAATGTTTAATATTAATCATTTAATAATATTTAGTATTAATTATGTTCAATAATAATATTTTAATTTATATCAATAAATAATACATCAATTATATTAGAGCACTTGAAAAAGTCTATAATGACATTTTTTAACTATAATATTTACGAATAATAAATATATTTATCAAAATATTGAATTTAAATAATTACTGTATATAATTAATCACTACATTTATCTATCGTACTTATATGAAATTAAAACACTAGAAACATATATATGAAGACAGCGAACAGAGGCGACCGCTGCAACTTCATACTGTAACTTTTGTGTGACAAATCTCAAAATTTTACTCTCATAATATAGCCAGTAATATAGCCAGAGTAGAGTATAACTTCAAAAATAAGTGAAAGGTGAAGTGAAGCAGATATTAGTTTCAATGTGTTTATAGAGGAGACACAATTGTAAAATCAAAAAAATATTTTCAAATAACTGATTAGGTATAATGCTTTATTGTTTGTTCCGAGTGTATACGTGACGTTGTAGATTTATAGAACCGAACAAATAATGAAACAGTATAACAGTACGGCAATCACTTACTACGGTCACAAGATGAATCGTGTTATTGAATCATCTCATACATACTGGTACATACACTGGGGATAATCTTACATCGCAAGACGTTACTTTAGTAGGGTTTTGAAAATATTATAAAATTAGATTTATAATTACATCTCTCAGCTCATATGGCAACCGGTGGTTAGATAAGGTTACTATACACTCGTACGACTTTCCTTTAAAAATATGTATTATTAATTGAAGGTTAATAATAATTTACAACGCAACCAAGCAAGGCGCAGATTTTATAATTTATAACATTGTACTTTGAAGGGTATTTTAATTTAAGTAAGTATTTTAATTTAAGTAAAGTGAAGGAAACGGATCTTTTTCTCGGCGGACGTCCGGACCACATCCGGGGCTCCCCGGGCCTCGCTCGCCGCGGACATGATGTACGACGGCCCAACACATTTATAAAGTATGAGAGAGCGTGTTTCTCCTTGGTATTGTCAGTCGTCATGCGACGCAGTGCAGTGCTTCACTCATACTCGCAAAGGTTTTTTCATAATTTGCCTTGTTACTTTTGTCTTTGTAATACTTAGCATGTAACCTACATAGGTAATTACTAAGTAAATTTTCTCTATTTTAGCTTCACGCCGTACGCCCGCAGACGTTCTGTTCCCCTTTTTCTGCCAAAAATTGCGTGTTGAGTGGTAGAATTCAAGAATCGAGCCCATAACTTAAAAGAGAAAAGGAGCATCAATAATGAGCATCTACCGTTTCTTATTAGTCACCCCTTTATTACAATAAAAGAAACAAAGAGGCCTGTCTTGGCACAGGGGTGTAAGCATGTGGCTGGAAACGCAATAGGTTCTCGATTCGATCCCCATTTGAGAAAATGGAATATGTACTTATAATAAATCTGTAATTGATTATTCAGTATATGGAAGATATATAAAAAAACTTATAGGGGACGTTTATAAATGTAATAAGGCTAGAGATAGTGTTTTTTAATTTTATTTGCCTGCTTATCTGAATTAAAATTAACATAGCTTTAATAATTATATAAATAGAAATGTACTAACACACATATTCCAATAATATTCTTATATCAACTCACTATTTAATTTTCCAATTTGGGAAACTTGAATAATTAAATAGATTCAACCGCGTCATGGTGCACACACACACACACACACACACATGGTCACACTGTTCCGGTGCGTCTCTTGCAAGGCGTCACGCAGTCGGCTGACTTGCAACGTTTCAAGAGCCGGTTACAATCGCTTGTGACGTTCATTTGTTATTCTATTGCACTCTCTGCTTACATACAATTTTCAACCTTATCTTCTTCATTGCGAGGTCAGTGTTGCTTTTGAAAAGAAGGAAAGACAATTAACGAAATAGTTTCTCCCTCAGCTTCACTCTGTATCCCGCACGAGGCAGGGTAGGTAGCCTCTGCCTACCCTGCCTCGTGCGGGAACCTAGTGCACAAAACTAAGACACTTAACTAAAGACACTCCGTTCAACTTCCGTTCCCCAGTTTCCACTGAATTTGAGGCGTTGCGTGTTGAGTGGTGGAACTCAACGCCGCGCTGTGTCTTATTAACAGAGCCAAGAAATAAAAACATTAAATTTGAAAATAATTAATATTTCATTTCCTCGAGTGGGGATCGAACCCACAACCTATCGTTTACAGTCACACGCTTGTGCCGCTGCGCCACGACAGGCCTGAATATCATAATTGTATCATAATTTTTAAAATATATAATATTATCCACCTACGGACAGTGATCAGTTAGAGATTTATTATAAGTATAGATTGTATCTAGTATCTCCCCGCAGTGATATTTATAGTTTCTATGAATGTTAAGTTTCAGGGTTAAGTTTCTATGAAACTCCGTCAGTTTGCGATGTATTTTGACGTTTGGTATGGTAGGAGTAAAAAGTATCCTGATCTAGCGAAGTGATTATTTTAAAGCTCTGGAGTCCGTCTGCCTACCTAACTGGCATGTAACACCAAGAGCACGGCTTCACTTTAAAAATACAAGGAAATTACTCTATTATAATAGTTTTTTATCTTCTGTTGGCGCATAAAATAAAATAATTGTCTCTTGGCGAGACAAAATTCGCGGACACCAGCTAGTTTAGAATATAACAACAGTCACGTTATAGTTGAGCTGCTATATATATCAAACAGCTCATCTTTTCTTACTGAATTATAAATTAATTAATGAAAAAAAAAATAACGCACACGAACCCAATGTCATCTAAATAAAAGTATAGATATGTATATTTGTTTGTATTGAAATATTCAACAATAAACTAACTTATATGAATATAAATGAGATACAGCATTGTAAGAAGAAGGGTCGAAAAAATATGCTAAAGAAAAACATTTGGGCGCAGACATCCGTACCGGCTACAGGCTGTAGGCTACAGCGGTGCGTATCTCTACTTCCGGGCGAAAGGGTCCGTGAAGAGGAGTCGCTTTGTACTCCATAGATAAACAAAATTCTAAACATAAATATTTAAATTATCATTTTTTCGGAACATTTATTTCGCGCAGTAATAATTATTATATATATTATATATCCATATACGACGAGATAAAAGACAAAACACAAAATATACGCAATGTTCGTAATAAAATAGCCTGTCGTGGCGCAGCGGCATAAGCGTGTGACTGTAACCGACGGGTTCTGGGTTCGATCCCCATTCGAGGAAATGAAAATATTTAATATTTTCAATTTAAATATTTATTGTAGCTCCGTCCTCCACCGTATCCGTAGCGTTTGGCGCTCCGTTCTCTCTGCCTACCCCGCTAGGGATATAGCGTGAAGCTAAGTAAGTAAGTAAGTAAATATTTATTGTTTTCACTGGTACAAGGTAAAACGCGGCATTGAGTTCCGCCACTCAACTCGCTATGCCTCAAATTCGGCGGAAACTGGGGAACGAAAGTGGAACGGAGTGTCTTAACAGTGGGTTCCCAAATTCCCTCTGCCTACCCAGCCATGTGCGGGATACAGCGTGAAGCTGAGTAAAGTTGAGTAGAGTAGTTCGTATAATAATAATAACAAACAAAACCGTCACGTTATGTTGTGATGTTGTCAGCAGTTACTCTGAAAAAAACAATACAAAGAACTTTTGTCTTGGAGCGTGCTCTTGTAAGGACAGACGGCGCGGCGCGGCCTTGTTCATGACGACAAAGGACACCCTCGACGCTCGCAGGTACTGCATGTTGCACCTGCACTTGCACTCACATGGACATCGTTAGCGTCAGACTTGTTATTAACAAACACATGACTTTGTATTATGAACTATTTAGTGATGATATTGTTGTCTCTCCTTAAACATGTGTAGTATGGATGGAACTTCAAAAAAGATTACAAATGTATTATATTATTATACAATATTATTAAATATCTCTGGCAGTGCAGTGTATTGGATCACCGTGACTGTAAACGCAAGGTTATTGGTTTGATGCCGAATTATAAAAAAAGATTATAATTATTTTAAAAAAAAATCTCCCGCCCCCTCCCGTGTCGATGCTGCTTAACCTAGCTATGATGCCAAGAGAAATTGTAGCAAAGATAAAATTTTCATATTAATATTGTTTTAGAGGCTTTTAGTGGGAAGTAAATTTGTGTAGAGCAACATCGTGCAGCGTGCAAGCCGCAGGCCGCGGCCAAACCGCACGCACCCAGTCAATGCACTAAGCCATACTAACTAGTAACTACAACTAGGACAGCATGATCAGTGGGTTTGACGGCGATATATTTATAATTTTTTAATTATGAACAGTTGTTGTTGTCATTATCGGTGTAGTGAATAATTTTATTTGATATTTTAAGACAAACATTTTTATACATTTTATTGGTTTTATATATATATATATATATATATATATATATATATATATATATATATATATATATATATATATATATATATATATATATATATATATATATATATATATATATATATATATATATATATATATATATATATATATATATATATATATATATATATATATATATATATATATATATATATATATATATATATATATATATATATATATATATATATATATATATATATATATATATATATATATATATATATATATATATATATATATATATATATATATATATAAAACCAATAAAATAAAATATATATTTATTTGCCGTGTGATCCCGGCTTAGAATAGGATCACCCTGGTACTGATGGTGTCGTAAGAGGCGACTAAAGTGCGTGTGGTAGAGTTACGTTGCCAGCAATGGCAACACGCATGACCAGACTCGACCGAATTGTTACCACCCCCGGCATTTAAGACCGGTGTTAAGTAGTGGCTTTGGCCACTGCGTTTCGCATTAGGTAATGCCGGGCCCCGGTGCCCTTCCACCTTAAAGGGCGGCAACGCTCCTGTAGTTCGGGGCCGTGGGCGACGGTGATCACTTACGACCAGGTGACCCGTAAGCACGTTTGCCGTCTCTTCCATAAAAATATAAATACATATATATATATATATATATATATATATATATATATATATATATATATATATATATATATATATATATATATATATATATATATATATATATATATATATATATATATATATATATCAGCTTATAACTTTTATATATAATTAATAGGCCCACGCATATAAGGGGTACAAGAGAGACTGACATCAATGCATTCAGTAGCAGTAGGTGAGTTCATACGGCTGTACTACGAGACTACGACGTAGCCCGTCTCGTAGCCGGCGAGCGACAGTACGCGCGGGACCGGCGAGCGTGGCGGACGTGTCACAGTAGTGACAGTCTCGACGTGACAGTGACAGTCGTTACGTGTTTAGGTTTGTTACGCGTACGCCGAAACATGGTGGCGGCTTGCGCCCGCTGCTGCAGCAAGTGACTCTGTGAGTTACTGAGCATTTAAAGTTAAAATCTGATAGAAAAAATATACTAGCGGAAATATTATTTTTAATAAGTTGTAAAATATATGTAACTTTGTAAAAATGATACTCTATAAGCACATCTTCATATAAACTCAACGGTTGTTAGTTCGATCTCTCCTCATTTCATTTCTCCACTCCGGCAAGTCAAGACACGGCGGCCTTTAATAAAAACACACAGTGATGTGTATGTACACTACTATCTAAATAGATTAGAAAAAATCTTCATCCTATGTATTTCCCCTGTTACTTGCTGGATACAGCGTGAACCTGAAAAAAAGATCATGAAAACTGTAAATTCTTAAAGTAACCTTAGTATTTGAAAAAATTATAACTATATTTTTTTATTAAAATTACGGATAAGGATGATAATTATTTTATATAGAAAACTTTAAACTTCGTTCTTTTTTTACTTCGTAAATGTGGAATATTCATTTAAACATGTTAAATAAATGAAATAATTTGCATTTTCTGTTGCAAAACTAGAATCGCAACTAATTATAAATAATATTACATAAATAATATTATAACAAGCGTCTAAGAGTTTCGACGTAGCTAGATGAGAACCTAGGGCTTAGTAGACGCTGGGACGATCACCAAGAGATGCGAGTTCGACTCTAGTACGTCCCAATTTTTATATGTTTTTTAAAAATATAATTATGTGTTTTCGTTTAAAAAAATGCACATAATGTATAAGATTTTTTAATATACTCGTAGAAGCTTTTAAACTAATGAAATAAATTTCATACAATATTCATCGACCTTTGAATTTTAAATGACATAAATATTCATACAAAGGATAGGCTTAACCTTTTTGAGATAAAGCAAAATTGTTTAAAATACTTTGATTTCAACGACAGCAAGTGAAATGACTGCCATTTACTGCATATCATTATTGAACAAACGTGGGACGTGACGCATTACATATTCTTATGTTAATTTAGCAATATAATTTGTTTTTTATTTTTTGTCATACATATAATATCATAAATATTTATTGTATTATGAATAAAAATTAAAATACAATTAAAATTATACAAAATTCTACTACTTTATATTCATAGTTCGCAAAGTAGAACCCAAAAGCTGTAAAGATATATCGAAAGAAAATATAATATTTAATCTATAATATAATTCATAATTTCAATCTTATATTTGTAAGGACTACTTTTATAAGATTTTGAAAGAAAACATTTATATTGCATTACTGTCTCTATTATGCCCTGATCTACGACTGTATGGTGTGAAGTGGCATTAACAGTAGGCATTAACATTTGAGCGTAGCTTCGCTCGTTTCCTCAAACCTTAATGATATCAATTAAAGTGGTATCCCGTTATTTAATTGCTGAGACGAAGGAAATTAAAGCGGGCATGATGTGACAAGTGCGGGGGCTGGCGGAGGCTGGTGGGGGCCGGCGGCGGCGGGGCCGTGATTAATATCATTAAAAGGTATAAACTTTTTATCTAGCGCAGTGCGAGAGCGGCCAATTACGAAATCTGTCTAAGTGCCGAGCTGCCTGCGCGTCTTAACGTTTTTACTTAACGATATTATTGCTAATTGTATAGCAAAGTACGTTTCCCAAATTTGTATAATATTTTTGTTGGCTTCAAGTTGTACCTTGAGGAAGTATGAAGGCTCTCCGTTCCTCACGCTTCTTTCCATTCTTTAAACATTACATATTATGTGACGGCGATTAATGAAAACCGGAGAGCGTTTTAAAGAAATATTTTATTCAGTCCAGTAGGAAATGATTTAGATGAGACGCTGAGCCAAACAAAATCATTATTTTTTATTATAACTGTCGACACTTACCACAGTAAGTTCGCGGTGCGATGAACTCCAGCTCCACTCTTTTTATTAACTAACTACTATCGTCGGTTTGAGATTCTAAACAAATATTTGGTTCTTACCTAATTATTGTCTTAACACTACAATATCTGACTCAGTGCTGTTTTTGAATTTTTAGCTGATTCTAGTATCATCATACGTAGGTATGTAAATATCTTTGTCGGCATAAACGCTATATTACTTATAAAACAGTATTCATAATTTATTTTTCGTTCGTCGTGATGGCTGTTTACATATTTCATGGCCCGAGGCGGCCATTTGACTTGCATCAGCGCTAAATGGATGAAATCAGCAATACCGCAGATTGCCTGCTGCCTGTCTGCATCGCAGCCGGCGGTGTCGGGACAGTGGAGCCGATCATAGAGTAGTGAGAACGCTCTGTTTGCCACAAATATTAATCATTTAGAACGATCGTCACATTCATTACGTCTTTTTATTTTAAAATTTAGCATTAAAATATATTTTTATTTTAAAATTTAGCAATATAATAATAAACTTATTTATTATATAGCAAGTTGTATTGATTATATGATGATAAAATATAATTTATTTGACGCTAAAATAATTTATTTGAGTAATTTTTATAAAATGAATCGCGAGACGAGCGGCAGATCTATTTCTTCTCAGGATCTATAATTTTAATATTCAAAATAACGTAATGTTGAACTTAAAATTACCAATATAGTTTTCTGTAAGTCAAATGTTCCGACGTCTAAAAAGGCAAAATTTGTGACCAAGTTTTATTTTATAAAAGATATTTAAAATTCAACAAAACCTCTCAATTTTCTATGATGATGTGACATATAGATTTATATATTGCATACTAACGTGACAGGTTGAGGATCTTTACTCAAAGAAGTATTTTTTTTATAATTTTACGCTGTATCCCGCACAAGGCAGCGTAGGCAGAAGGAACCCGGGAACCTAGTGTTAAGACACTCCATTCCACTTTCGTTCCCCACTTTCCGCCGAATTTGAGGCATTGCGTGTTAAGTGGAGGAACTCAACGCGTCAAAGAAGATAAATATATAAAATTAAAATTCCTCACTCAAGTAACGAGACAAAGCGCGGCAAAGGTTTCTTAACGGAACAGAGAGTTTTAACACTGGGTTCTGTTTCCTTTACAATTCGCTTACTTTGCTACAATCGATACGCAGTGTATAGCAGCAATATATAAAAACAAAACCTCTAGGCAACAGTATTTAACAAAGAAGCGATAATTGAATAGTTCTTCAATAGTCCTAGTCCGTCAATAGAGATGTGGTCAGACCGACACGTCCACGTGCAGGCGCGTGTCCGCTCCTCACTTTAGCTAAATTATTCACATCATGCCTGCGTTTAGATGCGCGTAAATCACGAGCTTTTCACGCACTTTCACACACGTACATCGATATAGAGCGTACATACACCTATTACACACATACACACCTTTGTCCGTGGTGTTTGTGACGGCCTCGTCCTCGTACAGACGTTTCGTTCACTTTGATTTATCATTCCTCTTGTAAAATTTGTAACCTGTCTGTGACGACCCTCGCCTTTTTAAATGTTTAATGTATTTTACTTTTGTATTTGAAAATTATACGGTTTTAGGTGTCGTTTGGTTCAGTTTGTAGTTGTATCTAAAATACGGTAAGGAACAATACGTTGTTTTGCAGTAGTCTTAAAAACAATTGAGAAAATACTTATAATATTCACATGTTGAATTTATCTTTTTTTTAGTTTTTTTTCTACTTACGACTGAGGTAGATATAAGCGACGTAGCGTTGAGTTCCGCTACGTAATGCCTTAATTTTGGCGGAATGTGCGTAACGGAAGTGGAACGGAGTGTCTTACCACCTAGGTTCTCAAGTTCCCTTGGTCTATACTGCCGTGTGCGGGATGCAGCGTGAAGCTCAGAAAGATCTATCCTTTACTTTTAATTCAACGTCTCGTCTCTTTTTAAATTTTGTAATTGTATGTGTACGGGATATATCCTACAGATTTTGTAGACGCGGAAAATAATTTAAACGAACTTAAATTTGCGGGTGTATTCGTTCTCTTTGTACGATGTGAACTACAAGTATAGATTTCGTTTGTGTTTTTATATGAACTACAAACTCTCTTGTTTCATTTATGTTTTTGTAATAAATATATAGATATTTCTATGTATATATCTTTCAGTCCAATATTCAGTTTATAGATTTTTTTACTTGTATTGTGAGTCCGCATTTCGTACCAAATTTCTTTACTGTAGATTCAGTACGGAAACTATTATTTGTCGTTTATTAAGCGGTGATTTTATACAAAATGAAGCAAAAAATACCTTTTTACCTTTGAAATTTGGTATTTGGTATAGTGTACATATGTATGTACAGACAAACATCTACAAATACAACAAATTTAACTATACGGGTTCCATTTTTTTTTGATTTACAAAGCTCTAAAATAAAACAATAAGCAAAAAGCAACAACACACATTATCAATAAAAATATGAAAAAATATTTATATAATAATTATAAGTCCGCAAAGTTTTGTGCATACATATTATGTACGTAGCACCTACGTAGCCGTAACGTAGCTGTATATGATCTCGTTGATTTCTACGGTTTTTATTAACAGATTAGCTTTTACCTGCGGTTTCACATCCCTTTCCAAAAGGAAATTAAATTTCATATTATCGATTTTTTGGCACAGGTAACAAATATTTCAGTTAACAATGTTTTGATTGAGTACACCTCTTCCTAATATATATATACTTCTACTTATATATTGTTATATAACCCACGCAGAAATTAGACTTAAAAAGTACTACTGTATTCGATATCGAGCAAAATGATAAATAAATATGTACTTTGGAGCTAGGTACAGGCAACAAGAAATAGTTGTATCATATTTACGTGAAACTAAATTAAAGTAGCCTTGTGATCGGATTTTTTAAATTGAAGCGATCTAATAGCAATACTATATAAGACAGTGACAGATATTAAGTAAGAAGTAAGGCAGGTCATTGTGAATAATTGATTGGGATGACCTCTGGGCGGCGGTCACGCGGCGGAGGAGGACGCAGAGGCGGCGGCTGTCAACTTGATCGATGCCAACAAAAAGCCTTATATGTAATGCATGTCCAAATATTTAACATGCCGAAGCATAGATAATGGACACCTGTCGCCTCCTCGTGAGGACGCCATCACGCGACTGACGTTACTTATTCAAACCCTACAAACAAAATATAATAAATAATTAACTAAATTGGAGACCTTGTGTCTGCTATGAATATATTATGAAAAATGATAGAAGAGTTTTGTCTTTGATGTTATTTTGATTAGATACATGTCAGAAGTATTTAGTAGTGTAATCATTTTTTATCTGAAGCATATAATATTGGACTATTATTATTTTTTTAATTTTATATTGATTCTATCAGAAATGCGGAGGACGGCTCAGTCAGTAAATAATAGATACAATGTTTTTTATGAGAAACGCTGAATAAATAATTTCATTTGAATTCATTTGAAAACCCCGACACGAAAAAAACTACTACTTAACCCAAGGCAAAGTGCTTGTAACGCTTAATTACTATTCCGAGTTTTATAAAACAAAGCTAAGAACTACCACTATTAAGATTTTTGTTCGTAAAAAAAGCACACTAATCGATTTGTTTTTTATAAGCTACGGTGACACAGACAGATAGGCAGGTCAAACTAAAAACGCACCTTTCAGTTGATTTGGCTAAAATTTAAACTTTTTATCTTTCGAAAAGGTATTTTTCTAACCGGCGACTGTCGGAGTCGGCTTTATCTATGATTTTAAATGAGAATGCAGTATAATCGTCCATCTCCCGTTGGTCAGCGATCTGAGGACCCTTCAGGTTTATAAAATGATAAATGAAAAATAAACAAACCACTTCCCAATAAACACTATCTATTATATTAAATTCTAGCTTTACGGACTATCCAATGAAAATAACTATGAGTTCTGATGACACGTGACACATTCTAAAAGCCCGTGAAGTCTCGTCGCAGATACAATAGTATGGTGTACCCCATCAATACTATTAGCGTCTAGTGTTATAGCCTACAGTATTAGACATCGATAAATATGTCAAATGCGACACGACGATAACGGCTACGTACTATAAGGACACTTTGCTAAGAAATATAATATCTATAATGAATAGTTCTGTATTGTTAATTATTGTTTTGAAAATATCTCTTTATGTTTACTACAAGAGCTGTCCTTAGGACATATACTGACATTAAAATGAGAAGTGTTCTGTCATACATCATCGTTGCGTAGCTTTAACGGTATACGCAGCGCACACACCGTTCTTCTTACGTTCTCTCGTTTTATAAACATTTTTAATTTCTTTTAGGCTAATGCTCACCGTAATGTCATACAGCCTATGACTTTTCTAAAAAGGATTTCTTCAAATAAATGAGCTATTTAATACAATAATATTGTTTACAAACAACTTTATAATATTAAATTAAATATCGTCATTGTGAGTGATCCTTATCAGATAGGCATATTCTGTCGTGGACTTTTTCATAAGTTTAGTAAACCTTACCGGACGCACGGATGCTTTTAAGTTTTAACTTGAAGTCCTTCTTGATAAATCTGACACAACATTTTTTTCAAATATATAGTTTCTGAGATGAGCGTGTTTTTGTTGTAATATTAGTATATATTAGCAAAATGATAAAAAAAATATAAGAATATATTATACATATACATGAATTATGTTCCTCTATAAGCAAATTAACTATTACTGAAAATTAATTTAGTTCGAGCATGAAGTAGTTCTCACTCCTCACTGCGCTGGAATGCTGGATTTAAAAAATCCTGTAGTAATAGTTCCTGTTGTTCAAAGATTTGATTAATTAATCCACACTCACCTCCAATTGAATATCTTAGGCAAAATTCAGTACAAAATTGTACTTTTGCAACACATACATTTCCAAGTTTATCGGCGACTACGTCGTGGGGCGGCCACTACACAGCTATACTGCAGAAGTGGAAGTTCTCTCCTAGTTCACCTTAAGTTTACGAGTACATGTCATTTAGCTGCAATGTAACGTAACTACGCCTCTTTTACTGGAAACAACGTCAACTGTTGAAATTTAAGTATTTAATTTGTTTCTCAATGTTAATGTACGTACTGTAATATAGAAAAAAATAGAAAAAAAAAGGTCTTCAATGTCAGGTGGTGTCTCAGGGTAAACTTTTTAATGATTCCTAATAATACTTAATTCCTGTAAGATTTCTTCTGGTTCCACTTTCATAATCACTCACAAATGCAAACTTCAGTTTGACTTTCGCAGATCTTGCGGAGTGTCTGTGTTGTTGGTACTTAAAATAATGAAGTCCAACATGGCTATTACGTAAATGCGACATTAATTAATTGTTCATCTAAATACATCTTACAAAAAGAGACTAGATATTCTTCATATAGTTGTACATGTATATTGATGTACATGTGAAAGCAGTTTTAAGATAATTAAATAGCTAAGTTACTATAGTTCCGGCCGGCGGCGGGCGGTGCCAGGCGGCGGTGGCGGCCACCGAGTCCTTATCGCGCCCGATCGCCAAATTGATTCAGACGCTTCTCAAATAGCTTCCTTATTTGCCCGCCTGCGCTTATACAGTGTACACGAAGTGCAATCAAATCACTCAACACTATTGTTAAGTGCTTACTTATGGATAAATATTCTGAACATGTTTGTTATGAACGTTTTAACTGTGAACAATTTGTGATTTGTTCTCCATAATAAAATTCAAAAGCTTGGAAGTCACGACCAATTTTACAGTTGAATTGAAAAGTTCAAACGAGGCATAAAACGGATTGGAACTTGCTCGGGACAGATTGCGAGTCATATTTTTACTAGCGACATTTGTTTTAGTGCAGATCCTAAGAAGTTTCATTCTCCTTCTATCTTTTTTTCTCAAATGTCGCTCTCGTATTTGATAGTTTCAGTATTCTGCCACTTTGGTCCTAAGGATTTGTTTACTAGATGGATAGTTTATGGCGGGTCGCTTCGGGACGCGGGTCCGGCCGACCCTCGCCGCTTAAAGTTATTAGTTGTCGCCACGCAATATAGCGGCGGTAACCCTCGAGGCTCAGCTCGCTGTGTTATCACGGTCGCGCAAGCGTACCCCCGGGACGGGCAGTTTCACCGTAACCACTTCACTTGATGTCTGATGTGTCGTGCAATTTCCTTAAACCACACACTATGTATGTACATATACTCACATACCCTGCAGCACTTTATTTAAGGTTATCATATATTTTTTGAGATAAAAAAAAGGTTGTTATAAATCAAGTAAGCTGAAATTCTTTCCGAGTATTTCAGGCTTTGCAACAATACGAGCTCGATGCTTAGATAGTGATAGTGAGCGATCTCCACCGATAGTGAGGGGCGAGCCTCGGTGGTGGTTAGTTATGTTGCTGGCGGCGGCGGCCGCGCGCTGATATCGTGCTGGTGCAGTTTACGAGACTGCAATTAAACGATGGATACTGAAACTAGGCCAAACTAGGCCAAATATTTTGGCTCTACGACTGTTGAGATATTTTAAATAATTAAGAAGGAGAAACGTGCGGCTGTAAACGTGGTAGGTTCTGGGTTCGATCCCCATTCGAGGTTATTGAATGTTTAATATTATATTTATTAAAAAACGTATCAAAATTTTAACGGTCTCCATGCCGCTTGGAATCCGACCAAGACTCTGATGACTCAGCCATACGTTCTCATGAAGCTACGTCAAAATGTTAGCGTCTCTGAAGGGAGATTCGTACAAATTATTGTAGTTTAGCAAGAAACAATGCTATTTATTATTTATTAGCACAATTTTTAAAGTGTTCATCGATATTTCGTAATAATAAATACTTAGGTACTTAAAAACGTATAAAATGTGATAGCATCGTTTGCATCTCTGTAGGGGCATCGCAAAACGCAGCACGGAGTTCCGCCATTTAACACGAAATGCCTCAAATTCAGCGGAAAGTGGGGAAATAATGTGTAGTTTCAAAGACTACTTAACAATGTTCAAACAAACGTCAATGAGCAGCAAATTAACAGGATTGTAACTCCTTTTTATTCCTTTACGGATTATTTAAATATTTTTTCTCAATCAAATGATGAATGAATGGTTACAGCAAATTTCCTTTACTTGACTAGAGATATGAGTTATTTAGTTCTTATGATGACCATAAATAACTGGATTACGAGAACTTTTAATGTACAAGATTCGTATTCGAGCTCGTGACCGGCGGCGGAGACGGCGGTGATAATTCTACTGAGCCGGAGCCGCATTATATATAGAGCGTGCGTCGACTTAATCTCATTGCTCCCAATGTGAAATAGGATCATTTCGGGCAAATATAATTTTTCAACCGCCTCCCAGCATCGGGCCAACCGGCGAGCGCGCAGTATGATAATGTTATATGTTGTTGTGTTTTATGGGACGCCATTTTGCGTCCGTACCATTCACGTAATTTACCCTGTTTTTATTCACCAGTGTGTAACACCGAGAGGTGCTCATTTACTTTTACCCAAAAAGCTTACGACTGGCGCTTTGTACCACTCACACATAAAAAATAGAGCTGAATATACAAATGCTATATTCATACATTCCTATAATATGTTCATCATAAATTGTCTTATACTTATCGTCATTGCGACACACAATACATACAAATATTATACAATGCGTTAATTAATTTTTATGTTGAAATTTGTGCATTTTTAATTGGCGTCATGTTCGTTCATTAAGAAATTAATAATAATTACTAGATATTTAATTATTATGAGACTGTACGAGGAAACGTAGTAAGTTATTTATTAAATATATAAATGTTCATGTACCATACAGCTCCACGCAGTATCCCGCAAATGGCAGAGTAAGGTGAGGGAACTTGGGAACCTAGTGTCAAGACACCGCATTCCACTTTCATTTCCCAATTTCTGCATAATTTGAGGCATTGCGCGTTGATCTAAATTTAACGCCGCGTTTTGCGTTGTACCAGAGCAAAGAAATGAATACACTACATATTTAAATTTAAATAATTAAAAAATTCGTTACCTCGAGTGGGTATTGAACTCACAACCTGCCGGTTACAGTCCCATGCTTGTGAACCTGCGCCACGACAGGCCTGATATATAATCATATATTTTTTTATAATATGTCAGTCGGCGGCGGGCGTCACGTCAGGCATTACGGATATCGCGTGTGGCAGCGGATTTGCCTATACTCCACAATCTAAATTGATTAATATATAAATGAAATCTACTAACTATATAAACGTGCCATACTGATTCTGAAACGTAACAGAGCAGTCGCTATTATTCAGAATGCTTCGACGCTTTATTTTCTTTGTAGGCGTAATTATTATAATAATTAACGTTGAGGACTTTGTTAGAATAAAATAATATTTACATTATGTTTCTTCTGTAGTTGTAGGATGAATGAATATAGAACATAAACCCTCTAAGACAAAATCAAGACCTTGGGAACAAGAAATCATTTATTTATGTTTATTTGGCATTTATATATACTTTTCTTTATGACAATGTATGTAATTTATATACTTTGATAAAATAATTAATTAGAAAATAAATAATGTTTTAAGCTGTTTACATATGTATATATTTCAGCGCAGCGCAGTGGCAGGGAAGGCAGAGGGAGCTTGACACGTAGTGTTAAGACAATGTATGATGAAAATGATTTAAACGGGAACCTGCGCAAATATTTTTTCCGCAAGTTTGGTTTAGAAATTTGCAACATCTCGTCATAAATAAATGAAATATGAATGCCTAACGGAGTAATAGTGTATAAATATTTTAATGATCATGAATTCTAGTACAGCTAGGTCTGTACGCGGTCATTACGAGGAAGTATTTAATTACGTTTACAAAATATACAACGAGAAATAAATTTGGAAAAGAGTCAAAATTAACAGCCGTCATGAAATTTTACTACACAAGATCCAATCGGATTTACCGGTGAGGCGTGAAGTCTTTTTTGTGACAACACTCGTTAGTGAAAGCAAATTTGATTGTTAAAATACAATATTATTTCGTGAACGAGTCGTCAGTATTTATATTCAGTTTTATTTACTTTAATAATTTACAGTAAAAATATGCAGATAAAACTTAAATATCTTTACACAGCTTACACGAACGATTTCAACCACATATGTTCCTGTAACGGCGGCGAGGCGGGAGGCTTTTAAGGTTGACCCGGGATAGAGGCTCACTTTGAAAAAGCCTCCTAGTTATAAAAATTGTATATGAATAAAGTACTCGTATTTAAACACAGCAGGCTTAATCGTTTATTAACTGCTTTTTGGACTTATCATTTTATTTATTATATATAATTTTGCATAAGTTACTTTTTTGTGGAATCCTATTTCTGATACAGATATCTTTCTATATAAAGATAGATGTGTTAAATACTAAAGACACCTGTAATTTAAATTAGATTTTTAATGTTAGTAATAAAATTCCTGGAGACTAGGATCAATCCAACGGGATCTTCCGTTTGATCTTTCAAAAACATTTTATCCTTTAAAAAGTTGCGATATCAATCCTAAGATATGTAATGAGACAGAGATAAGCCTTTAAAGTTTCAAAAATATAAATAAGTGCATTGTAAAGGAGCTTTAAATAGTCTAATATATCCAATGTTATCAATAAAAATACATCAAAATAATCATCATCCCATCTCAACAAAGTGCTTGTAACTATTAGTTTGTTGATTCAACTTTCGTAAATTATAGCTAGTTCTCATATCTCACATATACGAACAAAACTTTCGTTTAAAAATCGCACGCTTATAATTTGATTCATTCAGGAGCTAAATCTGTGAGGCCTACACAGGATAAGTCAGACTTATAACACGAGAGGTATTTCAAGTTTGACCTGACTGTTTTTTGTGTTGGGATTTAAAAATAAAATGAATGCCCTCTAAAGTTACGAAGAAATTAATTTTTATCTTAAAGTTTTCGAGTGTTGTTACTCGGTCGTTGGATAAGTACGCGTAGAACGTATTCAAACAAGGTGTTCGCAATTTTTATTTTTGTATATAGAATATTTGTTTATATCTACAAAACATATGTCAAACCGTAATAGACTCCATCACGGTTTCACCTTACATGTTATAAGGTATCATTTAACCAATATACGAACCTTAATTCTGAAGCGGGAGGCAATATAAAAAAAAGTTTTTAAATATTAATAGCGAATACCAATGACTTTTCTGTACCTTTAGAAATTATAAGGAAGTAATAATATATATTAATGGAGTATATTGGTAGGTGCAGAGTGCGATGCGTGGATGGCGCGCTACAGAGTGGCACTACTGTGGAGGCGCGCGTGCGCTGGCGCCCGCACTGGCTCTGCTCATGCTGCTGCGGCCCGCGACGTCGCCCGCCGCCCACGCTGCCCACGCCGCCCACGCTGTCCACGCCGCCCACGCCAGGCCCTGCAACACAAACCCGCTATGCATTTGTCGCAACGACCACTTTGCATGCGATTCTGTGTTATTTCATCGTTTTCCCGATACCGGTACTTACACGATATACACATATTTAACTTAAGTTTTCATATATTTCTGAATATTTTACGATTTTTGCGGTTTATCTACCTGTAGTACCGTAGAGGCACAGGCGTGTAACTGTAGACATAACAGGTTGTAGGTTCGATTCCCTATTGAGGTAATAAAATATGTAATAATATCTAATTTAATATTAATGGTTTGACATCTTCGCCCTGGTAACAAGACAAAGCGCGGCGTTGAGTTCCCCCATTCAACATGCAATGCCTCATATTGGTCGGAGAGTGTTAACACGAGGTTCCCAAGTTCCCTCTTCCTACCATGCCATATGCGCGATACAACGTGAAGCTGAAAAAAAAAACTGAATAAACGTATATTACAGTACCTTAACTCTGTCATCAGTTTTATTATAGTAATTTATTTTAGAGGAGACCGTGTTGCACGTGGCAGTCTCTGCGGCGCGGCTGGGCGCGCTGGGCGAGGCGGCGCTCGATGCACGGCCTCTGCGGACTCTCGTGCTGGTCGCCTCACATCTTCACCATATCGAGGCTTCTTCATTTCTGTGTGTTGTTTTTGTAACATTCATAAATTTATTATTACAAAATATATGAACATAGTTGATAGCTTAAAAAAATATATTATATTACAGGTCAATGAAATCCAGTCTTGCCTCTCTGGACTTAGGTTATAACGAGTTTACTACAATACCTATAGAAGCGTTGCGACCACTAAAAGTACTAAATTGGCTAAATTTGCAGAAGTAAGAAATAATCAATGTACCTAATAACATTATATTATTTGTTGCGTGTGGATTAATATTGTTCGTTTATTTCAGCAATTACATAAATGAATTAGTACCGGAGATGGATTGGGGCGGGCTAACGGAATCATTGAGCAGCTTGTCGCTTAGTAATAATCATATATGTGTAGTACGTGAAGGTGCCTTAACATCGCTACGCCATTTGGTGCAACTGGAACTAGACGGAAACCGATTGAGGCAATTAGATGCGGGCGCGCTGTCTGCCTCGTTGGCTCTGTTACGACTTTCCGATAATCTCTTATCAGATTTGTCTTGTAAAGCTCTATCACTTTTGCCTCGCCTCCGGCATCTTCATCTTCGAAATAACATACTTCAGCCAAATTCCAATATTTCATGTAGAACGGAACGTTCTAGAGTAGATTCACTTGATTTAAGTCACAATGAACTCACTGATAACTTTTACATTGATTTTCTTCACCACGCTCAACTTAAAAAAATAATTTTAGATCTAAATGACTTCACAACTATTCCATCATTTGTTACAAATTGTGTTCGACTAGAAAAGTTATCGGTTTCTTATAACAAGTTACAACACATATCAGACGCAACGTTTCACGCGCTGAAGCACGCACTTGATAGATTAGAGTTGGACCACAATGAACTAACAACTCTACCAGAGAGTTTGAAAGAATTACGAAAACTAAGACATTTATCGCTTGCATACAATCTCCTAAAAGAAGTAAAAGTCTTACCAATAATGCTGCAAACTCTTTCATTAGCTGGAAACTTCTTGACGTCCTTTCCAAAATGTTTACACGATATGACTCCTGCCACATTAACTTATTTAGATCTCGGGTACAATCACATTTCATATGTCTCATCTGATGTATTTGGGTCTTGGTCTGACGAGTTAACCACTCTCAGTCTTCGCGGCAACAAACTGGCTCAGCTAGCATTAGGTTCTTTTCCTCCGTTACCTTTACGTGAACTCATATTGAGTTTTAATGATCTTTACTATATTGAAGCTGGAGTTTTTGCTAATTTAACACATTTAAGAATTTTAGAACTGTCATCGGCGCTATTTAGTGGTGAAATATCTACTGGTTCGTCATTAGAAGCGTTGACATGGTTAGGTTTAGATAATAATAATATTCATTTTATTTCGGCTGATGACATACAAAATTTTCCTTCTTTAGAATATTTAAATTTAGATTTTAATAAATTAATCGAATTTCCTAGTAAAGTTAGTAGAATGAACGGATCGTATAAAATTAAGGAACTAAGACTATCATATAACTATGTAAGTAGAATCGATTCTGATTTTTTAGAAAAAAATACAGAACTACAAAGTATTGACTTATCAAATAATAGAATGCACAATATAAGTGAACGAAGTTTCTGTAATTTACAGAATCTGGCTTATTTAAATTTAGCTGGTAACGTTATAGAGTTAATAGAAGAAGAAGCTTTTGTTGATCTGCCTAAATTAGAAATATTGGATTTACAGGAAAATAGCTTATTAGAGTTTTCAACGAGATATTTTTTAAACATATCAAGGCAAGAAACTAATTTTGCAGTCAACGTTAGTTATAATAAAATTTCTTCGCTCATTGGTAGTTCAACAGTTTCAATTAATTCTTTAGATTTGTCCTATAACATGTTGGAAATAATTCCTTCAGATTTTTTCAATTCTTTAGGTAAACATATTTTACAAATATTTTTATCCTACAATAGAATAACTGTTATAGACACTGCAGCATTTGGTTTATTGCCAAACTTAAATATTTTAAACCTACAAGGAAACGATATTTGTACAGTTAAACGAAGATCACTTGCAGAGTTGCCTTCTTTACAAATTTTAGATCTCTCGCACAACCGAATAAATCAACTCTCAGTGGAACAATTTCATAGTTTACAACGTTTAAGAATTTTACGTTTAGATAGTAATAAATTACGGGCGTTGCCGCGAGATGTTTTTAAAAATACTCTTTTGGAATACTTGGATTTGAGTCATAATCAGTTGGCATTATTTCCTAGTAGCGCATTATCTCAAGTCGGCTTTACTTTACGACGACTTGAGTTGTCGTACAATCGTATTGAATATCTTGATGTCGCTATGTTTCATGCGACTTCTTTTCTTCACGAGTTGGGTCTGTCACATAATGCTCTTACAGTTTTATCGGATAATACCTTCGCAGGTTTGCCAAGACTTCACAGGCTTGACTTGTCATTTAATACTATTAAAACGAATTTCAAAGAGCTTTTCCATAATATTCCTCGGCTACGACGTCTTTCTTTATCTAACACAAATCTAAAAAATACTCCACATCTTCCTTTATTTAATCTTACAGAACTTAATCTCAGTGGAAATTACATAGCATCATATAGTGAGGCAGATGTGCGACATCTTTTGAATTTAAGAGCTTTAGATATAGCAGGAAACAAATTTACTTCAATGCGTCCAACGATGTGGGTGGGCTTACCACAACTTATTTCTCTTGACGTATCCAAAAACCCTATAGTACGAATACAACGCGGCCTTTTTGATGGCCTGGATCGTTTACTTTATCTAAAAATGGATAACTTACGCTATATAGAAAATATCGAGCCCAGAGCCTTTCGTGCCTTGAAATGTTTGAGATCTTTAACTCTTGAATCTCCCACAGGCTTATCTAAGGAGGTTCCTATCGCAGATATAGTTTTTGCGACGCGTCACTTGGAATCTTTAGTAGTTCTTATACGTAGAGAGTCACTGGACACACAATTTTTGTCGTTAAGCGCATCTAAGCTCCGTTCTTTAGAAATCCGCGGCATAGCGATGAAGTATGTCGCTCCTCATGCCTTCACTGCATTAGGAAGACAACGGTCACTGTCTTTGCGGTTGACAAACTCTGGAATTGTGGAGTTACCCGATGGCCTCGTGATGCCATTGTTTCGAGTCCCACATCTCGCCCTCGACCTCACAGATAATAAAATTGTCAATTTTGGGCCTACAGTTTTATATCCCAATTCAACAGGATGGCATCGATTGGCTACAAAAGTATTGCCAGGTAATGATTATTTTATTGCTGTTTACATCTTCTTATTGTTGAATTATGATAAAAAAAGGTTATTCCTCTTGATATCATCAGGAGGTCTGGTCCTTGCTGGTAACCCACTTCGTTGCGGATGTTCGGCGTCCTGGGTCGGCGCGTGGCTGCGACGGTGGACCAGCGAGGTTGGAGGAGGAACGCGGAGTGCTCGTATCGCGGCGCGTAGCAGTACCTGCGTGGTCAGTGCGGGCATTTCTACTTCAAAACCGTTACTGGCTCTCCACGCGGACGAGGCAGAGTGTCACGCTAGCGCACTCTCAAGTCGCTCATACAAACTGTACATAACGTGGAAAATTTATTACATCTTACTATTAATATTTTTGTTACTTAGTTAGTATTTATGTAAGTAGGTAAACACATTTTTTTTGTAAGTTTTAATTAACAAAGAAATGGACTGAACTGGTGTATTTTGTAAATTAAACAAAGAGGCTAAGAATGAAATGGCTAAGTCATGGACAGTTGTAATGTTAACACATAGTTATATAGTAATTCTGTAATTATTCTTGACTTGTACATATTTGTAGATATCGTTTTATATAAATAGTATGTTAAGCCCTTTTGTATATTCAGCGTGTTAAGATGGCTCGTGCAACGAATGTTTAGTTGAGTTTCATTTAAAATAATGATAATTTATTAATGACTATGCTACTTCAATAAATTGTAATACTCTAAGTAGCTTTTTTGTAAATAGTCGATTGTCATGCAAATGAAAAATGAAAACAAATCAATAAATATTTTTGATAATATGTGTTGGTTTTATTTTAATTTCAGAAAAATACGTAAAGTGAATTTATTCTGCTTTACGTCTTTTAAACAATATATTATTCTTAGGAAATTAAATTATTGGAGTAATGAAATACAGGCGTGCAACATTTATTATGGTGTAGCGATTTACATTAGTATGTTTCAAATTTACAATAATTATTATAAGAAATAATAAGTTAAATTCACTAATTTGTTTCAGTTAGTCTGTTACTCCCCATACGTATAATGTAACATATATGATTGCTACAGAGTATAATAATATTTAAAGTAATTAGTTTTCCGAGAGCTCGAGGTCTAAAATGGCGGAGTGCATTAGCATTCAGCCCCACGCGTAGAGGCTAATTACTCTAGCACCAAACTTTGATGTAAACATGCAGTTAAGCTTTAACTAACTCCCTCGAAGGATGCACTTTAATATTGCAGGCATTACGACGCCGCCGCCGCGACACTAACCGCACTGAGCACAGTCACTTGATTAGATAGCGTAACAGTTATTTCTTAGGATAATTTCCATAAAATTTAGTTAAACTTTTATTTACTTTCTATTTATTATAATTAATTATTCACTGAAACAGTGAGATGAAAATGTAAAGTTTTAAGCTTGTCGTGGCGAAGGGGTCATGTCTGTGCACTGTTTACTGTATACGCCAGGTTTTCGGTTGCCCCACTCGAAAAAATTAAAAATTAATATTTTCAAAATAAATTTTAAATGGTTTTATGTTTTCATTTTGGTAATAAGGTAAAGGAAAAAAGGGAACGGAACGGAGTGTCTCAACACAAGTATCCTGTCTACCCTGTCTTGTGCGGGATACAGCGTGAAGCTAAATTTAAAAATAAAACTTAAATATAATATCCCATTTTAAATCACTATAAAATAGTTGGCACATATTGTAACTATAGAAGAGAAACAAAATATGTTATTAGTAAAACTTTTAAATATATGATATATTTCTTATATAATAAGATTTAAAACAAGAGAAAAATAATAACCAGCTAAAAATCATGAATGAGATGCCTGCGAGCTGCGAAGGTCGAGTAAGATAGAAGAGAAGATACGGTGGAGTATAAACTGAGAGAACCTCACCTTTTCCCGTGGTTTCGGTTTGAGACATTTTGTATATATTATATACAAAAAAGTAACAATTTACATATTTCCATCCGAGTATTTACTGAGAAAAATTTACCACTTCTTTTAGCGTATAAATTGGAATTCTGTTTTGTAAAAGTTATGTGCTTACAGGGCTTATAATATAAAAGCTTTGAAGTAAACAAAACGCATTTCAAAATATATAACGGCGCGACGACAACTTTAATAAAGAAATAGTGATTTCTAGTTTATAAATTATGATATAATAATGTCAGTTATCAATCTTACAAATGTTTTCATGATTTATCAGTTGTAAAACTTAAATTAATTAGAGCTACATTATAATAGTTTGCTTTTGTTAAAATATTAGTAGGCAAACGATTGATGACAACTAGTTTTTGTAAAATTCACTGTGGGGGGTAGGGGTATAAATATGAGTGATTTTTGATACACGTGGTATTCTTACTGGCATTCTCACATTAGCATTAGCAAAGACTAAGAAGTTTTTATTGTTATAAATAAAACTGTTTAAAGTAATCTTCAGTCTTATTTATTGTCATGGAAAGTTGATTATTGAAGAAAATGACGTCAGTATTGCTAGCGTCAATATATAGCGTCATAATAATGAAATTCCACCTATTGCTTACTTGCTACACAATGAATTTTAAAGCGCACTCAAGTAATTGTAAAGCATCGATTATATTTCGTTCAATAAAATAAAATACACTGTGAAAGAAAAACATAAAGGAAAAGTAGTCTAAAATTAAATTCCCCGAATGGAAGTTGAGTTTGTGCCAAATAAGTTTTTTGATGAGTCGACAACCGCTGCCTCGGCTTGGAGACTCGTGTAGAGACAATGAAATTTTCTAATAAAATCGATTATGAGAATTCACCGAAGCGAATGTAACTTAGATTTCAACTAAAATAGTATTTTATAAGAAAAGCTCTTGTGCTCTTGCTCTTTCATTTCGTGGAGGCAATAAGGAAACCGAACTTATTAGTTTGTAACATATAATGTCGCTTTTATCATTTAATATGATACAATGAAGGAAAGTGAAGCAACTACAACGTTTTAAAAATTACTAGTAACATTTGAGCTTTATTCTTTTTTTTCATAGTAGTGTAAGTAAAAGAAATTTTGGACCCCAATTTTAAAAACTAGATATTGTTATTATCGCACTTCCATTCTCCATTATTGGCTGAATCCCAAAGACATTGCGTGTTGAACGATGGAACTTAAAGCAGCGTTTTACCTCAATACTAGAGCGAATAAATAAAAATATTAAATATTTTTCTTCCTCTTGTGGGAATTGTACTCACAATATGTCTCGTCAACAGTAGCACATTGTTGCCCTGCATCAACGGTCTCAAAGAAGTTAAACTTTATACAATATTGAATAAATCATAACGTGTTTTGCTTTTCATTAATTTAAAAGCACTGTGTCCCGAGTAGAATAAATAAATCTCTAACCTTTACAAAATCGAGGATGATAAATGAATTGTACATATAATTAATTCAAATATAAATTGTCCAAGATATAAACGTCGTCAAGATCACTTACAATAACTATAGTTAAACCAATGTACCCAGATTGCCTCAGTATCTACGATATTGTTATTTGCGAGTTCCGCATGACTGTTTACAGACAGTGGTAACGTAATTCATCTGCACTTCCAATTATTAGTTATATGTATGCAGGAGTCCGGGCAGTCTGGCTGCAGTCGCCGATGGCTATTTACAGAGCACCGTTTGCTTCTACATATACTCTGTACTTGTAGAGTTGACTGTAAAGTTGCAAATAATACGATATTGATGAATGATCCCTATGGACTATGGTCTTTTGATATATGATTAATTGTAAATTGGATCAACGTTTAATCTGAAAAATATACTTTCTTTTTACAAGCTGTGCTATTTTTGTTTGAAGTAAATAACGCATTAACATACTTGTGCTATTGATATTTGTGAGATATACGTACGTACTTAAATGTAGCATAGTGGGTATATGATCATTATCTGCATTAGTAATTATACATCGTATAAAAAAGGAGAACGGAGTGTACAATTGAGGATGTCACTATGAGTATGTAGGAGTGTGTGTGAGAGAAGTGTGCTCGAGTGGTTTGGGCACGTCACGCTAATTACCAATGAAAGACAGATTTGAAGAGAATCCGTTAAGCTATGGTTACCCTATTAAGGATACAATATGAAGTTACAAAAAGATGTTCTTTAAACAGAAATGTACTTTATTTAGAAAAATACTATACAAATAGTATTTTTTTAAATAAACTTCTCGGTGTAGGTTTTATTTGTGAAGCTACAAGCCGGGCTCAGTTGTATCAGTAACGGGTAGTCTCACAAAGTGGTAATTAAATATTGAGTAAGTTCCCGCGGCGCTCGCTGGCAGCTCCCGTGCACTCCTGTTGTTAGTGTGCGTCGGCTCGCGGCGGCAGCGGCGGCGGTCTGCGGCCGGCGGCGGCGGGCTACGACCGTATATAATGTTTGCTTAAAATTTATTATATCAGTAACAAGTACTGAGTCTAAAAATATCATACGTTTAAATATGAGAACTATATATATTTAATTATAGGATTAGTTATCTTTAGTACATAAATGTTAAGTAAAAGTATAAATAGTCATTAGAATCATTAGTATCTTGCATCTTCCTGCAATCATTAAAATATTATTTCTAAAAGCTTTCTTTTATTTGCTCTGTTATCAGATGTTAGATTATAGCTTTATCTTACACACACACTTTACATATTTTCATCTCACATATGGAGCAGTGTACTTTGTTGAACATTGTAAAGGAATTTATTCTCGTTATTCTCGTAGCAGGTTACATGCTTACAACAGATGCGCCCGTCACGTGCCCCTCGGCTTCTATGTACTTCTCTATATCTTTCTGAGGTTAACATTTTATTTAGTATATTTTTGCATTTGAATTATATACATTTGAGTTATACCAAATATGGTCAAGGAGTAACACGACAATGCACGATTTTAAGTGTTGTTACTCAGCACACAGTATGTACAAAAATTTTGTATTATATAAATAATATTATAATACAATTGATTATGTCCATACGACTACGACGATACTTGACTATCATCAATGTACTTCCGAGATAATGAGATCAATATCAAGCCTAATATATTTTTAAACAAAATGTCAAATACGACTTTTTTAAAACATGTAAAAATTTGTTCATAGCAGTATTTGAGTGGTACGGCTTAGTGATCAGAGTACCTGGACGGTTCCCAGAGGGCGCCGATTCAAATCCTGCTACGTTAAAAATGTTAAACATTTTCAATATTAGTTTTCCACTCTATATATTAAGCTTGCAACTTGCATAGTTAGAAGTTAGTTAGTAAATCTAAGACAGCATTACTACCCCCTAGTATTACATAGTACATGTACTAGAACAAGCACCGCCGCGGGCTTTCCACAGTGTGGTGAGCAGAGCAGCCATTGCCGGGCTCCGGAAACATGATCGTATGTACTTCTCATGTACTTCTAGCTTACATATTTATGAGTTTAGCCTCGTAGTTTCTATTTCAAGATTTTCACATATGTATATATAGATATACGTCTAGATATGTATTAATATATATTATAATATATATTAATACATATCTAGACGTATATCTATATATACATATATTATATAATTATATGTTACATAATGTAATTCAAAACATAAAAATTGTGTAATTAAAGTAAAATTAGGTTGAATTGGCGTTTAGTATGGGAGAAACAAAAAGTCGAATATATTTTAATATCAGAAGAAAAATGGTAGTAGTTGTACATCTATACAATGAAAATTAAAAATATCTTAAAGTGACAATTTTTGTAGTACAAGAAAGTTAAAATAAAATATGCAGTGTAATACAAGCGGACGACGCCGCGGGCGGGTTGCTAGTTATAAATAAAAATATAGATAGTTTAAACTGAAGTTAGCGTAATAAGATAACGTCAGCATTGGTCACGGCATATATACGCAGTATATTACATGTAGTAAGTTTATACGTGAAGCTGCAGTATCTTTACATTTTTCTATTTCAATGCAATATGTAGCAGTTTCAACAATATGCAAAGGAAGCGCGGCCTCGTTCCGTACAGCGTACAGTGTTTGCTCGGAGCGTACCAGCGCGCACACAGGGCCTCGCAGGGGCTCACAGGGCTGGCTGCCGATTTACTGCGGTTATCAACTGTCATACTTAAAAATATTTAAAAAAATATTACTAGATAATATTGAGGCCTGTCGTGGCGTTCATGTTCATGTACAAGTGTGCGACTGTAAACGTAACAGGTCGTTGTTTCAATTCCACTCTGTGAAAAAAAAAGAAATCATTTTCTCGCTCTGGTAAAAAGACGATGTTGTGCTGGCAAAAAATGGGAAGTGTTTTATCACTAGGTTCCCAGGTTACCCCTGCCTACTTTACTATGAGTGAAATAATGTGTGGGAGCTATAAAAGAATAAGTTCACTACTAATACTTTATTTTCAATGGCTAATTTTATTTTATTTACTTATTCATATCGGAAGTAGACGTTTGATATTCTTAAAAATCATTAGAACACTAAAATATTTAATAATATTTTTTTTAGTATAAGTAATATAATTATTAACTTAATCCTGTGGCAACCATACCTTTTAGGAAGGGGGCGGGTGATTTGCGGGCGAGTATGAGAAGATTAGGCAGGATAAAAATGCTAAGTCGGCGCACTAATGAAAGTTAAATCGTAGCGACTTATATCGTGGCGTTGGTTCTCTAACAAACTTTTATTCTCGCCAAGATTAGATCAAACTTAGCAAAGGAACACTTTTATCTTTTTAAGTTGAAAACTTTATTTCCTTGTGAGGTTTGCTCTACTTTATATGGCTAAAGATAGAATAGATGAACGCAATTGAAATTTTATTACAATATAATTTTAATTAACGATAATTACTGAAAGTACTTATTAAATTTTAAACGGATTTTTTAAAAAGAAATTGATAATAAAAAGTGGTAATATGTTGTTAATGATATAGGTCGGTCGATACGCAGGGGCAAAAACGTAGAACATAAAACACGACACGTTGTGAGCCCCACTCAAGGAAAACAAATAATTCATATTATTTTTTTGTGAAAGTGTTCCCACTTTCATAGCAGTTTTGAAGAGAGCGGAGAGTCTTAACACTAGATTTCTAAGTTCGCCTACTTCTATTACCATGGGAAGATGAGAAAAAGAGAGTTATAGGCGTAGAGGAAATCGCAAATCGCAAATCGAAAATCAGTCGTCTGTAATAGATTACCATAGAATTGCGATTATTATAAATAATGTGAAATATGCCCAAAAACATTATTATAATAATTATGTGAACAATTATAGATGTAACAATTAAATATTCTATCCTTATATTAAATTAAAAGTACCTAAATACACTACTATAGAAATATGAAAATAAAAATATGTTATTTATTAGGGTAAGATTATTTTTTACTGAAATAATTATGTATGTAATTAAACGATACTATTATGTATAAAGTATTCTATCTGACTAACGGCCATATTGGCATTTGGTATTTGTCAATGATCTGTTCAGTATAAATAGTGGTGCTTGAATAAAGTGAGTCTCTTCACTTATCGTGAGCGTTGTGTTCAGACATTATAAAGGTAAGTACTACTTGTTTGGTTATTATTTACTCCAACCAGCTGGTTGATTGAATAAATTGTTTATTAACGTCAGTAACTTATAACTATTGTTATTTACTATTATTCAAATTGAAGATTTGTTATGGAGTTAAATAAATAGTTAAATAACTTATAACATTTTTTATTTACTGTAAACTATTTCAATTTTGAAACTCTATATTAGTTTGGAATCCAACAACTACTCTCGTCAGTAATGTCGGTACATGAGAGTTTTGTTCTCCTTATCTTTAATGACACTTGGCTTAAAATTGAGGCGATATCTTAATACTTCTTGCCGCTTATTGGATAGCTATCTGTCGCGACCTTGTTCCGTTCCGCTCTAAAATCCTAGAGGCACTCTGGAGTGCGCCGCCGTCGGATCTGTTTCGAAACTCTACCAAAGATCTTTAATTAAAATATTTCGCCCTTATGATTAATAATTATCAATTTCAAAAATTATTACTTTACTTCAAAATATAAAATCAATAATTAATTTAACCATACCTTAATTATGTAAATCCAGAGGCAGTATATATATATATATATATATATATATATATATATATATATATATATATATATATATATATATATATATATATATATATATATATATATATATATATATATATATATATATATATATATATATAATATATATATATATATATATATATATATATATATATATATATATATATATATATATACATACATACTCAGCTACACTCTATATCCCCCACATTGCATTGTAGGCAGAGGAAACTTAGAAACCTAATGTTAAGACACTCCATTCCACTTCCGTTTCCCACTTTCCGCCGAATTTAAGTCATTGGGTGTTGAGTGGCGAAACTCATCGTTGACCTGACCTTGAAGACCAGAATTGACCTTATAATCAGAGCGAAGAAATAAAAAGAAAATATAAAATATTTAATTTGAAAATATTAAATATTTCATTTCCTCGAGTGGGGATCGAACCCACAACCCGTAGTTTACAGTCACAAGCTTGCACCGCTGCGCCTCGACACGGATGATACACAAACATACCATCGCAGTCAAACAGATAAATATATCTTAAGTAGACTTTTAAAAAATGACTTGAACAGGGAAACTGAAACGTAGTAAGAAAAATCACTCTTATTAGAGTAACTTGCTGCAAGAAGACTGGCTCTGGCTGATCTTTAAGGGGTTCCTGCGATGTGATCTTTTATATATATGTAAGTACTACTTCAGCTTGTATAAAGAACGTATAGCTTGGTCAGAGTGCTTGAAGAATTTGCAAGAGATGTGAACCCTCGCCTCTCAATCTTGCTATATTCAATGTTTTAAACATTTTCTGAGAAATATTTTTAAGAGCTTTTTTAGCCTCACATTGTACCCCTCACAAGGCAGGGTTGGCAAAAGAAACTAGTATTAAGATACTTTCGTTCCCCACTTTCCGTTGAATTTGGGGCTTTGCAAGTTTGAATAGTTCAATTCTGCACTGTGCCTCGTTTTTTATAGAAAAGAACGAGCGAGAAGGTCGAACCTACACCCTACCATGCTTACAGGTAAACGTTCACTCGCTAGTGGCCCTGCACCACTATAGGGGATAGTTTTTAAAATAGTAAACTAAATAAAACTTTGTGATCAATACATACTGTTTTAGTACTGGAGATACTATTTATATATTCGTGACCAAAACCAATATATGGTTCGCAATATAACAACAACGTCCGACTCGATGTTGACTGTAGACTGTAGAGCGTAGAGAATGTTCAGTTTAAACCAACTTCACGAGTGAGTCGCTTCGTTGTGGCTTTCGAAGTTAAATTTATATGTGACCCAATTTTATGTTGTATCTGTACTGTAGTTGAAATCATCTTTAGGTATTTGTTTGTTAACATTTAATTGCTTCACTTAACTGAGGCCAGTTGTGCGAGGGTTGATTCGATTACCACTTGAAGAAGATAAGGTATTATTTTTATCTTACTCTGGTAATAGCGCAAAGTGCACTCAACATGCATTCCTTCAGAATGTCAGCAGAAAGTGGGAAACGAAAGTGTTGTTGTGTTGTTAATAAGAAAAAAGTGTCTTAACACTAGGTTCCCAGTTTACCTCTGCCTACACTCCTTTGAGCGGGATACAGTGTGAATCTTTCAAAACATACATATTTACGAGTATGTTATATTTAAACATTAATATATAACATAAGATTATATGTAAAATTTACTCTATCAGCTTCATGCTGTGGTGTGTGAACTTGGGAACCTAGTACTAAGACACTCCGTTCCACTTCCTTTCCCTACTTTCCGTTGAATTTGAGGCATCGCGTGTTGGTGAAGGAACTCAACGCCGTGCCGTTAAACCTATACGTGGCTGCAAGTCTCGAGCACTGTTCTGAGCTCCTCTTTATGTGTAGAGATTTAAGGAGCTTTATCTTTTTATTATTATTATGGGTTATTCCTGCTCTGTTTTTAGTGTCAGGGCTGAGCAGGGTGAGGAAACTGAGAAACCTAATGTTAAGACACTCCATCCATCTTGTTCTGACTCCGTCGTTCTATCTCCCGCCAAAGGCATTAGCAGCATTAGCAAGCATTTTGCATGGTGGAATCAACGCCGCACTTTACTAGAGCAAACAGCTCTAGTAAATATAGAAATATTAAATATTTCATTCCAAAACCAAACAAAAAAATTCAACTACGTGAATTGGCTTTCGTCTGGAAAACATTGTATCTCACAAGTTATAAATATTATATTAAATTGAATCGCTTAGTGCGATTGCCGAGTTCATGTATTTATATAAAACATGTTTATAAATAAATAAATAACCTACATTGTGTTATATTGATTTTATAACTTTTTTCAGTAGAAGTACTGAGTTACGGGACTTTGTTTATGTGTAATGGTTTCGATAACTTACATGTTCCGAATAAATATTAATCAAGTTTGAAAATAACTTCTGAATATAAGAGAATATTTACATACTTTAGCATGTGAATAGGCTGCTAAGTGAGTGCGGTGAGTGCGGTGGGTGCGGCGGGTACGAGGTAGCGCGCGAATAGGCGTACCCAAGGGAAATCTAGCAGTTGACTTGCGGTGAATAAACCAAGCTCTCACCTGTAACCTTATAACACACTTGTTTGTTTGTTGTTTCAAAACACGCTTTTTAAGATATTTAAGCGTCGTTTTATTATGTTGTGTATCTAAATACCTAACTACCAAAACATCGACTTACACTAATGTATGTGTAGTGTCGCTACGTACGTACTCGTGCCGTCCGTTACCGCTGTCAGAGTAATTTAGAAAAAAAAAAATTTCAAACGAAGTAAGTAAAACTATTCTAAATGTTCCGGGTGCGTGATTCCGAGTGTACAAGTAATTCGACGTAACTAATTTATTAAAGTGGGATATCAATACGTGTGTAGGATATCTTCAAAGCTAGTGTTTTGTTTATCTGTATGGCTTGAGCAAATATTTATTTCAGAGCTAAGTTAGTAGATAGTGAGCAACGTTTGTAATGGAAGTTGGAATTCGACATAATAGCAATACCGTGTTGGTATTAAAATAGGTCTAGATTTTGACTAGCTCGGCCTATTGTTTATAATAGAATATAATGGGAAATGAAAATATTGAAAGCGCTATAAAAATATTTTATTATATTTTTTATAGCTTCACGTTATTTCCTGCAGAGAGCAGGGTAAGCAGAGGCAATCTAGGAACATAGTGTAAAGGGAGTCCGTCCCGTAAAAACACTTCCGTTTCCCACGTTCCGCCGAATTTCAATTGACTTTGCTACCAGAACAAAGAAAAAAATATTATAATTTAAATATTCAGTAAATTTCTATATAGCCTACTTTATAAAATAAGGAAGTTCTATGTTGGAAAGATTTATTTTTTTTCCATTTGTCATTCTTTATATTAATATAAATATAAGAATACTACCTACCTATTACCCGCGACTGCGTCCGCATGAACCAAGAAACATCTTCATTGAGTTCCGATCAGCAGCTCTCTCAAAATGAAAATCCTTAGACAAACATTTTAACCCAAAGAAATAAATTAGGGTCGCACTGTTATACAGCAACAGTTAAATATTATGACTGAGAGAGCGCGAGTGAATTTATTTTTCTGTATATGTTGGACATACATTTTTCAAATTCAAATTCAAATTCAAATTCAAATTCAAATTCAAAATATTTTATTCAAAATAAGAAGTTACAAGCTTCGTTTTTTGAACGTCAAACAATTTACCACCAGTTCACTAAAGTTATTGCCTCAGACCTGAGAAGAACCGGCGAAAGAAACTCAGCGGGACATGTCCTTTTTTTTTTAATCAAAACTTTACATTATATATTTATGTGAGAATGATACACTTGAAACAGCCTGGAGCGAGCATTTTATTCCCAAGGCGTGTTATCATTTATGAAATCGTTAATATGGTAATAACCTTTAACACACAAACGTCTTTTCACAACCTTTTTAAATTGTGAAACAGAAATTTCTCTGACGTTTTCTGGGATCCTATTGTAAAAGCGTACACCCTGTCCCATAAAAGAATTACGGACTCGATGCAATCGAGTTACAGGCGCACTAAGTTTAAGCCTATTTCTAGTATTAATATTATGTACATCACTGATTTTAGTAAACTTATTAATATTTTTCTTAACATACATAACATTTTCAAAAATGTATTGAGATGCAACGGTCAATATATTAATATTTTTAAACATTTCCCTTAAGGAATCCTTAGGGCTTAAGTTATAGATTGCGCGAATAGCTCGCTTCTGCAAGACAAATATTGACTTAATACCGGCTGCATTACCCCAGAGTAAGATGCCGTAAGACATAATACTGTGGAAGTAGCTAAAGTAAACAAGGCGAGCCGTTTCCTCATCAGTCAATAATCTAATTTTTTTTACAGCGAAAGCTGCAGAGCTCAGTCTATTCGCCAATCTATCAATATGAGGTCCCCACTGTAAATTAGAGTCAATGGTGATACCGAGAAATACCGTAGAATCAACAGGCTCTACGGCTTCACCATTCAAAAGTACATTAGCTTTCACAATTTTTGTTTGAGGTGTTCTGAATATTACACATTTTGTTTTTTTACTATTTAACAGCAAGTTATTAGCGCTAAACCAATGTACTATTTTGGAGAGAGCATCGTTTACTTCGTCATATACTTTTTGTCTACTTGCATTTTAAAAATCAACGAAGTATCATCAGCAAACAATACTGTCTCATGGCTCCTTTCAACTAAATAAGGTAAATCATTTATATATATTAAAAAGAGAAAAGGACCAAGAATAGACCCCTGTGGGACCCCCATACTGATTAGTGACCCAGGAGATTTCTTGCCATTCACATCAACCTTCTGAACCCTGTTAGTTAAAAAAGAAGTCAGAAGATCGAGTGCACGACCTCTTATGCCATAATGATGTAGTTTCATGACCAATGTTGAGTGCTGGACGCAATCAAACGCTTTGGATAAGTCACAGAACATGCCAAGAGCATCCTGCGAACCTTCCCACGCCTCATAAATACTCTTTAAGAGACCTACGCCGGCGTCGGTAGTGGAGCGACCCTTAGTAAAACCATACTGTTTATCATGCATTAGCTTATTTGAATTAAAATGCATTAATATTTGGTTTAAGATCATCTTTTCAAAGATTTTACTGAATGAGGGTAGCACAGACACTGGTCGAAAATTATTTGGATCTGATGTACTACCAGATTTAAAAATAGGTATGATTTTACTAAATTTCATTAGGTCAGGAAACACACCATACTCTATACAATTATTAAATATATCGGCAAGATGCGGAGCGACAGCGTCTATTATATGACTAATCAACTTAACAGAGATACCCCACAGATCTGATGATTTCTTGATATCCAGGGTCTTAAATGTCTTAACAATGTCTCTTGAGTTGACTAGATTAAATTTGAAATTTACATTACATTTGTGAACGCTCTCCTTAAGTAATGATTCAGCGACGGTTGTGGAAGCTATACGAGTTTTGGTTGTGGAAACTGGAATATCAGCAAAGAATTTTTCAAATTCACATGCAACTTCTTGATCCGAGCTTGTAACGCCAGTGTCAACTTTTAATTTAAAATCATGATTATAATTCTTACCTTTTCCAGTTTCACAATTTATTATGTTCCATGTCATTTTTATTTTATCACAAGAATTTTTGATTTTGTTTCTAATATGTAAAGATTTTGCCATGGAACATACTTTTTTAAACAATTTAGAATAGTTCTTGACATAATTAATAAATGATTGACTGTGGTTATATGTTTTTTCACTATAAAGTTCATATAACCTTCGTCTACTCTTATGAATTCCCACAGTCGCCCAATCATTAAATGACAAGAAACTCCTGAAATTTAATGTTTTAGAAGTAAACACAGCATTAAATTCATTTTCAATAACATTGAAAAACTTCTTATATAATTGGTTGGGATCTTTATTATATTGTAAATGTTGAAGTTTTGCTATTGTTTTACTTCTAAATCTTTCTATACGACCAATTGTCATCGGAATACATTCAATTTTATTTAGTTTTTTAATTTTCTTTTTGCTAAAGTAAAAAGAAGCCAACTGTCCGCTATGGTCTGAACTTAACATATTAATTATTGATTTTTCTCTCGGTACAGAGTTAGTAAAAATATTATCAATACAAGTAGCGGTACAATTAGTGATTCTTGTAGGCTCTAGAAATAGATTCTCAAGGTTATATGAATTCATTAAAGACCTGAATCTAGCGCAAGTGGTGGAGTTATCTAGTAAATTAATATTGAAATCTCCACATACAATTATATTTTTTTTAGATCCAGATAATTTTACAAGTGTTTGTTCTAAAATATTTTCAAAGTGTTCATATAACCCAGTGGGAGGTCTGTACACACTTACAACAATGAAATGCTCAAGCTCAGCACAGGCCATTTCAATAGTTTGCTCAACAGAGAGGCTCACAATATCTTTACGTTCCTTAAATTTGTAAGGTTTTTTCAAAATTATTAAAGAGCCACCACGAATTGCTTTTTCTCTGCTGAACATACTAGCTACTTGGTGATTTTTAAAATTAAAAATAGCCTCAGAGTTTCGAAGCCAATGCTCTGTAATACAAAGTACATGAATATTCTTACAATTTAAGAATAATTCAATTTCTAATTCTTTACTAGAAAATCCTTGTATGTTTTGATGCACCAAGTTTGTATCATTATCAGTACATAATGTATTTATAATATTATTATTAATTTTATTTTTATATTTACTAGACATATTGCCAGAGATGGCCTCTTTTGTCTTATAATTTAATTTAAATTAATTGGAACGGATTCCAAACATGTCAAATTACTCTGCTCAATAGAAACAGAGGTCTTTATAGCCACAGTATTGGCTAAGTTAAAATGTAAATAATATGATAGCATACTTGCTATCTGTCTTTTATAAAAATAAGATAGGTGTAGCCTATCACATGTCAAATTACTATTTTTAACATTAATTACATTATTTATGTCAATTAAATTGAATTTATTGTCATTTTCACTAGATGTTACATAGTTACTATTTATTAATGTATGTAACATATTATTTAAATTATATCTAATGTCATTTTCTTGTGGCAACTTCTTTAAATAAGGAAATGTAAACATAATAATTTTTTTAACATTTAAATGCATTAGCTGTGTATAATGCTCCTGTAATATTCTTTATTGACATTTCCCCTTTCCCCGATCAAAACAATTAAAATTGTGTTAGGACAATGAGTATTAGTATTAATTTTATTTATAATTTGGGAGTAGGTAGCTCCGGGCATACAATAATTTAATACTGAGTGTCCTTTACAAATATTGTTTAAAATCACACCCATATTTTTCCCCAAGCTGTCACTATATATTTTAATAATATTTTTGTTTGATGTGGGTATGGGTTGTGATTTATGTGTGCCGACAAAGCTGTCCTGAGCTCCAACAGCCTGAGATTGAAAATACATTTCTGACATCTTCTTTGGATGGCTCGGTGTGGGCGCTTGACATTCACAAACATAATTTTTAGTGAATGATTCAAAACACTCTGAATTATCAGTACATAACTTAAGTAGCTCGTCCATAGAAGATATGTGCTCTGCAATTTGTCTCTCAGCACATTCATATTTGTCAGAAATTGTTTTTAATTTATTATGCAATGTAGTAATCTCCGACTGTAAGGAATTCAATTCAGCTTCATATAATAACTCTTTACTTTTCATGCTTTCACTACATTTTATTAAGTTATTTTTTAAGGTTTTCCTTTCGGCAGCTAATTTGGTGTAATTTTTACAATCATTTTTAGTTTTTAAAAGGTGCTGTGTTTTTTTAATATATTTATTAATCTTAATATATTTTTTTAGTTTATTTCTACTATGGAGAAATGGTTTGGAAGTCACCATATCATCACCAGTCAGGTCTATTGTTGAAATGTCATTATTTAAGGTGATGACTGGAGAAACCAGAGATGGTGTATTCCCAACCAGCTCTTCAAATAGGCTCTGGGTCTGAGAGGCCTCCTGTTTTAAATTATTACTTTCCAATTCATATACTTGTTCTCTGGCCTCATGCAGTTGTAATTTGAGTTCATCGGTAAGCCTGAGGGCCTCCTCATATTCCTCTCTGCACTGGTCAAACCCATTTACTATTTTCTGCAGATTATCATTATGTTGAAGTAATTCTGAGTATTCAGAATACAGTTTGGATAGTTCATTTTTAAGTTCCTTATTTTTATTAATAATCTGCAGAAATTCCTGCTCATTGTCATCCCTTTCTCTCAGAAGTTGTTCGCACTGTAACCTAGATGATTTTAGTTCCTGGAGCGTCAGTTGCAGCTTGTCCTCCACCTGACGAGCCTTGGTACCGCGGGTCATCATATTTAATAATGTGAATTAGGCAATAATACGACCGTGACTTAGGGCAGTACGAACTTGTTTTATTACTTTGTAAATGTAAATTTGTGTTTGAGAGTAAAGAGAATGCAATAGGCGAAGAATTGAAGTAATTAAATTTTAAAAATAGTTCGTTACCTTCGCGATGACAGCTAACGAACATAAACAGCGCAAACACTTTAAAATTACAACAATAATGTACTGTTTATAATATTAGCAGTACTAACGTCTCGTTCACAGAAATTTTTTCACAAATTACACCAAATTTAACAATAAAAAATAATTAAATTCAATTATTTTAACGGGAGAAGTTTTAAAGACGTTTCTACCTCAGTGTTGCCACAAGAAAAAAAAAAACAAAAAAAAAAAAAAAAGTTAAAAGATCCAATTAATTTAGTTAAAACCATGTTTTAAGTTTCGTCCGTTCTACTTAATGCAATATACTCCGGTATACTATGTTACGCGATTTGTTTCTTTCTGCGAAAACATGTTAATTTTTGCGAAATAGACACGCGTGAGCAAGCTACGTACAGTTGACCATGCGAAAGACGTGGTGTTCCTAAATGTATTCCTGCTACCTTTAAAGTTGGCCCTTGCGATTTATTGATTGTCATCGCAAAGACAACCTTCAAAGGGAACTATAAACGCTTAAAATTAAACGGCAAGTTATTTGGTATTATAGGGATACGTGGAATAAGCACACTATCGTCTTTGCTTCCTCCGGTTAAAATTGAGGCCCTTACAGTATGCCTTCTTAATTTAGTAATGCCCAATCCTGTACCGTTGCATAATCTCGGTGCATCTAGGTTGTGCATTAGCAGAATGGGTATACCGACCATTAATTTAAGCTTATGAGATGGCCCCCCGGAGAGCTCCAAAGAGTTTAAGAACTCCACGGGTAGCTGTACAGTCTTCGAATAACTTCACTTCACTTCTTCGAGGAGGACCGCTTGTGCCACTGCGCCATGAAAGATATTTACATCAATACATAACATTGCTTATACTCATAAATTAAAAGTGCAGTTAATAAATAATAAGCTCAGAAACACAAAAAAGGCTTTATCTAGTTAAAATTGCGCTTTAAATACTTACTTATGCTAAAGCTCGTCCGAGAGGTGCTCAAAGCTCCGCAGTTTAGTCGAGTGCGGTACAGTGGCTAGTGGCTCTCCTCCAGGAGAGAGGACTGGAGAGAGGTGCACTGGACAGGGTAACGCTCTACATTGAAGGGCTCTCGTGACGAGATCCGTTCGCCTGCACCTATTTAGTTAGAGCTATTAAAATATTTGCTTCGAAATTCTATTTTGATTAACTTGAATTGATTTAAGAATTATTATTAATTAATTATATTTTTATTGTTATTTTGTAAAAACATACATGTAATCGTAAATATGTTTAGAGTATTGCTCTACTCGTATTTTGTTTACACTATGTTAGTTGTGATAGCGCTTTGCTCTAAATATCTCTATATTTTGTTACAGATCTATGTGCTATAAAAACTGGCATAATCCCACTGGTTTGTTTTTAAAGGGTAAAATGTTCCGCGATGGGTTTTGGTCAATGACTTCTATTGAATATTATTTTTATACATTTTATTGAAATATTCGTTATATATCTATGTGAAAAAGTTCGATAAGATAGTGTTTCGAAGAACAGGCGTTCTAGTTACTTTCGCGGAATACAATTTTTTTCTCTTGACTTTTGTTTTCTTTATGGAAAAGACAAGGCAAACGAGCGTACGGGTCACCTGATGGTGAGTGATCACCGTGGCCCACGACCCCGTGTGACACCAGGGGAGCTACAGGCGTTGCCGGCCTTTGAAGTGTAGGTAGACACGCTTTTTGAAGGTACCCATGTCATATCGACCTGGAAATACTGCCGCGGGTAGGTCGTTCCAGAGACCTTTGTACCTCATTAAGATCGTAACTATTCTAATCATAATATTTTTTAATTAGTGTTTTTGTGGTTTTTGTTTTTGATGTTAATTTTTACAAAGAATTCATAATAAGGATGAAGGAATAATAAATAAACAATATTATTTATAGCAAAAGGACTAAAAAGATATTAAAAGTTGCATTGATTATTGCATACTTATTTTGAGAATAACAGTTTCACTGAGTCATTATCAGAGTAGATTTTAATTATATTTGCCATAATAGTCAACTAACCTAATTTCGAGAGGTCAAATAGAAAAGGATTTACTGAAAACCATTACTCGTCATGTTTGCAAAAATAGTACAAAATAGATAAAATATCCATTATTCTTAATAAATACTAATAACTTTTTATTGTATCTACTACAATTTTGAAAAAATACGACAACAGTGCGCGATACACATACACTAAATAATTGTTTTATGCTTTTCACGCTGTATTTTGTATAAAGGATAGGCGTATTCCTTGTACTAAATAGCGAAATTCACGACACACTTTGCCTCTGAGCGAGGATAATGAAAAAAAAAATATATATTCATTTTTTTCAAATGGCAATCGAACCCAAAATTCATTGCGCTTATATTCGCAAACCTCTATGTACTCACTGTACCACGACAGACCTCTATAGTGCATTTCATATAACACTAGTACATATTAGTAAGTAGTACATAGTAGTAATTTAACTCCTATTCGCACTTGGCTGATCGGTTTTCTCTCTCCCTCAGCTTGACGCTGTAGCCCGCACATAGCAGAGTCAGAGAAATAAACATTAAATATTTAATTTCAAAATATTAAATATTTCATCTCCACGAGTGGCGGTCGAACCCACAACTTGTCGTTTACAGTCACACGCTTGGGCCGCTGCGCCACGACAGGCCTCAATCGGTTTTCTATTTTTTCATATTAGGTTGGGTACTGGCGTAATCGCTACGTGACTAGTACAGTGTGGCACGTGAGGACCGACCCTTGAACCTATCATAAACTTTTACTATTCTTAATTTGCAAGATTATGTCGTAGTTCCAAATAAACATATTCATAAAAGTATTTTTTATTTCCCATAGATAATTTAAGGCGTATCTCCTGTATATTCAAATATACTACCACTCAGAGAGGAGTAGGACTTAATGTTACATTTGGTCTCATATATAATATATAGATATACTTAAATTTCTTTGCTTTGGTGACAAGTAAAAACACGGTGTTGAGTTCTGCCACTCAACACGCAACGCCTCAAATTCGGCGGAAATTGGGAAACAGAACAGGCTGTCTTAATACTAGGTTCCCACATTTCCTCTGCCTACCCTGCAATGAGCGTAAACCTAAAAAAACACTTTCTGCAATTAATAAACTAAATAATAAACTTTTGATAATCTATTTTTTTAATTTTACATTCTTGTGCTTATCTTCACTCTTTGTGGCTAGTGATGTAGAATGAGTGAGGAGCGCTTAAGTCAGCAGTATCTGCAGTGAACTTCCTGCAGTTTAAAGTTACATTATCATAAAAATGCCTTTTCGTTTAGTATCAACTTAATAATAAGAACGTACTTATAAAGATATAAAGACCGGTTGTCAAAGCATGCGGAGCCGCGAGACGTCACGTCGCGTGCCGGATTAATGCTCATTAAAGTTAATTATGTGCCACGCGACGTGTATTGTTACAAATGCGATAACACTATCGCGCTCGCAGCTCCAGCTCCGCATCGGTCGAGGGTGGATTAAGAAATACTGCATTAGGATATTGTTAGTTAAATCGTAAGCTTGGAAATATGAAAAAGAAAATACTTTTAACACTGTTATCATTATTGAAAAACACTTGATATTAATAATATTTTTCTTCATTTACCTTGTATACCGCACGTATCAGGCAAGGCTCATAGAACGTAGCGGTAACATAATTCATTTCTAAATTGATTAAAAATATATTATACATGAATTTGCAGTTTACGAAGACAGTGTGAAAGTACCGTAAGTTCGTCCGGCGCTACGAGATTAAAGCCCGGCTCACCATCACGGTAGAAGTGGCGCCCGATGCGGCTTGAAATGCGAACAGATTGACCGTGTAATACATATAAAGTATTACGTAGTGTGCCCCCGGACGGGGTGACCCCGCATCCGAGCAGCCCCTGCTTGTTGCCTGTATATATATACACTCATTTACTGATTAATTTATTAGGTCTATCACCATGATATACACTAAATAACATGAAAAGACACGGTTATGGGGCGCAGCGGCAGAAGCGAGCGATTGTAAAAGTAATGATTGTGGGATCGATTTCAACTCGAAGAAATGAATATCTATATCATTTTAATTGATAAGTACGTTGTGGTAAGAAGGCAACACGCGGCGTTGAGTCCCGACGATCAACACACAATGCCTTAAATTCTATGGAAAATGTCTAACTGAAGTGTTTCAACGGCAACGGACTGTCTTAACACTAGTTTTCTATTTCCCTGCTGCTTTGCTTATCCTACTATGTAATTTTGTTAACGCGGATGTGTTTTTTATTTTTAGTCAACGTATTTACTAGTTCTTTTAATGTAATTGCTTTCTCGCTGGCACTGAATGCATAAATAATATATTTTATGTAGTAAACAGTATTTCTTTTTGTGTTGAGGCCTGTCGTGGCGCAGCGGCACAAGCGTGTGACTGTAACCGACAGGTTGTGGGTTCGATCCTCACTCGAAGAAATGAAATATTTAATATTTTCAATTTGAATATTTAATATAAGTACAAGGCAAAACGCGGCGTTAAATTCCGCCATTCAACTCAAAATGCTTTAAATACGGCGGAAAGTGGGGAACAGAAGTGGAACGGAGTGTCTTAACACTAGGTTCCCAAGTTCCCTCTGCCTACCCTGCCATGTGCAGGATACAGCGTGAAGCTGTATAAACAGTATTCTCTATCCCTGGGAGACGGAACATAACTTTAATTTATGTTTTACACTAAAATTGGTAATAATTCTTAATCAGTTGTAGAATTGTATAAAAGTTAACAAATAAAACCTACATTTTATCGTATCATCTACAATGACAAAGAGAATAACTCCTAACTACATTCATCTACTTTATTACTCGTTACACCAAATTGTATAAAAAGTTCTCTATCAACCCTTCCTTACGATGTGATATGAAATTAAGTTCTTTAAAATAGAAATAACTTAAAGGTTTATTTAAGAAATTGCTGTTTCCCAAGAAAATAATTGTTCAATGACCACACTAATACTGACGGTACTAACTCGTTATAAGGATAGATCGGTCATGAAATATACTCGTATTAATGTAAAAATATTGATATATTTTTTATTATATTTTTTTATTTCAAGCACGTGGCATAAAGGCAGAGAAACTGTGAACCTAGTGTTAAAACACTCTGTTTCCAGACACTTCCATACCCCACTGTCCGCCAAATTCCTTGTTGTGTGGCGGCGCGGAGTAGAACTCCACATCAACGTTCCGTTTTTGCTTCGGGAGCGAGGAAAATGACAAATATTAAATTTTTGGTTTCCTCGAGTGGTAATTGAACCTGCGTCGTGTGACAGGTGTTGGTCACTGGCCAGGCCGTTCTTTTCTAAAGATATAAATATTAAAATTCCAATTACTTTATTCAAGAAATGCAAATATACAAAATATTGAATGTAAACAAATGCTTAAAAAGATATAAATGATATCGCCTTGTACTGTGTCTTCGAAGCGACAGATTTAGGAACATTTGCGTGGGCGTAACAAGTTTGGCAGTTTTTCAAGCGTCGTTGTAAGTTTGCGATAAATCGCGCTAGAAGTCGAAACAATTCAATCCTTGGCATTCTCCCGGGTGGAAGCCCAGTGCCCAGCGCCGCCATGGAACTAGCGATGTTACTTTTTGTTATATAAATAATCTTAAGAGGTCGTCGGAAAATTGGATAAGAACATATAGCATAGTGGTTAGAGCGTTTGGAAGGTTTCCAAGAAACGCATGTTCGAGTCCCATTATCTTCAAAATAGGTTTCCTAAAAAAATTCTGTACTATAGTACAAATTATAGTATAACATAGTTTATAAATATTCTAGGCAATATAATATTTGATATTTAAATTTCCTCAGTGTGGTAAAGCGCGGCATCGTGTTGTAGCCTATTCACTTCAGAATGTTTTCAGAATTAGGCGGTTGGCGAAAATGTAAATTAATTTAGTATGATTTCTAAATATTTTAGTCAAAAAATTAATCGTTATGTTGTTTTTAAATTAAATTCCATGACATTTCCTCTACGCTCGTAGCCGTAGTGCCCTCGCACTAAAGCCGCAACAAAATATTGGCAATAGTTTAAAGCAGATTTGGATCGCGGCCAACTCCGCTGAGAAAAAGACGCGCTCACCTCCGAACTCCCGCAGCTCCGTGCACTTCGCTACAACACACCTTAAACTGTCTTATTTACTTACTTACTTCACTCAACCCGCTTAAAATGTTACTACTCTAATATACGTTTTATTACTAAAGGAAATGTATTGTTGTATTTTAAGATATCTTTAAACCATATCCTACTTATATTATAAATGTGAAAGGTAATGAATGCTTGTTTCACTTAGTGGCAAAAACTATTGAATTAATTTTGATAAAACTTTGCAATATTATGAGAGTTAGAAAGATATTTTTGACGGTTTTAATATTATACATAGGCTACAATTAGTGGATTTTTTTGTATAATTTAGGTATAATATAGAAATACAGCAGCACCAGCGTTTATGTCGCTAGTTAGTAAATTTAATTTTCTTTTTGCTTTATGCTGCATGAAGCGGGGTGGCCTCTAATCTCCACGCTAAGTCCAATTTTCAACAAATTTCGTGTTAACTGGCGGAACTCAATCACTTGGTCACGCTTGATTTCGTTGTCTTGGCTGTGGTAGAGCGGGGAAATGAAAAAACTTTCAACAACCAAAAACAGCTGTCACGTTTACAATTAGTCGCAGTACCGCTGCGCCACGACGATTTCCTCCTTCTTATTTATATTATATTTTTTATCAAATATTTTCATATTGGTATTTGTGATACTTGACCGCAATTTCTAATTGGCCTACAGAGCGCGCGCCGCGGCGCGGGACTGCCATCGCTCGCCCAATATTTTTTATGCCCTTTTTGTACGTTTCACGTAACATTAACTCATTAAAATATTTATGGAAATCAACAATTAGTACGTTTCATATTTCAAAAATCTACAAAATAAACATCAGAAAATATTATAAATTAATATCTTAATGGTTATTCATATTGATAGAAACGAATAGTTTTCTTAGTAATCAGAAGTGTCTAAAAATTAGGTTCTAGCCTAATGTGGGTTATCGAAACACGATCCTGTATTTTTAAGGCCTGTCGTGGCGCAGCGGCACAAGAGTGTGACTGTAACCGACAGGTTCTGGGTTCGATCCCCAGTCGAGGAAATGAAATATTTAATATTTTCAATTTAAATATTTAATGTTTCATTTTCTTCGCTCTGGTAATAAGGCAAAGCGCGGCGTTAAGTTCCGCCACTCAACACGCAATGTCTCAAATTCGGCGGAAAGTGGGGAACGGAAGTGGAACGAAGTGTCATAACACTAGGTTTCACTTCCGTTCCCTCTGCCTACCCTGCCTAGTGCAGGATACAGCGTGAAGCTGAAAAAAAAAAAAATATTTTTTTTACTAAATATACTAACATATTCTTTATTAATATTAATATGAAAAATTAATTAATATTTTTTTTATTCTCATGCTGCATTCCACCGTAGCAGGGAAGGCAAAGGGAGGTTAGAGTGAAGCCGCTCCGTCCCATTAACAAAGACTTACTCTCCTGTGTGTGTTGTGTTAATGTGTATTGAGTGGCGGAACTCAACGCCAAGCGTTGCTTCGTTTCCAGAGCGATGTAGAAAGTTTCATTTCCTCCACTGAGAATCAGTCCGCGTTTTCAGTCGCCACACGGGTGCCACGTGGACATGTGTCCTCGTAAGAGACTAGAGTACTAGACGCATACCACGATCCGATCCACTCTCCGAGTACTTTTGCTCTGATTCTCTATAGCGCGATATCTGGTCTACTCGTGCGGCGTGACGCAATCACCTCGATATTGAGGCTACTCTGTGAATATTAAAATTAAACGAGATTCTATTTAAATTTATTCCGCAGCGTTTTATTTCCAACAAGTTAGCAACATCTTCTTGAACTTTTAAATGTGGAAATTTGAATTTGTATAATTTCTTGTGTTCGTGCGGAAGAAAAAATGTGTTGCGGGTGTAACCTGATATTGTTGTTTAAAAAATAATATAAGGTTGTATAACCTATTTATAATTTGGTTTTTATTAAATTTTTATCTAAAAGCTAAGACAGAACTCCCCGTTAGCTACTTCCCGTCTATTTTTTAATATATTACGTGCTTCTTAGTCGAGCTAGGATGTATAATACCATGAATAGGAGTCGAACTTTCAACCTTCAGACACCTCCGCTACGTCACAATCTATACTAAATCTACTCTATTTTAGCTGAAAAGCTCCATCTTAGGTTTGGTGGCTGGTCGTCGGCAAAATGGAATAGAAATTCTAATTAAAATGTTCAATCGGACGCATTGAATGTAAAACGACCGACGCTTGCCGTCCTCCACACAAAGAACTCTATTACGGGTCTCAGCCGTGTGGCGGCGCGATGGTCTCTTTTACCTATGCGGATATAGCTGGTACAAACTTTACTTGCCAAGTTAGTTAAGGAGAAAAATTAAACGATTATGCTGTAATTCTAAAAAAAACATATTTTCATATGGTTATACCATTTAATTTTGTATTTTTTTTTCAAGTTATTTAATAGTGATTTCTATTTACATTGTAGATAAGTATACTCTTATTTATAAATAAATGTAATGGATATTCATCTGCGATATTAAGAATGAGTAGTTATTATATATCTATAAAAAAATCAAGAAGTGGCCGTCCGTGACATGTAAATAATCGTGTACATATTGCTTTACAACGGAAAGTCACAAACTTTTTTTTTGCAATGAAGTTCATTCACGCGGCTTACTAGTAGTGATATGTTTTGATATTTTTCATTAGAATTGCCTTGAAAAAATATTTCGTAAGGAACGTCGTTCCTAGCGGGCAGGGCAGGGCTGTTCAGGCTTATCTCCGGACTACAAGAAAAAAAAATATTAAATAAATATTCCGAGTGAAATGTACCTCCAAAGGTGAAGTTTCATGGAAACCACCATTTTATAAATAAAATATGTAGACTCAAATTTGTAAAAAACCTGGCCACAATCTGCGTGCAGTTATGACTAAAACGTATCAATAACTTCAATTTAAATTCGTAAGTTACACATCAATACATTTATCTGTTAAATTAATTAGTAAGAGGTCTGTGATGGCGCAGGCGCAGGGGCATAAACGTTCGACTGTAAACATGCGGCAGGCTAACGCACATCTATTTGAGGAAAAAGGCAAAAGCGCAGCGTTGAGTTCCGCCACTCATGACGCAAGCCCTCATATGAGGATATTCGGTAAAGTTTTACGGTAAAGTTTATACAGTGTGAGGCCAAAAATAACGATAAAATCTATTATTATACTACACTCGTATACTGAAAGCAATATTAGTATATTACATCAATCCAACGTACTTGCTTGACTTATTCATAAACAAATTTTATTATTAAGTATTACTTTTAAAAGTAAAACTTAACAAATTTTATTATTAAGTATTACTTTTAACATTGTACTTTTTCTATCTCAGCTTAATATCTCAAAGTCAAATATTTCTATTTTAAATTATGCCAAAATAAACATCGAACGACTTTAAGAGTAATTTACATTGGCTATGATGATATTGTAGAAAAATTTAAATGAATAATGTAAGTAGTTCATACATAAGTATAGGCTTACATGATACCGCGTCTCGCGCCTCGACGCAACAGTGACAGTATGCGTACACCACAGTAGAGTGGTGGAGGCTGTCGGCGGCAGTTGTGTGACGTCAGCGCGCCCTCGGCACCTCACAAGTCAGGAAATTGAATATTCCCAATAACGTGGCAGACGAGAAATCTTTAAGCCGATTTCTTAATATCCGCTCCTTCTACCTTCAATTATGGATAATCCATATACGAGTACATATGTCTAATTTACAAGTTTAAAGCTGCTAAATATGAACCAAATCTTGCAATAACACTAATCTGTACGAAAATTGAGTAAAATTGAGTAAGAGAATAGAGTGTTGTATTTGAAATATTTTAAAATATTTATATTCAAGTAAGAAGTCAAAAATTTATCTTTGTTTTTGAACTATAAACAATTTATCAACATTTTACTAAAGTCCTGCCTCAGTTTTGAGAACAACTGGTGTAACAAACTCAGCATAATATTTTTTTAGTGACCCCTGGCGTACCTTGCTATACGAATGAAAAGTTGACATATTAAGTGTAGGTAGAATTGCACATAAATTATTTAAAGTTATAAATAAATAGTAGATAAAGAAAATATTTAATTTAAAACGATTTAGACGCTTCAGTTTGCTTCATTATAACATAACTGAGATACGCTGTTTACTAATCAACGTTTCCAAATTAAACAAGAACGAGCAATTTGTAGTCGTTCAAATAATTAATGTTCTCTAGTAGTTATTTATTATTTCACAGTATATTTTGCGGTATAAAAGAAAGCAATATTACTATGAATCAAAATGAAGCAGTGAGGTGTCTCCCGCGGGTGATCTCAAACGTTATAAATAATTCGTTCGATGGTAAAGTGTTTCTCTCAAAGTGGCGTAAGTTAGCGACGAATAGAAATATTGTACTTCAATAAAAATAGCCGGGAGGTGCGGAGGGCGTCAGGCGATAAATTTAAACTTTTTCAATTTTAAAAGCTCTCACTTCGGTGGCGCGTCGCCACTTATAAAATGCTATTGCAAATTTTTCAAAATTTCCAAACTACGGAGTACGAACTACTTTTGACGGAACACGGAGCCGAGTGTGGCTCGTATTGGAAGGAAGTATCAAATATGTGAAATGAAATATGAAGAGCATTTATGTATACAAACAATGATAGTTCACATTCCAAGTGTGAGTATAGACATTTTTAACAGCTTATATAGTTATTTTCAAACTATACCTTTACGAACAAAAGTTCAAATATACATTTTAATATTATTTGATATCTTGTAGTTTGATTATTTATATTATTAATTTCATTAGCTCATACTCAGTTTCACGCTGTATCCCGCACATCATCATTATATAAAATGAATATCGTTCGGTAACTGTAGAAGTTATCTATTACTGTAATTAGCCAACTAAAATTATTTTCGTTGAGATATAACAATATTGAATAAAGGCTTGTAATAGTAACAATACAAATATGTGACAACACGATATATATTAGAGTAATCAAATACTCTAAGTGACATATGTAGACACATTTTTGTACTAGAATGGAGATATTCCCAGGGACTACAGGGGGCTACAGGGGCGACGTGACGGGTCGACGGGGCGACGAGGCGAACGTGAAAAACATCAATTTCCTACGGATTTAGCTCTACTTCCATTTTGCGAACAGCTTTGATTGCCTCGCGTCCGCCCTCGTTGCGTCCTCGCTGATGCATGCAGCTATCGCACTACTACCAACGAAAGTACTATGTGTTATATATACGATTTTGTTTTTAATATTATTAATGGGAAACGGAACGGAGTGTTTTAACATTAGCTTCCTAGGTACCCTCTGCCTCCCCTGCCGTGTGTGTGTGTGTGTGTGGGATACAGCGTAAAGCTGATTTTAATATTTCTCACTTTTTTAGCTTGACACTGTGTCTTGCATATAAAAGCTTAAATAGAGTGAACTTAAGGTAACAATCCGTTCATTTTCGTCCAATCTGTTCAATTTACCTTGATGGTAGCGATAGTCGACGCCGCGCTTTATTTTGTTACTGAAACTAGGAAATAAAATGAAATCTTCACAGCGGGCATCAGATGGAAACTCAAATGTTGCTCTATTTGGATAACATATAGAACATTATAGATAATATTATACAATATTTTAGATAATTATAGAATATTATTACAATATAGATATTAAGAACTTACAGGTATAAACATCATTCTATGTATGTTAACTAGCTTTTACCTGTGGCTCCGGCCGCAAGGGGCAATGGAATTAACTAATCATTGTGTATATATATTGTAAGTACACGCCTCGCCGCCGCGCCCAAGGTACCTCCCGCGACGAGATGACCACTCTGCTGCCTTATTGTAAAAATGGTAATATCTTCTTTTTTTTTCTTAACAAGCGACAATTTTTATACGTCGTAATTAAATATTTTTATTCTTTTTAAAATGTTATTTCTCACTTAGGAAAGAAAAATACAATATTTTAAAACGTATACAAATTTGAACGTAGCAGGATTTAAATTAGCATGAAAGCAACTGAGTATGAGCATGGAGAACAAAAATATAACTGCCACTGCGCCACGAGGGCAACCATCTGACCGAATAGGTCAAGTAATTTAATTAATAAATATGTCAGACTATCCCTGGCAGTTCGCATAAAATGAACGTTAACAAAAATATTCCCATATTTTGAAACTAGGTGAAATAGCGTACTGTGTTATTTGGAGACATCCAGAGCGGTCGTAGCGGCGCTGCGTGATCCTTCGCAATGGGCTCTAAAAGTTTATGCTCCTTTAGTGTTTTACTGCTATCATTCATTTAAAAATATACAGATATTCTTTACACCCACATCTCCGCATTTTCGCTTTGTAATCATAATAAATCGATGTTGACAGACAAGGAGCTATTACTATTTTATTACTTTGGGTCTGTCGTATTTTGTAGTCAGGTATAGAAATATTACTATTATTTCTGTGACGTAAATTTCGTTCGAAGGAATTAACGTTGATAAAATGATACACATTTTTTTTTTTCAGCTTCACGCTGTATCCCGCACTAGGCAGGGTAGGCAGAGGGAACGGAAGTGAAACCTAGTGTTATGACACTCCGTTCCACTTCCGTTCCCCACTTTCCGCCGAATTTGAGGCATTGCGTGTTGAGTGGCGGAACTCAACGCCGCGCTTTGCCTTATTACCAGAGCGAAGAAATGAAACATTAAATATTTAAATTGAAAATATTAAATATTTCATTTCCTCGACTGGGGATCGAACCCAGAACCTGTCGGTTACAGTCACACTTTTGTGCCGCTGCGCCACGACAGGCCTCAATGATACACATGGAAGGGGCAACTTGGGAACCCAACTTCCTCCTTGTGCCACTGCGCTATGAGATGCTGTTTTAAGTACATTTTTTAAATAAAACTGTATAAGAGTGAACAGCCTTTATTTACCTTACCACAATACGTCTTAAACATACAAGTGCTATAAACATAATCAATACAACCAATTATATTAGTTAATTATACGAATACATACAAATTGAACTTCTTTGGTATTATTCTCTATTGATTGAAGGTTATTAACATGCTTAATTATTTCGTGTCAGCCTTTCCCTGTCGGCTACTTTTATATTTATTTTACGAAAAAAATAAAAATTCACACAAAACAATTCTTATAAAAATTCAATATAGCGTACATAGTTCGGGTCAAGATTTTTATCTTTAGAGACTCACAGTACAATATTAGTGAAAATAGAGATTTTGAAAGTTTACTTACGAATAACAAGTACTAATCAAATAAAAAGACGGGCGGCGGTAGAAAGCAGAGAACGGAGTGTCTTAACACTAAATTGCTACTGCCAACCGTACTGTATAAAATACGGCGTGAAACTGAAAATGCCAATATAATTTATTACTACCAATAACATCTACGAGTACATTATATTTAGCAGCCACAATCTGATGTCTGTACTATAAGCGAGACCAAAACGGTTTTATAATGAAAAATATTAATGAACCATGAAGCTAGCGGTCGGAATATGTAAATGAATGCTGCCGCGCTGTTCAAGCAAATGAACGGGACGTGTCGATGGACACTTGCACTCGTGAACGTCGACTTTGATTCAATTAAAAGATTATTCAGTTATTTAGTTGTAGTCAAAAGTAAATTAGTTATTTACTAATTGACTAATTGAAAAAAAAATATTAGCTATTTTTTTCCAGATTTTAATATGTTGGTGCTTTTACCTGTATTTATATATTTCATCATTCTCAACAATGAGTTTGTTTGTTTCATCAATTTTATGAAATATTTTAACAGATTATTAAAAGTTAGAAAAATAACTTAAGGACAGTGAACTTTTAGGCTTAGTGTAAGAAAACATTAATTATCATAGGTGGAAATCGAACCCACAACCTGTCAATGTCTTACGTCACGCCGCTACGCCACCAAAAGCACTACTTATTTTCTTAGTAATTTTAAGAATTGTAATTGTTTTTATCATTATCTATACTTATAATAAATCTGTAGAGAGGTCAATTCTGTACATGAAATATATTTACAAAATAAGTAGCAGGGGGTGATTAGTGTTCGATACTGATGCCAAAAATGCAGTTTAAAAAATTTTTGTCTGTCTGTCTGTCTGTTTGTATGTTATTTATAGAAAAAAAAACTACTCGACGGATTTTAACGAAACTTAGTACAATTATTCTTTATACTTCTGGGCAGGTAATAGTATACTTTTCATCACACTACAATGAATAGGAGCAGAGCAGTGAAAGGAAATGTTGAGAAAATGGGAGAAGTTGCTTGATTTTTTAAGCTTCCGTCGCGTGTGCAGCCTTAATGGTTAGAGCTACATAGAAACTATGTATAACGGAAATATTCTACATAAAAATACACGAAAAATATTCCAAGACAGCATATATCTATCTTTTATAGATAACTCACAATAACACGCATAACTCTCGATAGCTTAGCAGTTCGGAGATTTCTTATTATATTTGTTTACTTTTACGTTTATAAAACCAATAATGCTCACCATCATTCCTAATTAAAAAAAAATAAACATTAGCACCAATTCAATAAAAAAAGAATCATTGAAATCGGTATAGAAACACCAAACTTATACTTACTTACATGAAATACGCCAACAAGACATCGCGCGTGAATAGTGAATCAAGCTATAAGGATTATTTTTGCGTAACGGTTGCCGCGCTCGACGGGGCTCGCGGCGGCAGAGTATAAAAGGTTTTTTTTTGTATTAGCATAGGTACTTTGATTAATTACAGTAGTTGTAGGTATTTCTTATTATTCATTTTTAAGTGAAGTAGGTAAGTGTAGATAGTATTGCACACGCATTAAGTATAGCTTTATTTTCATTTTTTATTCTTTTGTAATTTGTAGGTACCTACGTACGTATTTATAATTCGATTAGAATATTATTTTAGTTTTAATAGGCACTTAGATTTATATTCTATTTATTATATACTTAGCTATAGTTAGGACCTCTGACGTAAGTTTTTTGTTGGGTAACTAAATAGAATTTAAGTTACCGTCGATTAAAAATAAAGTAAACGATGCCACCTAAAAAACGACCATCTTTATCTCGAACTTCGAGTCAAGCTAGGAGAATGAGAATGACGCGTTCTCAAGAATCGGAAGAGGAAAGAGCACATCGGTTAAACTCTATGAGAGTTAGTGCCTCAACATCTCGAGCTAATGAAAGCTCTCCAGAAAGAGAGATGCGATTAGCAGCTGAAAGAGCGAGACGAGCTACAACACGGGCTTCTCAAAGCTCTTCTCAACGAGAGCTAAGGCGTTCCATTGACCGGGAACAACATGCGTTATCCCGAGAAGGTGAAACTGCTTTACAACGAGAATTGCGACTCACAGCTGACCGCGAACGGCATACATTATCTCGCGAGTCTGAAACCTTCACTGAGAGGGAATTACGGCTTACAGCTGACCGCGAACGTCATATTTTATCTCGCGAGTCCGAAACCTTCACTGAGAGGGAATTACGGCTTACAGCTGACCGCGAACGTCATATTTTATCTCGCGAGTCCGAAACCTTCACTGAGAGGGAATTACGGCTTACAGCTGACCGCGAACGTCATATTTTATCTCGCGAGTCCGAAACCTTCACTGAGAGGGAATTACGGCTTACAGCTGATCGCGAACGTCATATTTTGTCTCGAGAATCTGAAACTTTTACTCAATATCAAGACCGTTTGACAAATGATAGGGCGCACCATAACATGATTCGATCTCTTGAAGATGAACATGAGCATGAACAACGACTAGAGTCGGGACGCGATTATTACAATTCTTTGAGACAAGAACAATTGATTACTTTATCTAATGAAAGATTAAGAATTGAAAATATTCGGTCGCTTGAAACAGAAGAACAGCGAGAGGCCCGTCTTACTGCAGATAGATTTCGACATGGTCTTAATGACTTAGATATACACGTGGTAGATCAATCTACAAATTCGGTGGCGTGGTCCGATAAATATAAAAGTGGGTTTGCTTATAACCTCACAATTGATTACAGATCATCTTCTGAAATAGGCGATATGAACGTAGTATGTTCCTTTTGTAATGCTTCGAAGTGGAGGAAGGAGTCTGCTGGTTTCTGTTGTTCTGGAGGTAAAATAAATTTGCCTTCGTTCGAAGACCCACCGGAACCTTTAAAATCACTACTTTTAGGGGAACATTTGCAATCCAAACAGTTTTTAGATAATATTCGCACTTATAATAGTGCATTCCAAATGACATACTTTGGTGCTAAACAAATCTCAGAAGGCCCTTTCATGCCTACTTTTAAGGTACAAGGTCAGGTTTACCATTTGATAGGGTCCCTTTTGCCTGAAGAACAACCTAAATTTCTTCAAATATATTTTGTATCCGATTACAACGAACAGTCGAATATAAGAAATCAATATTTTCCGAATTTAAATACTGAACTCATTTCACAACTTCAGAACATGTTACATCAGGTTAATTCGTACGTATGCAGTTTTAAATCGGCATTAGAAGCCCTTTCTCAAGATGGTATTAACAATTATAAAATTGTTATAAATGCCGATAAGCGTCCAACTCAGGAACACCCTGGGCGTCATAACGTTCCATCCACGAATGAAGTTGCTGTAGTACTGGTCGACCAGGAATGTGATAGGCGTGATATCGTTATACGTTCCAGAGACAATCGTTTGCAACGTATTTTCGAAACCCACAGGGCTTACGACAGTTTGCAATATCCTATGATATACTGTCGAGGGGAAGATGGTTATAATTTCGCTGTATACCAAACCGATCCGCGCACAGGCGCACCTAATTATAATAAAAAGGTGTCATGCCTTCAATTTTATTGTTACCACCTGCAAGTGAGACGGAATAGATTGGTATACTTTCAACGTTTTCGTGGCTTATTTAATCAGTTTATTGTTGACATGTACGCAAAAATTGAAACCGAAAGATTAGTTTATATACGATCTAATCAAAGGCAGCTGCGCACTGAAGAATACGTGCACCTTCGCGATGCCATGCAGCAAGATAACGATACTGTGAATATGGGTCGTTTAGTTATTTTACCCTCTTCTTTTACTGGTGGTCCACGCTACATGCATGAACGTACTCAAGACGCTTTTTGTTACGTAAGAAAATATGGACGTCCCGACTTATTTGTTACTGTAACTACCAATCCCAAGTGGGATGAAATCACTCGGGAGCTTCTTGAGGGTCAGGCACCGCATGACCGCCATGATATTATTGCAAGAGTGTTTCATTTAAAATTAAAATCAATGATAGATCTTCTTACCAAAGATAACATTTTTGGAGAAGTATTGTGTTATATGTATAGTGTTGAGTGGCAAAAACGCGGCTTACTTCACGCACATATCTTGCTTTGGTTAAAAGATAAGGTTCGACCTAATGATGTAGACAGATTAATCAGTGCTGAAATTCCAGATCCGACTGCAGATCCCCTGTTATACGACATTGTTAAAACTCATATGATACATGGTCCATGTGGTGCATTTAACGCAAATGCTCCTTGCATGCAAGACGGTCGTTGCACTAAAAGGTATCCAAAAGCATTAGTGGATGAAACTGTAACAGGACATGATGGATACCCATTATATCGTCGCCGTTCAAGAGACAATGGTGGTTTTACTGTTGAAAAGCGAATGTCTGGACAACAGGTTTCTTTAGATAATAGGTGGGTCGTTCCGTATTCGCCTGTATTGTCCAGAGCATTTCAAGCTCACATAAATGTAGAAATGTGTAATAGTGTAGAGTCAATTAAATATATTTGTAAGTACATTAACAAGGGCAGTGACCAAGCTACGTTTGCGTTAAGAAATGAACATGATGAAGTTACTAGATTTCAGTCAGGCAGATATATCAGCTCTTCAGAAGCTGTGTGGCGGATCTTAAGTTTTAATATTCACGAAAGATATCCACCTGTGACCCATCTGGATGTTCATCTGGAAGGCGGTCAACGTATATATTTTAACGCCGAAAATGTTACAGAACGATTAGAGAACCCTAGACAAACAACTTTATTGGCATTCTTTCGACTTTGCCAAACTGATAATTTCGCAAAGTCTCTTTTGTATGAAGAAGTTCCATCGTATTATACCTACGATAAACAACGAGGTGTCTTTAACCGTAGACGCCGAGGCAGGCCTGTAGATGGCGAGACAGGTATTTTCAAAGAACATGTTCTTGGTAGAGTGTATACTGTTCATCCTAACAACGCAGAGTGTTTTTATTTGAGATTATTATTACATACAGTGCGAGGACCAACATCATTTATAGATTTGAGAAAAGTAGACGATGTTGTTTATCCAACTTATCATGCATCTTGCCAAGCGCGTCATTTGATTGAAAATGATCAACATTGGGATGACGCTTTAGCAGAATCCTGTGTTAGTGATAATCCACGACGGTTACGCCATTTATTTGTAACATTACTCACATTTTGTAATTTATCTGATCCTGTCCAATTATGGGAAAAATATAAAGAAAAATTTGCAGAAGACTTTCTTCGGAATTTATCTCACAATAATGAAGGCGCAACTAATGATAATTTTCGAGATCTGGCTATAAATCAGTGCTTATTAGCTCTTCAGGAAGACTTAACAGCAGTAGGCGGTAAATCACTTTGTGAATATGGTTTGCCAACGCCAACCTCAGTCGGAGAGGTTACCAATAGGGAATATTCCGCAGAGATTGGTTACAACCCAATGGAACTGCTGGTAACATTAGAAAACGGTGTCCCAATGATGACTGCAGAACAACGCTTAGTCTATGATCGCGTGTGCGAGAGTGTGCAGAATAATTTAGGAACAATATGGTTTTTAGATGCACCTGGAGGTACTGGGAAAACTTTTTTGACTAAATTAATATTAGCTTATGTTCGAAATCAGCGTAAAATCGCTCTTGCCGTGGCTTCATCAGGTATAGCTGCAACATTGCTACCAGGAGGTAAGACTGCTCACACTATGTTTAAAATACCAATTGATTTAGATCGCACGGAAAGTCCAACCTGTAGTATTTCAAGAAATAGCGACAAAGCTAAGGTATTGCGTGAGTGTAATTTAATCGTATGGGATGAATGTACGATGGCCCATCGAAAAGGAGTAGAAGCAGTAGACAGAACTCTAAGGGACATAAGACAAAATGATCGACCAATGGGCGGTATTACGGTTTTATTTTGTGGTGATTTCCGACAAACCTTACCGGAAATACCACGGGGAACCCGAGCTGATGAGATTAGGGCTTGCCTGAAAAGCTCTTATTTGTGGCGTGATATACAATCGGTGCATTTGACTATAAATATGCGAGTGAGAACTGGAGACAACGCAGATAATCGTGAATTTTCTGATACATTATTGAAGATTGGTGAAGGTACCTATCCACAACTACACCAAGGAAAACTTATTCTGACACCTGAGTTATGTTGTATAGTGCAATCCCAACAACATCTTATATCTTCGGTTTACGGTGACATAACAATTATAATAAATAGGGACAATTCTTGGCTTTGCGAAAGGTCCATTTTGACTCCTCGCAATGACCAGGCATCTGAAATTAATAATAAAATACTGTCTAATATACAGGGAGAAAGCAAAGTTTATAGCTCAATAAATAGAATGGTTGATGAACAAGAAGCCACTAATTACCCGATAGAATTTTTAAATTCTTTAAGTATGCCTGGACTACCTTCTCATATAATTTGTTTAAAAATTGGCATACCGATAATTCTGCTCCGAAATTTAAGACCACCTCAACTTTGCAATGGAACTCGGCTAAAAGTAACCCAGTTGCAACAAAATGTAATCGAGGCTCAAATTTTAACAGGTTGCGGTGCAGGAGAAACTGTCTTTATTCCCAGAATTCCCATAATACCAAATAATTTTCCATTCCAATTTAAAAGAACGCAATTCCCAGTATCGGTGTGCTATGCCATGACTATCAATAAAGCTCAAGGGCAGACTTTTCGTGTTGCTGGAGTAGATCTCGGTGTTAGCTGTTTCTCGCATGGTCAATTATACGTCGCTCTTTCCCGGGTTAGCAATTCTAGGAATCTTTACGTTCACGTGCCGGACGGGTCGACTCTTAACATAGTCTACCCAGAAGCTTTGCGCTGAAACATTTTAATTTGATCTAAAAATATTAGCAATATATTATCTTAATAAAAAACAAGGAGTTACACGCTGACCGAGTCGTGGGTATAGCGTGGGTATATTATAATATTCTGCGGTTACTTATATTTTTCAACAGTTTTGTGGATTGGCATATTATATTACTATTGCCCTTCTAAAATACGAAAGTGAATCTGCCTGTTACGTCAAAACTATGAGGGAGGACATCTGCTAATTTTTTTTCGAAAAACGACGGAAACGCGGACGAAGTCGCGGGCAAAAGCTAGTTATCAATAAGAAGTCTTAAAGAAGCAGTTAGACTCGTCCACTTACTTTATTTAGAACAACTGTCAAAACTAAATACACCTTCCGGTTAGAACGTAACGATATATAATGTTTCCCTGTCAGTCTCGTTTGTTGATGAACACTCAACAACGGTTACCTTATGTTTGCTGTACGATGGAGGTCATTGACCTCCCTCACTTATATTTGATTGATTTTAAAAGTTTTTTAGGCCAGTTGTGGCGCATTAGATATGCGATAATCAATTATCATGTTATATTTTCATTTTACCATTCAGATGAAGGCGCATGTGAGAGCTCGTACTGCTCATACATTTTTAGAAACATTATCAAATATATTAAATTAAATAATACAAAATTGAATTGAAGTTGGAATTCTTTCTTTAACTCCATAAGCGATATTGGTCTACGTTTTAGTTAATCGTTTCACAATCATCAGCTTAGTTAATTAAATAATGTATATAAAGAGTGAAGGATTACTCGCACGTGTGATATTTGACGTCAAATTACGCGCTCGATCACTTCGCGTTTCAAGCTACAGTGACTCTTTGACTTAGGACGCTAGTCTTAGATTATGTATACTGCTTTTTTTTACCTTGATGTATGCATGTAGTAGGGTGGGCAGGTAGGTACTCCGTTGTAACTAGAGCAGTGACAATAACTAATACCCCGACAGGGAATCGTGTTCGCAGCCGTCTCCTTAGTGCTGTCAGACGCTGTGCCGCTGCGCCATCGAATTTACATCAGATAGATATAGCTAGACGATGTCAATATTATAGCAATTTTATAAAGTAATTTAAACTAAAGACACTCTCCTGTTTCCATAAAAAAAGCCGCTTTGCCCAACTTCCCCTAAATTATGAGTAGGTATGACATAACAAAAGAAATTACATAATAAAAAGTAGTGTGTATGGAACTCTCCCGGTACATAGTGACTGACAGACGCACACGCTACACTTGACTTAAATTTTGTTATGAACTTGTATATAGGTAGCTAAGGAAGCTTTTTTTTTATGGAAGAGACGGCAAACGAGCGTACGGGTCACCTGATGGTAAGTGATCACCGTCGCCCACGGCCCCGTGTAACTCTAGAAGAGCTACAGGAGCGTTGCCGTCTTTTAAGTTGGATGGGCACCGGGGCCCGGCATTACCTAATGCGAAACGCAGTGGCCAAAGCCACTACTTAACGCCGGTCTTAAATGCCAGGAGTGGTAATAATCCGGTCGAGTCTGCCCATGCGTGTTGCCATTACTGGCAACGTGACTCTACCACACGCACTTTAGTCGCCTCTTACGACACCATCAGCACCAGGGTGATCCTATTCTAAGCCGGGATCACACGGCAAAAAGGTGCAAGTGCGCGCTATGGGAGAGTGTCTCGAAATTATAATAAAAACAGGATTTAGTTTTTATAAAATGTAGAACATAATGTAAAAATATATGATTTTGTTTGTATTACACAAGTCGCACTTGGCGGGCCTTTATCAGTAATCCCCCAATGAATGAGGCCTGACAGCGCGAGCGGCGCGATAGTGTTATCGAACTTGTAGCTTTTATATTCACGAGTTAAACGTTACCTGTCACCTGCTTAGCGGCGGGCGTTATTGAATGTAACTGTGTAACACTCGGGATTTTTATTTTTATATTTGTTCATGTTAGTATTTTTCGACGTAAAAGTAATTCTTTGAGTAATTGTTAAGTTGTTCAATTACAACTAGGGGAGACCCTCTATGTTTGAGAAGTTAGTGGCTTATTTTGTAATACAGCTAATCATAAAAACGACCGGTTGTGGGTTCGATTCCTACTTGATAAATGAAATATTTAATTTATTACGTATTAAGTCACCACTTAATACGTAATGCTTCAACTTCGGCGGAAAGTGGGGAATGGAACGGAGGGTTAACAACATTTAACACTAGGTTCCCAAGTTCCTTCTACCTACTCTGCCATGTGCTAAATGTAACGTGAAATTGATAAAAAACATTTTTTATTAAAATGACAAAACCTTCATTTCTTGTTTTCTTGTTTTGTAGATATTATATGATATGCCGGGTTTATGGAAGAACCTTTGGCTTTCGTAGCCCCGACTCGTGGCGTTCGAGGAGCATTGGTTCTTGTGGGTAATAATGATGTATATTTAGAAATCTGAAACCGTCAAATCTTATAAAAAACATATAAATATTAAAAACACTTCAAGTCTAAACCACGTCGTGAAGTCAGTTTAATTAGTAACAGCGTGATTTCAAACCTCATCGATCCGCGCTTGATAATTTGCAATGAAAATGTGTACCTACTTTAATAAAGAAAACTTTTTTTTTTCATTCTTTGAATTCTTTTGTAATCGTTTAAAGAAATTTACATAATAAATATTATACGTGAGGTATGAAGGTTAGTGGTACGTAGGAAATGGTGTACACGTGACGTTCAATCGACGATAATGTCTATATACAGTAGTGCAAGTACACTCAAAAATACTTTATAGACAATTTTAAATATTTTTACTACGTCTAAAGTGTTGTTACACACAAAGGTAAGAAACATAAAAATTTTAAAAGCATATAAAAATTTGAACGTAGTAGGATTTGAACCCGGCTCGGGTTCTTGGAAACAACCGAAGCGCTCTCAACAACTAAGTCATACGTACTCATCAAATTCTTATACGCTTGTACGATCAAATTCTTACACGTTTGTTATGCTACGTCGAAATTCTTAACCGCTTGTTAACAACTCTGTAGGGATAGAGGATAAATAGTACCTTTGTCATACTATCCACATCTTAATAACACAGATCAATCTGAACTGCCCTTTGCATGCATAGTATTCCTAGAAATATTATCCCACACTACAATAAGCAAAGTATTTTAGAAAACGTTTAAATTTAATTAGCGCCGCTTCAAATCCCGCTACGATAAATTTTGCAAGTTTTCTAAAATAGTATTTTTGTTGGCTGCATTAAGCCATACCATTGAAGTGAAGAGAGAAAATGAGAGTAATCGAACACCTTACATATTAAGTGTAGAAACTCAAAGTTGCCAGAGGAGACAAAAGAAGGCAATTAAAATAGTATCATTTCACAGAGTGGTTATCAAAACCTCGTGGTAAGTCATATAGACAGTTTCTACGTGCCACTGAGGCTTCTAAGAAGCAATATGTATACTTATTATAAATCTGTAATGGGGACGTTTATTACTGTAATTTAAGTCATTGGTCTGTTTGACAGTTAATCTGTTTGTATGTTTGTTGTAAGCGCAATCTAAGAAACATAAAACCAGACTTAAATGTAATTTTCACCGATAAAAAATAACATAAATATAAATAAAACGGTAACATCAATTATCTAGTTAAAATTTTAATTCGACAAAATTTCTACAATTTTATCATAATATATTATATAGTCATTAAGCTGAAATTTTAATTTTCAGTGTATATATATTGCCATAAAAGTGATAATTTTATTAAAATAAGAAAGAGATTGAAATTGGAAAATAAAATAGTGTAATTTAAGCGAACGAAGCCGCGGGCGGGTTTCTAGTCTATACTGTCTAACAGTGACAGTATGCTTCCGTGTACTATCTGTACACGGAACATATATTAAAAACATAGGGGACGCTTAAGTATATGACAGGATCCAATATAGAAGTGAATTTTCAATTTTTTATCTGTTTGTCTGTACGTTTGTATGCGCCACTACGCTAAGCTACGGCTAATTAGATTTAAATGCTGTTTTCACTTTTACGTTTTGGCAACGTTCAATTAACATTTATTCTTTGTTTTATTGAAATCTTTTAAAAATAAAAACGTCACGTCAATTTAAAATATCAAGGATGACTAAATTGCTAATTTTCTTATGAATTTAGTTGAAATTTAACTTTTCAATGCACAGATATTTTCTTAAAAGTAAAAAAAAAACGCTAATTATATAATAAAATTGTAACTGATCTTTGTTTGAACATACACAAATACTATATTTTTTAATTTTTCGCTTGTCTGTTCATATGTTTGTATAATGGTTTGTTCATGCAAATATTATAAACAAATTAACCGTTTTAAAACATGCATTAATTATTGTATTCTGTATCGTTTTAATAATCAGTTGATAAATAAAAGAGCGGGCGAAGCCGCGTGCGGGTCTCTAGTACCTAATATGTAGAATAAACAACGCGACGTTAAAGACCACACGATGCAGTGTTTGCGCAAACAATAGAAAATAGCGGACTATAAAACCGCTCGGAAGCTTTAAGCTTTAAGTGGAGGAACTTTTATTGAATGTGGAAGTTATTTCAACTAGAAATTATGCACATTGAGAAATAAATTATTAAATATAATAATCAATGCAATTATAAATTAACTAGAGAGCAAATACAGCTGTTGTAGTAAATACATTTAAAAGAAATATATTACAGGTTGAATTAATTTGAAGCTAAAGTGGCGTTGTGACTTTAAAGGCGTCCGATAACGTTGAATCATTAGGAGTAGTGATTATATATGCAAACTTCTTAGCTTTGGTATTAAATTTCAGTACTCAAACATATTCTGGAAAGCTTTCCTCTGCCTACCTTGCCCATGTGCGGGATACAGTGTGAAGCTAAAAAAATAGCAAAGTAACAAATGTAATTTGCAGACATATATTATTGTATTATATTCTTTATTACTTTCTCTATGCATCAGTTCCACTTAAGTTGTGTAGACAAAAGCAGTAATATCTAAAATTTAAAAATGTATGTAATTTATTGAGGCCTGTCGAGGCGCATAAGCACAAGCGTGTGACTGTAACCGACAGGTTCTGGGTTTGATCCCCAGTCAAGGAAATGAAATATTTAATATCTTCAAGTAATATGGCAAACTGCGGCGTTGAGTTCCGCTACTCAACACGCAATGCCTCAAACACGGTGGAAAGTGGTGAACGGAAGTGGAACGGAGTGTTATACCACTAGGTTCCCGGGTTCCCTCTGCCTACCCTGCCTCGTGCGGGATACAGCGTGAAGCTGAGTGAGTAAGAAAAAATTGTCATAATTATACAATCTATGAAAAAATTGTTGAAACATAATTAAAAATCATATGTAGATAATTGATTCGTTTGTTCAGTTGAGTGAAATGTGACAGACGGAGGTGCGTGACTGCGAGTAGTCTGGGCCGAGTGACTCCGCATGAAGCGATCAAACATCGATATACTTCACTTACGTTATACATTAAGAGACCCGTTAGAGAATTACAGGATTATAGTTGCCTTTATTTATATCATTAGACCTGTAGTGGCGCAGCGGCACAAGCGTGTGACTGTAACAGGTTGTGGGTTCGATCCCCACTCGAGGAAATGAAATATATAATATTTTCAATTTAAATATTTAATGTTTTCATTTCTTCTCTCTGGTAATAAGGCAAAGCGCGGCGTTGAGTTGCGACAACTCAACACGCAATGCCTCAAATTCGGCGAAAAGTGGGGAACGGAAGTGGAACGGAGTGTCTTAACACTAGGTTCCCGGGTTCCCTCTGCCTACCCTGCGGGAGTAGTGCGGGTGCGGGTATTACGGACACATAAACAGAGAAACTAGTGTTAGGACACTCCGTTCCCCAAATTTCCGATAACCAGGTCGAGCAATTTACCTTGCTTGATCTTGTTACCAGAGTGATGAAAACGAAAATAATCGATTTACCCAAGTCGGAAACAAACAACACGTCCCATTTACAATCCCTGCCACTGCGCCATGAAGACCTCAGTACTTCACTTTACTTAACACAGACGAATTTATGTAGTTCTATACTTAAGTTTTATTTTGATATAACTTTGTGGGGTAATAACAGTGTAGCCTAATGGGCTTAATGCACAAGGATTTAATGATTGCGCTTATCTCTACACATCTTTTATAGTAAGTTGTGCAGTCGTCGCTGGCAACTTTGTCTGTGTGTACCGTAACATATGAAATGGGACTCTTTTTTCTTTATTGTAAGAATTCAAAGTTTTCTTTTCATGATCTTTTAGGAGTTCCCAACTCTCCCTTAACGATTTTAGACCTAGATGGTAAAGATAAACTCTCTAAGTCCAGTAACTTCATATGTTACTTATATACTTAGCCTGTCGTAGCCAAGGTACAAGCGTGTGACTGTAACGACGTGTGACTGTAAGAGGTTGTGGGTTCGATCCCTACTCGAGGGAAGGAAATATTTAATGTTTCATTTCACTCTGGTAACAAAGCAAAGCGCGGCGTTGAGCTCCGCCATTCAACACACAATGACTTAAATTGGGTCGAGAGTGGGGAACGCATGTCATAATACTGAGTTCATGTGCGGGATACAGCGTGAAGCGCGTGTACAGTGGAATTTAGCACTGCACGGTCTTTCACAGCTTTACTCTGTATCCAGTACATGGCAGGATAGGGAAGGTGGACGTAATGATTAGATTCTTCGTTCCAAGTGAGAACTCTGTTACCAAATTTCCGCCAAATTTGAAACATTGCGTGTTGAATAGTAAAAGGAAATATTCAATATTTTTTGCTCGATTGGGGATTGAACCGACAACCTATTGTATTTACAGCCGCAGCGCAGCTCGCCCCTGCGCCACTACTGGCCTCAAGTTGACATGATATGATATCATGCCCGCTCATAGTTATATCAGTAATGCTATTAGTAGACGTTATCCGTCACGCGAACTCTTACACGTCACGCGTCAGTACAAAGTTTCACTTTAGATAAATTATATACGATTATCGTTATTATTATAATTGGTGCGATTAAATTATTATTTCTTTTATGAATTATTATTTTGGCATGTTTTATATGATTTTTTTTTGTCAAAAAGTCAATGTAGTCACGAAAAATTGTATGTTTTTTTTGTACAGTTTCTGTGGGTATTTATTGGTTTTTATTAATTTTTATACGTCAGCTGTTCATTATCACGCTGTATTCTTCATACGGTCTAGACGGCATTCTATTCTCCACTTTCCGCGTTTCATAACGTGGTGCAGGGGCACAAGCGTGTGACTGTTAACGCGACAAGTTGTAGGTTCGATCCCCAGTCAATGATGAAAATTACCACAATGACAGAGTGGACGTACACATATGGCCGTGTCAAGTCATACGTATTAAGTTCCTTTTTAATTCTTTATTCCAAGTTAGAATCGAATAACTGCAATAGTTACTTTAACAGTCACACGCTTGTGTTCCTACACCACGACGCCACAAACCATAATTTGGAAAATATGTGTACTCTTTGTACAATAAAATATATAATACTTTAATAAATAACACCTATAAATATTATTAATTTCTTCTTTTAATATTATTTATATATCTAATGTAATCAGAATGTCTGTCGCTTGACATTTGTCAATAGTTGAAAATGTACCTCGGAATTAATAACACATATACGAGTATGTCCATCATAAGTGGTATGGGTACGGCGTACTGGCATGTGTGACCTCATACTTGGCGGTACTGTAGGGCCGACGTAATTGCTTTTAATATTGTTTTTTTTCTATTTCACACTATAGCAGAGAAGATCAAAGTGTAGTTACCTTAATGTTATTTTTTTTTCCGCAAGACGAGAGAGAGAGAGAGTTTTTTTGTCTTGAATATGAGGCAAAGAAATAATAATAATAAAATAATTTGAAACGTACAACCATTGTAATTATACTCTTTCATATACACAAACAAGAGTTACTTATACGCCTCGTTATATTTAAATTTATTTGATATTTTTTCTCAGATGTTACTTCCGTAGAGAATTAATGAATGAATGAATGAAATACTCTCTATACACAAAAAAAATGCATTACAAGCCAATTATTCCATAGACCATGTATTTCAACATGGTCAATGGAAGAGACAAAAATTAAATCCATCATTCATGTATTGATTATAGTTTAATTAGCGACCAAAACGTGGCTTTACCTTTTACCTTTTGCCCGCTTTACCTTGTTTTTATATTATAGCTAAATATGTAAACATGAGATTGTATATCATTTAATTAATATAGTAACTTCCAATTTCGCTTTGTGAGTATTTTTTATATTGTAATCTATATATCGTCGTTGCGGCGGCGGATTTATTATTAAACCTATTTTAATTATTTTTTCGGTCATAGCAAGCCGAGTTGAGGGTTGGTGGGCGAAGGGAATATTAGAATCACCTAGAATGTATAAAAAAAAATCTTCCATTTTTGAGCGACTGACGGTCAATGCACATGTACTTATAAATACATACACGACGAAAAAGTTGATTTTTTCCTCATTAGGTCTTAAAGTTAACAAAATAAAAATACCAACGACGTCTACTACAGTATAAAATGTAGGCAAAATACTAGTTTCTACAAAAATTGTACTTGTATTAATTTACGCTTGCTTTCCAAATATAGAGTTTGAGACTTATCGTGGTGCTGGTTTTATACGTGAGATAGGTAGTGGGCTCCATCCCCAGTCGAGGAAATGAAGTATTTGTTATTTTAAAATCTTCGCTCTAGTAACGAGGCAAAACGCAGCATTAAGTTCCGCCACTAAACACACAGTAGAAATTGGGTAACGGAAGTATCGTAACCGGAACGGAGTGTCTTAACAGTAGGTACCCAAGTTCCCTCCGCCTAACCTGCCATATGTGATATACAGCATAAAATAAGTAGAAGGCAAAGTAATTTTGGTAGCCCTATTTTAAATAATGATAAAATCCCCGATGGTTCAAATTGATATTTGTTGGGCACGCGCTCCCTGTGCCAACAACAGTACCACACACGGTAATGTAATAACATTCACATATTCTTATGATAATGGTTTTATAATAGAATACGTTGTTATAACATTTACTAGTGTTTGCGTATCGTGTTTAGTTAAACATGTAAACATGTAGATGTTTTAGGCTGTCCTAAAGCACAATGCGCAGCCTCTGACTGTAGGAGCAACGGTTCTGAGTTCGATTCCCGCTTAGGATATTGAATTTTATATTTACTCGTTTTTTTTCAGAAGACAATTTGCGGCGTTGTGTTCCGCCACTCACAAGTAAATTTTCGAAAACTAAGTTTTCTTCCTGCTCAAAAGTTAGATAAATAAAGAGTAAAGATTCACAAGATTTAAGGTGTTATTGTTAGGGATCGTCTTTGCAATAATACAAGACATTTAACGCATTGCTGATTAAATAGTTAATCTGTATTCACAATAATGCGAGGATCTCAATCCTTTGATGGAGTTTAGAGGCTAATATATATACCTCTGGAACACATAATATGTAGAGACAAGAATTGTTCATGTACTAGACAATACTAGATCAATACAACATTTTAATTATGCTTCGTTGATAATATATTTTGTTGTATTTTTTTATTAGCTTCACGTCGTGTTCCGCACATGGCAGGATATTCAGAGGCAACTTGAGATCCTAATACTAATAATAATACTAAATAATTGATCATTAGTTATTACGTAAAAAGAGGTACGAGTACGGGACGGCAAGAGGGCGAAAGTTAACGCCGCGTTTTGTCTACCAGAGCGAAATGAATCTTAAATATTTAATTTCCTTGAGTGGTGATCAAACCGACAACCTGTCGTGCTTACAGTCACTCACTTACACCTCATCTACTGTTTATCAAAATATAAATTAGCTTCACTTTTCAATATTATACAATAAAGCACGTAAATGCTCATCGTACAGAATATGTAGCTTATCGTATATGATCTTTAACTTGTCTACGCTCCTGAGTGAGTTGGTCGCCGCGGGGTTAACTAACTGAAACACGTAACACACTTTGTTCTGCAAACATTGACTCGAGACATTGTTTGAGTTGGTCTCCAAGAGCCTCGTCCTCCGTCCACGCCGACACGTGCGCTTTGTACACGTGACGTACGACTTTGGCAAGAAACTCTTACTTACTTCAACACTTTTATATTTAAATTTAATTTAAAATATTATTTAATCAAATGTTTTAGTTTGGAACAGTCGTGGCGCAGGGGTGTCCGACTGTAAACGCAACAGGTTGTTAGTTCGATCATCACTCGAGTAAATTAAATATATAATATTTTCGTTTTTCGCTCTAGTAGCAAAGGTAATGCGGCGTTGAGTTCCGCTCCACATTAAATCTCCTAGCTACATGCTGAATCCCGCACATGGCAGGGTAGGCAGTACTTAGGAACCTAGTGTTAAGACTCTCCGTTTCACTTCCGGTCCGTCCCACTTTCCGCCAATTAAATAATTTTGTGCTCTGTGATAAAGTTAAGCTATTTTTAAGTTTCACGTCGAGGAATCCAGAAAGGACAGCAGACGAAGGGAAATTATTATTAAGTAATACATAATTCATCAGTACTGCAATAAAAAATTAAATATTAAAATTTAAATCAGATTTTTCATCTTCAATGACTTATTATTAATTAAAAGTAGCAAAAATGTGGACAAAAATATTAAAAGTATTATTCTATACATTTTTAAATCAATTGGACACACTTAGATTTTTTTAATTTCTGTTCTTGGCTTACCGCTGAATTCGAGGATAAAAACGTGTTGGCGTTTCGTCGCACATTTGTGCCCTAACGCCGCAACATGCCCTACTTACATATATATAGGTAATAGTCCAAATAAAAGTCACTCCCCATAAAAAGAGTTCACAATCCATAAAGGCTGTAGAATTAATAGAGATGCAAATGAAGATAAATTACGAGACGCCACATTAAGCAATTATCCGGCGCCGGGAGCGATGCGGCACTACCTATAGCATGGTACGAGTATGTTGTGCCTCCTTGCCCTCTCGCCCTCTTAGCTTCATACCTCTTTTTGAAAAATATAGAAGAAATACAATTAATACCATGTACTATCACGTACATTTAATACCATGTAATATCACGTATTAGTTTAGTGGTTGAACTCAACGCCACTAACGAGAGTTAATTTTTTTATTTATTATTTTCTTCTTTTCTTCTTCGAATGGGGATCGAATCACAAGCTGTTACGTTTATAATTGCAAGCTTGTGTAGGCAGAGGGAACTTAGGCAACTAGTGTGGAAACTCAGTTCCGGTGCACAATGTATGACATGTACAAACTTAGGAGAGTATAAATAAATAAATTAGTAACAAAAAGTATAAGCAATTGAAATTTTTAACTGGATTTAGAATTCTTTTTCCGGCCGAAGTCCGACCTGTTCCGTTATAAAACAATGGAACTACATCGAAATCAGCATTTCAATACACAAACATCACAATAGAAGTGTATAAAAGTCTAGCAGGTTTCATATCGTGGGGAAGTCTGAAAGCTTTGGAAGTACAAAGGAGCATCGATGCAGTGGCGCGGACGCTACGCCGATAAACACCGCCTGCCGTCCCTCGAGTGTGGAAACAGAACTGCTATATCTGGTCTATACGTAGCATACGGACAAAATACCCGCTCGTGCGGAATAAACGCGAGAAATCGGAGTTGCAAGTGGAACGTTTAGCTCTTACGTTTTGAAAATTCGTTTTGCTTCAATAGATTAATAAATATTACTTTTATCTCAGAACAAAGGTTTTCTGTGCTGTTATTTCATATAAATTAATGACTTAAACATTTTGTTTTTCAATATTATTAAACACTCCACTTTTTTGGGTTCTTTTCCCCCTTTTTCGGGTTCTGTGCGTAAAAAGGTAATAATGGAACTCTTAAAGAACCGTTGCGCGTCTGTCCGTCCGTAAAGATCATTAATTTGGCTTTTCTTGAGCTTATAAGTCAACGCAATCAAAATATACAAGCACTTACATACTCGTATGTGTAGTTTTTGCTGTTTTTATGAAATCACTGGGTAATCAAACCAATAGAAAATTTCCCGTCGAGCTGGAGTTATGAAATGTTGCACAAAGTGAAAACTTATGCAAGTATAGAAAACTGATAAATTATGGATATTTTACAGAAAAAAAAAACCATTACAAACTTATATTTGTAGTTCATTTCATACAAAATAATTGGATACGCCCGTCAAGTTTAGCTTGTTAAACTTATTCCTCGCGTAATCAGAACTAAAAGAGTATTTTTCGTACTTATTTCATAATTGGAGGATTACGATTGTAAAATTTGTCTAAATTAAGAACTTACAGAACAAATAAAATTATTACTAACTATTATACAGTAGACGAGACGGAAGAGGTATGCCGAGACCGTTTAGCGCTCTGTTATCTCTGGTTACCCCGCTAGGGAGACAGTGTGAAGCTAAGTAAGTCAATAATAACTATTACATACTTATAATTTTACGGTTTCTCATGTAAAATGAGTGCAAATACCTGCAAAGTTAAGTTTGTCAATTTTTATCAGTTCCTGAAATTGATACGGAAACCTCGTGAGTTCCACTCACACTTGTGTTGAAACAACAGTTTCTAAGAAAAACTGTATCTTTTATTTATTACCATTACGTCATTATTGAATAATAATAATTGTGGCCCACACTGGACCAAGAACACAAACGTGCGATTGTAAACGTGACAGGTCGTAGGTTCGATTCTCTTTTGAGTAAATTAAAATTTAATATTTTCATTTCCTTGCTCTGGTAATGTGGTAAAATATGACGTTGACGTTCAGCGACTCGATACGGAATGCCTACAAAATTTTGTGAAAAGAGAAACTGAAATGTTTTAACGGGAACGGAGAATCTCGAAATTTCGTATTGCCTCTGCCTACCCTACTACTTAGTCCGTGCGACATGCAGTGTTAAACGTTAAAAATAAACAACATATTTCATAAACAAAGCTAAGTTACAAATTCGGTAAGTATACAAAATATCTATAACATTTGATTGAAAATGAAAACTAAATAGAAGCGCTTGTCAATCGGTTGACAAAACAAAATAAGTTGTGAATAGTATGAAGCTCCTCGTCGGTCCGCCACGACCCGCCTCGACCCGCCTCTCCGGGGAAATCTATCAGATGAGAGTAGAATAAAAATTCACCTTCGCCCCAACAACAGCCTAACGCCCCGCAACCGATGACCAGCGGCTTACAGTATAAAGAAAAGTTGTATATTAGACTTGTAAACGGTAAAGCTCTTACTAAAATAAGCTCTTACTATAATCAAGTGTTTGGACAACGTGTAAATGACCCCACTCAAAGAAATAATATTTTCTATACTTCACTCTGTTAACGAGATAAAACGCGGCGTTGAGTTCCGCCACTAAACAAGCAATGCACCAAATTTGACGGAAGGTCGAACAGATAGAAGACATAAAAATAATTAATTTCTTCTAATAAGAATCAAATTCAAAACGGCGTTTACAACAACTGCTTCAATACGTCTTATGTATTGTTATTCCTTATTTAGCTTATATTATAACGACATCTCAATTGTAAATTATTTTCTTGCTGCACTAAAACTCAACTGGTGCATATTTCCTTCTATTTTCATAATTAAAATGTTCTCTTACTATATATAACTACAAAAAACACTAAATCAATAGAACGCGTACGCACATTTCATTTGTTGACATAACAAGTTACACTATTATGATCTAAAGTACAAATTTAATTTAGTTTAATTTATTGCGGCGTTGAGTTCCACCACTCAACACGCAATGCCTCAAATTCGGCGGAAAGTGGGGAACGGAAGTGGAACGGAGTGTCATAACACTAGGTTTCACTTCCGTTCCCTCTGCCTACCCTGCCTAGTGCGGGATACAGCGTGAAGCTGAGAGAGAGAGAGAGAGAGAGAGTTTAATTTGTTTAATACATCTTTAGAATAACTTTAAAAATATAATATTTCATACAAAATCTTCTCTTCTTTTGTTTCTGAAGCTATTATATTCTTTCATTTGGCATTTGTAAAGAGCTGCCGGCCTTTTATTAAGCATTCCGTTCACAAGTGCGATCTTACACAAAAACTAGATTAAATAAAATACGCGGGAGAATTTAACGGAAGCGGAAAACGTTGCAGCGGCCATTTTATGATGCATTCCGTATAAGAGCCGCCTTTTATAATGAAAGAAATCTTTGATATGTACAAATGTTCCAAAGTCATTGTGGAATAAAAATGTTGACTGTAAACTTGACAGTTTGTGATACCATTTTTACTTTCGGAAATTATTTATTGAGATGTGTGACGCTAGGGCACAATTGTGTAGGCTGTGGGTTCGATGCCTACTCGAAGAAATAAAATATTTCAAATGAAATATTTAGTATTATCATTTCTTCGCTCTGATAACAAGGCAAAGCGACGGCTCAAATATGAAAGTATTTTAACATTAGCTTATTAGATTCCCTCTGTCGGCCATATTCGGGAATTTTAATTATAATTTTTAAAAATATTTAATATTTTCAATTTTAAAATATTTAATGTTTCATTTCTTCGCTTTGGTAATAAGGCAAAGCGCGGCGTTGAGGTCCGCCCCTCAACACGCAATGCCTCAAATTCGGCGGAAAGTGGGGAAAGGAAGTGGAACGGAGTGTCATAACACTAGGTTCCACTTCCGTTCCCTCTGCCTACTCTGCCTACAGCGTGAAGCTGAAAAAAAAAAAAAGAAAAAAAAATAAATAAAAATATTGTCCCTATTTTATTTTGCACATTTAAGTTCCTTCACTGTACATGTACATGCATAATAATAAAATTTTCTATTTCCCAATGGAAAATAGAAAATTTTATTATAAAAATAGAAAGGCGTTGAAACGTACATAATTTAAGGAGAAATTGGTTTTGGTGTCCAACCTTTGCTTTAAAACCCCGAACCAAGGGGTATGATAAGTTGACCTGCCTGTTTGCCTTTCTGCCTGTGGTACCGTAGCTCCTGAATGAATGCCTCGATGTTGAGTGCGTATTTTTTATTATTTTTTATTATTAAATAATTTTTTATTAAATTCTTCCATATTCATCGCGATGGTACTCAGATATATTTTATGATAATGGGTATTAGTTTGAGAATTGCAAACATTTTGCTTAGTGTAGTATAGATTTTTTTAGTGCCTTTAATGTTTAATTTTTTAAATTGTTTAGATATATTGTGAGTTCTGTACTCACTTGTACTTGAAAAGTACAGTTTATTTTTTCATATAAAATAAAAATATTTTTTTTTTACATTTCTCCATTACGCACATTGTGCACATGTGAAGTGCTCGAGGAAATTGAATATTGAATATTTCCTTTTTTTCCGCTACTCGACATGCAATGGCTGAAATTTGCGAACAGTACTAATTTATATCACGGACTGGAGTGTCTTAAAACTAGGTTCCCAAGTTCCCTCTGTCTACCCTGTCATGTACGGGATACAGTCTTAAGCTGAAAAAAAAAAACGAATACGTAGCGTGTTAAATCTATTTAATAATATATGAACAAGTTATGAGAATATGAAATTATATTCGAAGTAAATCAACATCTTTAATATTATTTTAAAATCTATAGATGTATTATCTACACAATTTATCTATAAAATATACATATAATATATTGTTCAATAAATATATCATATTTAATGAATGATGAATATTAAAAAAATAGTCATTCCAATTTCAAATATGAAGAAAAAGTATTCAGACACCCTTTTTTCCATTTAGACACGCCCTCTTCGTCTCATTGCCTGAAGACTTTTGTTCTTCACATATCACCGAATTTAGGACATCGCGTGTGAGTAGCAAGACTTAAGGCCGAGCATTACCTCGTTACTAAAACGTTTAATGAAATATATTAAATATTTCATATCTCCTCGAATAACAGTCAAACCGTGCGCCGGCCACGACTGGGCGCCACGACCGGTCGCTGTGTATAAAATATTTATGACATACCAAATTAAGTTAAATCCAATTTACAATCAACGACCTCCACCGACCGTAACTTCGGATACATAAAATATTCTATTAATTTCATAAGCTTTCAAAATATTCTCTTAAGTAATTAATAAATTATGCAAATGTCTTAAGATGCTTAATGGCCATTAAGATTGATCACGGGCGGTGCGGGGCGCGGGCGGGCGCGGGGCTACATACAATGGCGGAAGTACTGACTTTAATATTAAACTTACAGTTAGATTTAAAGCTCATGAGTGAATGTAAAAGAAACGAATTCAAATTTGTTTTTACAATAATTTATTGGTATGAAACCCACAACCAGACTGTATAACATTTTTTTATCTACAGTTTTATCATAAACTTATAGAGTTCGTTTGTTTATATACGACTAACTATACCGGTCATAACTCTAGTAACTTCAGACACTTACATCATATCTTATATCTTAAATAAAAATAAAGGTTCCGTAAATGAAAGGGCAGGCAGAGGAAACTTGGTATTCTATTTTTAACATTTTGTCATTAAGACACATTAGTTCTCTAACTTTCCATCAAAGTCTTGAGGCATTGCTTGTTAAGTGGCGGAACTCAACGTCCTTGCTTTGTTACCGTTGGCATATATATTTTCCATTTGACGAAACGGGGAAAGCCTTAAATAAAGGCTAGTTTAATTTAAGGTTTTTATTCATATAGAAAGTGATGTTCAATTGTTTAAGAAATGTTTTTTTTTTTATTTAAGATTAAGAAAGGAAGACTATTTATTATTCACTCATTATATAACAATTTTAACCGGATAATAATCTTGTAACTCATGTACTTAGACTGTTTAATTTATAGTATATTAAAGTGGTGAAAATGAATGATCTAATATATTTATTTTCAATTAGACAAATTATCAACACTACAAATTAATTCTGCTTTAAAAGTAATTTCTCTCTGAGTGTACGTTTAAAGCTCTATTTAAATAGAAACGACAGTAGAAGTGGAGATTTCTTTAATATTTTCCACATTGACGTCGCAGTAGTGGAGTCGCGTCACGTGGCCCGCGATATATCACTGTCAAGCTTTCGCTCTAACTTTAGCGCCCTGTAACTGCAACACAAGCCTCATAATGCCGCATGATCTATCGTGCTCTCACAACATAAACTTTAATTTGTTTAAATTTGTTTACTGTACAAACTATTACTTTTATTACACTTATCTACCTACTTATATACCTATAAGCGTGAAGTATCAAATAAAAAAATATAGTGAACCTCGAATTCAGGCCAATCGTTGAATTGAGATTTTGTAATAACTCTAATTACAGTGACTGCAGCTGTGTTCACTCACTCACTCACTCAGCTTCACGCTGTATCCCGCACATGGCAGGGTAGGCAGAGGGAATTTGGAAACCTAGTGTCAAGACACTCCGTTCCACTTCCATTTCCCACTTTCCACTGAATTTGAGGCGTTGAATGGTGGAACTCAACGCTACGCGCTTTGCCTTGTTACCAGAGCGACAAAATGAAAACATTAAATATTTCATTTAAAAATATCAAATATTTTATTTTCTCGAGTGGGGATCGAACCCACAACCTGTCGATTGCAGTCACACGCTTGTGCCGCTGCGTCACGACAAGCCTCAGCTGTGTTCTCTTTCCATTATTTTTCCTTTGCTTTACTGAAAGATCGTATGACGTGCCAAACTTTACAAATAGGTATGCAATTTGATTACGCTGCTAATTTTATGCAAAATATCAATTTTACACATAATTGTTCACATTTTTTTTGTGGGCTATAATGGATCCCATGTAACGACGAGTGAACAAGATTATTTTCCTCTAAAATTATATAATACGGAATACCTTACGCGGCATAAAACAAACGTTATTTAAATACCATTAGTTATTCGTTATTAATAAGTCAGGAGATTTAAATTAAGCAGCTTTTAGAAATCCCGTTACGTAATCCCAAAGCCGCCTCGTCCGTACTTTGCGCTGCACATTATCTTATTACTGCAGATTTTGACAATGAGGACGATATTAATTAAATGTACTATATGCGATCTCATTCTCAAGAAAACATAAAGCATAAAGTTATCTTAATGATTTATAAAAAATATTACCGATTATTTAGATATTTTAGGTGTCATAAAAAAACGTTATAGAAAGACTTTCTTATTCGTTTTGATGAGTCTAATTTATTTACTTAATATGGAAAGTCTGAGACTTGTCGTGGCGCAGCGGTACAAGCGTGTGACTGTAACCGACAGGTTCTGGGTTCGATCCCCACTCGAGGAAATGAAATATTTAATATTTTCAATTTAAATATTTTATGTTTCATTTCTTCGCTTTGGTAATAAGGCAAAGCGCGGCGTTGAGTTCCGCCACTCAACACGCAATGCTTCAAATTTGGCGGAAAGTGAGGAACGGAACTGGAACGGAGTGTCTTGACACTAGGTTCCTGGGTTCCCTCTGCCTACCCTGCCTCATGCGGGATACAGCGTGAAGCTAAAAAAAGAATGGAAAGTGAAATATTACGTTCCTTTGACAGTAAGATGTCAAATAAATTGTTATATGTAACAAATTAAGATCGTATAAAGGTTTAAAAATACAATTGCGTACATAACATGCAATTATTAGTATTCATAATTAGATTTACAAAAATTGCTCTGTAAATATTTAGCAGGAATTAACGTTAAACTCTGGTTTCACTCATACATAGTGCACGGGATATGGTAACTGAAGCGTAGCGGCGTCTGCGTGTCCGCGTCGTCGCACACGCTGGACGCATTGCATGTGCATATTATCTTGTATTGAGAATTATTATTTATTTAAAAAGATATTTTTTTTAGATTAGAACTGGTTGAAATAAAGCTAAAACTTAATCATGAAATCATCGTGAACACTTGCACAGACAAACAGACAACCATTTTACAATTCATTACTTTAGGTTCAGTCTAATATTATTTTTGATAGCGATTTTAAAACTGTGGCTTTTTCATACAGTCAGATCGTATAGTACTGGACTACAATTACCAATGCCTTATTGTTGTTCTTGTTATAATATAAATGAGAAAAAAAGTCTTTACCAAAAAGCTCTAAAATCACAAACGTTGAATTCCGCAATTGAAGATGCAATGTTTACAGAACTCGCCGAAAAGTGGAGAAAGGAAAGATCTTAATTGGAACGGAATGTTAAGGCCATTAGGTTCCCAGGTGCCCTCTGCCTAGCTTGCTATAATGTGATACTAAAAAAAAATTAAACGATATATTATATGTTTTTATAGATGTACTGAAAATATCCAATTGCACAATCTACATTCTGAATGCAAAATTCAGTCGTGCTACGTAATTGAAACGGAATAGTATGGTAACGGCGTAGCTACGCTGATGCTATAAGGATGCTACGGCGACGCTACGACGCTACACGCTGGCCCGTAAAGGGGTTACGATAACATTACACGGAGGTTCACTCCGATTACTTTCTTAAATTGCAAAGTTCTCTCTTATTTGTTGATAAAACACTATTGTATATTTAAATAATATTAGTAAGAATAATCTATTGAACGTAGAGTTTAGTTGAGTATATTTATTATTGTAAAGTTGTACTATCAGGAATCTTTAATTTGTTACATATTTCTAAAATATATAAATAAAAGGATTTCAAATAAAACCAAGGAATTGAAATATTTTTTAAAATGCAAGACTAAACCATGTATTATTTATAGTTACATATTAAAAAACTTAATCTTGGTAAGAAAGAAAGAGGGAGACCTCTGTTTATCTTCGAAAACATAGTGTCTACGATATTGGAGAGAGGTTAAGTAAAAAGCATGAGAACCCCTCGGAGGGCATGTATGTAGAGGTTGATAACAATGAACGAGGTGAAAAAGGTATGGCGAGATAGGAGAGCATATGGTGACCCGTTCACTCTGGCTACCCTCTTAGATATACAGCGTGAAGGTAAAAAAGTATCTTATTTATTTATGAATTAGTCGCACTGTCATAGGTTGGAAAATTTTACCTCTAAATAAATTATTTGAAAGAAAAATGTTAAAAACTTAATTTATTTATAGATAATCGATCACAAGATTTACAAGTAATCTACACGTCATATATCTAAGTTCCCAGTTAATCCCAGTCTGCCTACATCTCTACACTGGGACGAGGCGAGGCAGACGTCACTACTTGGTAAATAGAGTGGATTCTTACAAAGCAGCTCATCTCACTCAGTCGCATCTGCGACTTTATTCACCTCGTTTTCGGCGGCTTTAATAAATTCTTTTCATATACATTTATGCCATTGTGATGTCTACAAATGAAACTTGCTTTACAAATATATATTTAGCTTAAGTGCTTATTAAAATTGGAAGCTGTTCTGCAGCATTCACTTTGCATTATAATTAAATTGGAAAATACTTTGGTAATTCACGAAATTATAGGGCTGGGTGTGATTGCAAATACATAAATTAAATTATACAGAACCGTCCATGTTGGTGATATCTAAATTATTTCCATTTCTCCGCTCTAGGAAACAAAGTCAATGCAATCAAGAGATATGAGCATTTATGTATCAAGTTTGCTGCATTTTGTATGAAATTCATATATTTACCAAAGAATATAATTCAAAATTTGACAACAATAATTTACAACAAACAAAGGAAACAACTTGAAATTTGAAATTTATGGGTATATACAAAAGGAGGCCGAGGCGTAAGACCATAATCATGCGACTGTAAATGAAACAGATTGCGGGTTCTATCCCCTGCTCTAGGAAATCAAATGACAATATAATATATTTTACTATTTTTAAAGTGTTTTTCCACATCTAGAAAAGAAAAAAATATTAATTTTAATAATTTTAACGTAGCAGGATAGAACCCACCAACTAAGTCGTAAGTTCTCAATAAGCTAAGTTGAAATTCTAATATGCTTGGTACAATTTATTAATGTTGTAGGTATCTCTGTAGGAATACCCAAAACCAAGTCGTTAGAATTATCGTTTGGCAGGAGAGAATGCTATTTATTTTATAATTTTACAATTTTTAAAGCGTTATTCCATACTTTGGAGAGAAAATACTTTAATCATGCTGTCCAAGGCCATATCCATTCCAATTACATATGTGGCGAATGTAATCGTTAGCTGTTGTATGACCAATTTTGGCATTCCAAACTTCTTGCAAAATATGTATCTTGCGAGTAGGTGTTTATCAAATGTTTCCTGGAGTATGTTATAAAATATGCCTGGAGTACAGTGGAGCGTAGACTCGTACGAGTATGATGTTAACCGGAAGAGCGTTTGCATTTTAAGCGGATTGTAACTTTCTTGTCCGTTCTGGTGTTATATACATACTTGTAACAAAAACTATTATTTTATCTGGCATCGTGATTGTTATTATATGCACTCTCTATGGCATGTCCCAAGAAAAACAAAGCCTGAATAAACAAAAATAATAAATTAATAAATAATAAATTTATAATAAATAATAATAAATAAATAAATAAAAAATAAAGAAAAATAAACCCTGGTTTATTTGTGTAAAATGAAAGCAAAATATTTTAAGCCTTCATTTAGTTTTCTGTTATAAACAATTATCCTGGCTTAAGACCGGGTTTATTGAATTGAAATTCCCCATGGGACCCCATTATCTTCCTCATCGGGTTGTTCAGAGGGCACTCAATTCATCGCGGTCCCAGTGCGTGTAGGGTTCCAAAGGTTTGGAACCTACGGACACGGGAAACTCAATTCCTGAATAAACTTAACAGTGATAGGTATTTTTCACTGACATATTAAAATTAATGATGGAACATATGATGAACAACCATAACGGTTCGACTAAACTATTGACGTGGTTCATTTGACTACACAAAACAGTGATTACAAATTTAAAATTTTGACAATATAAAAAATAATAATTTTGTGATTATAAAGTAGAGCCAAAACAAAGATTTTTATTTTTGCATACAAATATTTCAGTAAATATATTTTCAAGTGTTGCCCGAAAATATATTCACTGAACACGGCTATTTTAAGTGAATTTCAAAGGTCACAGAAGTGGCTGATAAGAGCGCGGGCGGCACTTGCCTGTATCTTTCTTAACCCGCACTCAAAGTAAAAAGAAAATGTCAAAATTCGCTGTTTAACGCGAAGGGTCACTTATTTTATCTACAGTACAGTACAAAGGCGCAGAAGGGCCTGACGTCCTTTGACGATAGTAAAGTTAACAACTCGAGGGGTTGCGGTCGCTAACTTTTGATATACTTATGTTTGGAGATTTTCTTTGTTCCAAGATAAGTTGTAACTTTTTTTAGCTAAACACTGTATTGCGCACATGGTGCTGGAAGCAGAGGGAACTTGGGAACCTAGTGAAGTACTCTGTTCCCTGAAGTTCTTCGTTTACTATTTACCGTCGAATTTAAGTTTCTGCACATTCGTCAAACACTTCATATTTCCTGTTTCATTCGTGCGTAGCTCGTCTCGTCGTACGTAATTATTAAATGTATTCGTCGTACCAATTATTAAATGTATTCACTCACTCCGCGCCGCGCAACTTGCGTACTTACGTCATTATCTTGACCTGAACTCATAACTGAATGAACATTGTCAAAGGCAGAAGACGAGCGAGAACAACATATAACGAACATAAAGTTCTACTACATTTATTACTAATTTAAATTGATTTAGCGCTTATAAATCACGATGCTTCATTACGTGTTTTTATATGAAATGTTAAGTTATTATCTAAAATATGTAAACTTTTACTTTTGCTCGATATTATTTTTATAAAAAAAAATATAATTTCCATGCTCAAATAATTCTTTCTTTCTTAGCTTCACGTTGTATTCCGCACGAGGCAGGGTAGGGAACCCGAGAACCTAGTGTTAAGACACTCTGTTCCACTTCCGTTCCCCACTTTCCGCCGAATTTGAGGCATTGCGTGTTGAGTGACGGAACTCAACGCCGCGCTTTGCCTTATTACCAGAGCGAAGAAATGAAATATTAAATATTTAAATTGAAAATATTAAATATTTCAATTCCTCGACTGGAGATCGAACCCAGAACGTGTCGGTTACAGTTACTTAAATAATAATTTAATTATTTTGAAAAGTATTATCAATATAGTTAAATTAATTAGACATGCGGAACTTTGTAAAAATACACCGATAGAGATGCTTTAAATAAATATAAGATGTAATAAGGTTATAACAAAATGGTATTATATGAACTATATGGCTTTTTTATCGTTTCTGAGACGTAGATCAAATCCTTATATTTACACATTTTCAAACATTATAGTTTTCCGGCCATTGTCTCCGTAAAAAGGCAAGCTCACTTTATAGCGAGTGCGCGGCAGCCGCAACAGTATCTTGAAGGCCATTGCTGTCGGTGGAGACTGTCCACTGATTGAGCATATAAGTGATAAAACTAGATCACTTTTAGTTATTAAGTACTAACACTAGATATTAAGCTTTATTATAATTTACTAACTTTTATGGATCTTTGGTGGTCCGATTAATAAACATTTTTATATTAAACTTAAATTTAAAAAGCGTATAAAAATTTTGAACGAAGCAGGATTTGAACCCGCGCCTCTGGAATACCGTTCCAGCGCTCTGACCAACTAAGCTTAGTCAGAGCGCTGGAACGGTATTCCAGAGGCGCGGGTTCAAATCCTGCTTCGTTCAAAATTTTTATACGCTTTTTAAATTTAAGTTTAGTATTTTCTGTCCTAAGTGTGGGATAACTCTTTAAAACATAGTAAAAAACATTTCTATTTTTTATTTTTTTATTATATTATCGATATTCCTAAATGTTCAATATCTGCATAAACAAATTAACTTCAATAAAGATAAAAAATGAAATATAATATTTGGCGAAGTTATGATAAGTTGGACAAACTGCCACCAAAACAAACAAACAAACAAGCCCTCATAAACCAAATAAGCTTCACACAGAAGCTCTAATAAAGCGAGTTGAACTGAAAGTTAAGCAACCTGTTAAGTGGGTGTGAGCGTGAAATGGAACGGCTTCGTCGTACACGGGATGAGGGAGCTCAGAACAGGTGTTTACCGAGACTTTGGAACTTGTCTCAATGGCCTTATAGCCTCGCCTCGGTAGCCTTATTAGTCTTCTAGAAGATACTTCAGGAGTACTTGCGTATAAGTGGTACGTTACAACCAAATTAATCGTAAACTTTATTTGATAGAACTTTTTATGACATAAAGTCTATACATTTATTATATTAGGTGGAGATAGTTTTTGTAGCAATATGTAGATAACGAGATAAACTATATTAATAAAGAAAAAAATATTTCATTTAAAACTTGTATTGAATTACTTAATACTACTGTTATTGTAAATGTAAAAGTTCGTGAGAATTTAACTTGTTTATTTACATTTAAAAAATAGTGAAGGCATTCACATAAAACTTTACAATAATATAGACTTTGTATAATTTGTCTATAACATAATAAAAAGTTGATGCAGGCGAAGTCGCGTTTAGGTTAGTTTATAATATATTTAATAATTTCTTTTTTTGTTTTGTGTTCTAACAAAACCGACTTAAATATTTTTTAGATTTTTCATAAGTATAACTTTCAATAAAATTTTAAATTTAAAAGAACCTGTGATCCAAAATGCACTAATGTGAATTCCATAAAACAAAGCTAAGAACACACAAATGTATAACGTAATAATGATAAACGTATAACAGCCATATATTGAGGTTCCCTGAGCTGAGCTTCCCGCTCTTTTCCGCATAAACTTAGACAGAGGGAATCAAATTAAAGAGTTTAGACTATTCCTCATTTTGTATATATTTTACACTATTAGAAATATACATAAGTCGGCTTTTTTATACAATTCGAAATCGTAACAAAACCCAGTATAATCTTTAATTCATTTTGTATAATAGATAATCTATCTTCTCTAATAATATAATATAATGTATATTCATAGTTTTTAAAAAAGGGTCTTTGTCTCTTTGTTACACTCTAAATTAAACTAATATGTATGTATAAGATGCAAATATATTTCAAACCTCGACTAATTTATTGTTAGTCCAATTATATCATGAGGGGTCATTATCATCATAGAATGAGGCCTGTCGGGGCGCACGGGCATAAGTGTGTGATTGTAAAAGCGACAGATTGTGGGATTATTTTGAATTGAAATATTATATATTTTCATTTCTTCGCTCTGGAAATAAGAAAAAGCGCGTCGTTGAGCCCCGTCTTTAAACACCTAATGTCTGAAATGTATGCCATAATTGCAAGTTCCCTCTGCCTACCCTACGACGCGGGAGGCGGTGAAGCTGAGATAATAGTTTTAATATTAGCGTAAATATTTATACTGTACTGCACAATATATAAAAAAAAAAACTTAATTTGTTACTATAAATAAAAGAAATACAACGCGGAGTTTGTACGGGACTTGTCACGAGCAGCGGCGAGCTCGATGCGGAGATCATTAGGTCATTAGAAGTTAATTAAAGTTAGCTCTTGTTTCACATCGGGCAGCGGGCGTGCGCGTGACAGCGTCAGTACACCGCGCCGCTGTGCCGCAGTACGAGCACACCGCGCCGACTAATGTTCTTACTTTCAATTCTCTAAAGCATTCTATACGTTAAGCACATATTAATTATTTATATTTAAACTACGAATTATTTTTAAGCTTTAAATATCGTAGGGAACCCAGAGTTAAAACACCTCCCATCATCGATATATTGCGTGATGAGTGGCAGAGGTCATTGCCTACTTTTTATTTTGTTGCTGAAGTGCCAATATTTTTCTTTCGAGTGGGAATAGAACCCACATTATACACACAGCAAACAATTGTAGGGCCACAATAAATTAATTCAAGTTATATCACCAAGGAATAATATGAGTATAATATTTAGTATGTGGATTTGAATTTTACTTGTCAACTTTTAATTTACATCTCCATATATTAGACGATGAATCGCCACGCAATATGGAATATTGCAAATAACCAGGAAATTTCGCAAACACCATGATAAAAGCTTCTACCTTATACAGAGTTACAATTGTTTATTCAATCCAAATACACTGTACGTATAGTCACATTAGTATCGCGAGCCGTTCGAACTAATTCCACTGTAAGCAGTGTCGTTGCATAATTCTCCACGAGTTAATTGAATTTCCTAGCTTACATTGTAATCGTATACAAAATAATCTATTCGCCCCTTCATCCCCATTACCGCCCCGTTACCGGGCGCGCCGGCTCCGGCGCCGCGCGAGCGTCGTAACTTCAAACCACGCAAATGTTTATTACACGAACACTAATGCCGTGAAAACAATACGAGGTATGTTTCAATTGTTCCGCAGCGGAACTTATGGAATGGACAAGTATTTTTAATATATGCACACGAGCGTGCGGATCCCCAGCGTTTTGTTGCATCATTATACAAATCTTTGGAAATTTTGTTGGGTGAATTCACAAAGCTTTTGTGGCGCTATAGTTTTACCTACGAAATTTATTATATTATAAATTATTATTTTATAATTTTCTTATTATCAGATTAACGCTGTATTCCGCATATGCCGGGGTAGGTAGGGTGGGAACCTTGGGAACCTAGTGTTAAGACACTGCGTACCCCGTTAATACATTTCGTTCTTTAATTTCCGCCGAATAGTTCAAGTATTGTATGTTGAAAAGAAATAAAATGAAAACAAAACATAATATTTTATACTTTATTTTTCCAGTGGATATCGAACCCACGACCTGTGGCAGTTGCACGCGTCTGCGCCGCGGCTGGCCTCATAACTGGTATAGTTCCAATTAAATCATAATTGAGTTGAACTTTTACCTAACAGACTGGAAACGTATTAATAATAGTTTATCTAAATAAAGACGTCGACGATCTTGTTTAATATAATATATGAACGCATAAACTATTAATAGTTTATTTTTCCAGTGGATATCGAACCCACGTATCGTTTTTGTATTGTTAGAGATACTTGAAATTAATTTCAAGTAACTCTAACAATACAAAAACCAAAAAGTTCAAGGTTATCGAACCACAACATCTCTTATAATCTTGTATAAAGGGCACCTTACAGGGCACTCAATAAAAAATCATGACTTAGCTATATTTTTCACTTTGCTTTGGTCTCCTAAATGAAAAGTTTTACCGCTTATACTGACGCTACGTTATTTTAATGTAACTGTTTAAGTTACGACAAAGTTAATGATTATAAATATATTATAATACATATAACCGTGTCAATAGGTTCCCAAGTTCCTTCTGCCTACCCTGCCAAGTGCGGGATACAGCGTGAAGCTGAGTTACTAGTATGTCTTCTCTCATCACTCTCGTTACCGACTAGACAAAACCCCACAAATATCCCGCACATGTCAGAGTACGCAGAGGACACTCGTGAATTAAGATATTCGGTTCCTAAACACTTCCGTTCTTCAATTTCCACTGCATTCTCGAAATATTGCGTGTTAAGTAGCGGAACTTAACGTTGCAATAGACAAGTATATAATAAACGCGAAGATCAAAGACAAAAAGAATTAGTGATATTGTTCACTAAAGGCAAAATCCATAGACAAGGCCCGTTATTTCACCAATGTTTCCGCCGTCTGTGTGATTACGACAATTGGACCACAATTTTGACGTACCTGTAAAATTTTAGATGAACATATTTTAATATTTAAATATCCAATAAAAGTAAGTTACAAAACACACAAAGATAAAGAGACAGAAAGCTCCAAAAGCTCTAAAAAGTTATACATTTTACATTCCTATTCACGGAAATAAAACAAACATTATAACTTACAGCGTTCATAAAAATACGATTTTATGCATCAGTTTTCTGCTTACACCCGAAAATATATACTATATACTTTTAGAAAAATTACAATTATGAACTAACCATTGCGTTTTATATAAAGTATGATTTTATTATCTAGAGTAAATTGCGCAATGTACTGAGTAGTGGCAATGATTACATATATTTTATATATATTTTAAGTCATATCAAGGTCTGGATGAGGCTGTGTTTAAGTGAACTGGTATTGCTTTTGCAAAGGCGCCGTACGAACTGTTCATGTATTATACATTTAATATAATTATACTATATTTATTGACTTTAATAACAAAATGAAAATATATGATTTTAACGCAAAATGAGGGTGATTCCATTTACATAGCTACCTTGTTTTAGACAGATTAAGTTGGAGACAATTGGGGCCGGGGGTATTTTTTTTGTGATGGCGCTGCCTGTAGTGTGGTGTTACTTGAGAATAAGTACCTAACTCTTTTGATCTTCGTTAACTCTTTGTTTTGTTCCGAATTTTCCGTCCGATCACAAGATAGCGCATGTTCAGTGACAAACATTAGTAGAAACTTTCTTTTCCGTTTGGGGGTTAAAAGTAAATATATATATATATATATATATATATATATATATATATATATATATATATATATATATATATATATATATATATATATATATATATGTATATATATATATATATATATATATATATATATATATATATATATATATATATATATATATATATATATATATATATATATATATATATATATATATATATATATATATATATATATATGTGTATGTATAGACAATTATTGTCATAGGTCAGCTGTGTGTGTCTAAGCGCCGCGGTCGCTGATATCCGGGAGTTGCACTAGACGCAACATGGGGCCTACAATATGTTACTTACTTTCCATATATAAACATACGATGAAGCTACGATTTTCCTCATTTTCTCATATTGTTTTATTTTAACTATCTCTTTACATGCCTTAGAGATATTTAATATTGCCTATATTATAGCCATCAAACTTAACTATACCAGAAATATCAAACACAAAAATATTTTTCTAAATTATTCGCAAAAGTAATATTATTAAATTCAAGTTCCCTTAGGGACGCTCTTACCACCACAACATCTTCTAAAACAGCCGCCTTAATATTATGATTTGTAAGTGTAAATTGCTGGAACAAAGCCTTACACTTTCCTGCGTAACCGGAGTCATTGTGAAGGATTGAAAAAAACACCTGTCCTGTTACACTGGGCCGTGGGCGGCGGTGATCATCTACCATCAAGTAACCCGTGCGCTCGTTTGTCTTGTTTTTAACATAGAAAATATATATAAAATCAATAGTTATATATAAAACCAAGAGTGAGACTACCGCGTTCAATCAAGCACATTCTTCCCATTTATACAAAGTATAGATACTCGTAGATATAGATGTGCTTTCAATTTGAATAGTCTGTTTTTACACAAGTAAAAATAGAGAAGCTACACTGAGAGCGAGATTAAAAGCTCGTCATCCATCTTGTTGTTAATCGAAGTGATTTTTCTTAGTCACCATTTAACATTTGTTTTCTCGTGGAATTGAAATTTTTCTTTGTGCGACTGCTGCTTACTTGCAACTACTGCTGGTCTATTTCTATATTTTACTGGTAAATCTTAGAATTTGCCATCGTGAGTTGCTAAATATATTGGAACCAACTTCGAAACTATACTTATATGTACAAAACTTAATCAAAAAGTAAATTGTAGTTGGTTACTTCAAATTGAATCACAGTCTATAATCGATAGTCAGCAGATGACAGCTTTCCATCCTCTATAACGAACAGTGTTCTAAATTTGGAAACTATACATGTTTATTTCCACAAATTTCTCAGCAACTAAATTTTATATGTCAAAATAACCTTATTTATTTAAATGAGGTATACTTTAACTTAGAGATCAGTTTCATCAAAATCGATTCAATACTTCTTGAGATTCATAAATCTACGTATATCTGGATGAAACACAGTTAAAAATTGTAAATGATTAATTGTAAGGTATATGAAGCCGAAAATATATATGTTGTAAATATGTTGTATAATTAACAATTTTTTTGGTATTATTGAGCATTTCATGGGATCACATTCGACAAAACGTCCAACCGAACTGACTCACTTTGCTCACATGACTTTAATCAAGTTGTTTTTATTCATATGGCTAAATGGGATGTCCATAATAATCAGTATCTTACGTACTAACTCATTATGTATGTATGTGTGACAAAATCGAAGTGAATGCCAAGTTTTTTGATATGCCTGCGATAAATCAAGGGGACAGTCGTCGCGGTGATCCTGCGTACTATATCATTGCTATTATAAAATACATACCCTTTATATCGTGACTGCCACAGTTATATATAGGGAAAATTAAATAACTGCTTATTTATATACATACAAATGTAATTAACACACATAACGAACGAAAGTGAGCTGAAATCAAGAAAAAATTATATGTATCCAAGAAATATCGAATTAGCGCCGAACTTTAGTATGAGAATATTAGTAACGATCATTGTGCAATAACATTATTCTCTAACATCCATAAGTAGATTAAATAAATGTTATTGTTTGCGTGTACCTCGAGTGGCTGATGAATTAGTCCACCGGCGTCGATCACAGTCCATATTGTAAGTTCAATTTGAAAGTCATCCCCGAAGAGATTGACACTTTTGCATGTCAGCACTCATAATGAATTAAAGAAACGCGGCCACAAGCAACGCCGCCCTAATTAGTCATTGTGTAATATAATTACGTACAACCTTAGGTAGTTCGTGTAATAGAAAATTGCACGATTCGTATTCATACACGTGCCACTTTGCGTCTCTCGAAACCGTAATTAAATCTACATACACGTTTTTATTTGTCGCCATTTTATAACCCATCTACTTTATACAATAATATTTTATATTAAATTGTTTTTTTTTTAATATAAATCTATTTTTAAAATTACTGTTATTCTTTAAACGTGATGAATCTTTTAAAAATAAGTAAACACTAAAAATAATGTGTCGTCCTGAGCCGAGCGGGCCAAGCGGCAAGCGCGTAACTAGTGATAGGAATATATTATCGGCCTAAGACTTTTAAATAATAATAATAACGGTAATTAATATTCACAAATAATTACCTGTTATTATACATTATTACTATGTATTAATGTTAATTTATTGAAATATTGCGATTTATCGTCGTGGGAATTTGCACTGGACCTTTGCTATCGCAGTTCGTAATTGTACCTATCACTGTAGCCTCCTGTTGACTATTTTACTTTTAAAAATTATTTATTTTGAAATCGGAGCCTGTCGTGGCGCAGTGACATAAGCTTGTGACTGTAAGTTGTGGAATTCATTCTCACTCGAGGATATGAAATATTTTCAAAATATTATTTTTGTATTTTTATTTCTTTACTCTGTTGACCAGGCAAAGCCTTGACTTTCTCCACTCAACATTAAATTCCTAAAAGACGACGGAAAGTGGGAACGGAACGGAATGTCTTAACACTAGATTCCCAACTCTCCTTTGGTGGATGCAGCGTGAAGCTAACATTCTCTTAGAATTATTTTGCCTTACGTGTGACCTACAATATACGTGGATCATCCGTGCCACTTCATTATTACTGCCGTATAAATAGAATATTTAAGACAATATTTCATTTTTTACAAATTTAAAATTCTTTCATAATGGAAAGTTGACTTTCGCCTCTGCATTAGTGAGTCCACTGCTGGAGTCTTCAAGACTAAAGAATTTATCCTCAAAAGGTGTAACTCGGGCGTCTTAAAGGCATTATTTATAACGTCACTTTAATCTCACAAAGTTTTGATCGCTTTATAAAAGTTAGTCCTCAGTACTCGACGGAGGTCGGCCATATTGCAAGTTCAACAATCTGTTCAACTACGCGATAACTGACTCTATCTCAAAAAAATTAAAAGTTGTTACAAAATCACGTTAACTATCAAAATATTAAGTTGTTTAAATTTATTTCTGGACGTAAATGTTTACATAAGAAGTAAAAGTAATTTATCACTTCTATCTTACTATTTATTCGACAAACTCCCTGAATATAAGAAGAAGACATACGAGTATGTACTCATATATGTAATTTTTCACATATTTTAAATGATATTCCACACTTGGGAAAGAAAACACTTTTTAGAAAATGTATAAAAATTCTAATGTAAATTATGTAACAAAGGTTTGAGAATTTCGACATAGTTTTTCTTTCCTAGATGTGGAATATTATTTTAAATATTTTAAGAATATTACATAAATAGCGTTCTGTGTTGCCAAATGACAATTCTAAGCAATTTATCTTCATGTAGCGGTAATTTAAAAAAACCTTTCGTGAGAGTATAAGAATGTCAACGTACCTAGAAGAAAACGTATGGCTGAGTTTGTCTGTCGGATCAAAAGAGTTTAAAAGGAAAGAGAGCGGATTGAAATTTTAATCTGTGGCAAATGTTAACATTATATTAATGTTCATAAATTTGTAATTTGATTACTTAAAGAAGCGGAAATAAAGTACCTATACGAGTACTTCTAGATAGAATTAATACTGATTCTCACAAGTAAAACATATGAAACATTAATACATATGCACGTTATCAAACTTTTTCTTCTCGTGTCATTTTCATACAAATTATGTTTGTCAGCGGAAACCTCAATGGGCGAGTCCGATTCGTACTTAATCTTTTTTTTTTAAATATAATACACAAGGAAAACAATGACATCACTTAATAGTTTCATTTTAATATTTTTTTGAAGAAGTAAAACTTTCCGCCAAGCTTTTATATACACTGCCCCGATTTGAAATTGATCTAACAACTATTACGTAGTAGATGGATGATAACTTAACTTAACTTAACTTAGCTTCATGCTGTATTCCGCACGAGGCAGGGTAGGCAGAAGGAATCCGGGAACCTAGTGTAAAGACACTCCGTTCCACTTCCGTTCCCCACTTTCTGCCGAATTTGAGTTTACATTGCGTGGATGATGGTGCTGTTATATATTATTATACAATATTTAATGCATACTGTTACACTGACGCCTGCAGATCCCCACTCGAGGAAATGAAATATTTAATATTTTCATTTTTTCGTTCTGGTAACAAGGCAAAATGTTCCGTCATTTAATACGCAATGCCTCAAATTGTCAGAAAGTGAAGTACGAAACAGAGATCTTAATAATAGGTTCCCAAGTTCCCTCTGTCTACCCTGATATGTGCTGGATACAGCGTGAAGCTGAGTGAATACTGTGTTACGTAACTCCCCTTCCTTTATGCCCCGGTAAGATTTGTATAAGCCTGTATCTTATTTTTGTCTCTCATTTTAATCGAGCTACAGTACCGGTAATTTATAATTATATGATCATTTTGTACCTTTTAATAGTGTCATAAAATTAAGATATTTTTTTTATAAAAAACTCTTGTATCAAATTCGATATGTTTTTGCGATATTCTCGCCTCTTAATATTTACTATTTCCCACATTTTCGTGTATGCAATGTAATATATTCCTATTCATTAGTTCACATTTGGAGATAAAGGATACTTTACTCGTACGTTCGTAATTGTACCGTGTAAGTTCTATTGTACAGGTATCTGAGAGCGTCCGCCCAGACTTACTTTATGAATCTTAAATATTACATTCATTCGAGAACTTAAACATTAAATAATCGTGAAGAAGGAAAAGATAACGCTTACAAGATTTACTTGTAAGCGTTATCTTTTCCTCAGTTAACTATGTTTATGAAGAAGAATATATTTATAAAGAAGGATATATTTATAAAACTGAAGAACTCGTTTCTTCGTTTAGTTAAACAAGTTAATGTCAGGACTACTGGTTTAATTTGAAATATTTTTTCAACATTAGATAGGAAAGGTATATATATATATATATATATATATATATATATATATATATATATATATATATATATATATATATATATATATATATATATATATATATATATATATATATATATATATATATATATATATATATATATATATATATATATATATATATATATATATGTATATATATATATATATATATATATATATATATATATATATATATATATATATATATATATATATATATATATATATATATATATATATATATATATATATATACATATATATATATATATATATATATATATATATATATATATATATATATATATATATATATATATATATATATATATATATATATATATATATATATATATATATATATATATATATATATATATTTAGCTGTCTTCATTCATGCGTGTGGAGCCCCAGCAAAGGCTAGTATTTCATAAAATTAAATCATTGTTGGTATTATATTATTGTAAATGAATAAAACTTTATTATTATGATAATTGATAAAGTTACTTCTAGGTGCATATTGAAAAGAAAAAAAAAAGATTTTTTCCATTTATTTATTCTTACTTCAAAGCGGACAAATCTTTCTGGATCAAATCTCGTCCGCGTCATCAAACTGGACTGGAAATGAATTTCGTGATTCAAAAACCTGGATTCCCAAACCTAAATACACGTGAGCTAGACATGACGAGCGAATTTACACGGTTTCAAAGAACGTCGGAATATTCACATTGACGGACGCCGTTTGTTCATTAGGAACGGACAGAAAGATAATGGATTAAGTAGGACCAACGGTGTTTCGATTTAGAACAGCTTCATGCTTTTTCAAGTGTAACAAGTAAGGCAAAGGGAACCCAATGTTAATATACAGTATTTTTCACCTAATAAACTTTTTTTGTAATATTGAATATGGTCAATTTTACTGTAATAAAATCAATTACTTAAAGCATAATCTTATTATCATTCTTTTTAGTTTTACACTGTAACCCTTATATATATCAGGGTGGGTAGAGGGAACCTGGGAACATAGTATTAAGACACTGCGTCCTGTTCCCTACTTTCGGCCAAATTCGAAGCATTGCGTGTTTAGTGGCGGAATTCAAAAAATAAAAATTATTAATATATAATTTCCTCAAGTGGGGATCAAACCCAAAATGTGTCATATTAATTGCCGTATTTTTGTGCCCCTGGGTCTCGATTGGCCTCAAAAAAGACTTAACTTAAAAGAGTAAATTTAATTAATAAACTATAGATAAGTAGGGAACATAAGTGTATTAACACTATGTTCCCAAGTTTCCCCCTTCTACCCTGTTAAATGCATTTGATGACATATCCATAAATACAAATTTATATAATTAACTCATAGATAAACGAAATATAGTATGCAGTATACATAATATCGTATATTATAGTGTAAAGTGCTCGCCACGCACGGCGATGCATCTCGCTACTGCAGCTGTAATGGCGCAGTGCACTGATAGCGCTGATACTGCACTACATTGTGATTTATGAGAGACCTAAAAGAATGCATTTGACGCTCCGCCGTACGGAGCGGCTCTTGTGTTCATAAATAAAATACTAAACTAGCTGTATTTTACAATATTTTGTTTTCTTACAAAAAAATATAATAAGTAATTTAGGTTAATTTGAGTAACGCGTCGTTTAGTTCAGCAGTCAACACGTAATGTCTCTAATTAAGCAAAAATGGGAAACGGAACTGAGTGTCATAACACTCGGTTTTCAAGTTTCGTCTGCCTACCTTGCTGAGCGCGAGATACAGCGTGAAGCTGAGCAGGTAATTTTAATTAAATTTTAATTTTAATAAATCTATGTAAAATATAAAAGTAACAAATTTTGTATAAGTTGATATAATGATAGGGTAAGCATCCTATTATATATATATAGTTTACAAACTATAAAGTTATAGTATTTTATACATATTTTTTTAGTTTCGCACATAACAGTGTAGGCAGACGGAAATGATAGTTTTAAGTCACATCCCTAAAAGAACCCTTCCGTGCGCCACTCTCCGCTAACATCTTGAGGTATTGCGTTTAGAATGGTTGAACTAAACGCCTATCACCAGAATCAGAAAATGAAAATATTTCACTCGCCCTACTATGGATCGATCCCACAATAATCGCCTTTACAGTCACAGTCAGTACACTCTCGTGCCTCCACGCCACGAGGGCCTTCACGACGACGGAATCTATATTTATATAAATCAGTTATAATATTTAAGTTGTTTGAATCAGTAGTATGAATCAGTAGTCATATTCTGGCTAGATGAAGTGAAGCGGTGCATTAAGGAGTGTGATAATAGGAAAACTGAGTGTATTCACATTAGATTATTACTTAAGGTACAACAAATTTTTAAAACTTCTGACTCGAAACATCACTACCTCTTGGCTAAGTGTTTGTAGATCTTAAATTGCAAATCCAATTTTAATAAACACACGAGTAGCTGAGAATTATTAAAAAAATCTTATTCAATAAGCGAGGCCTGTCGTGGCGCAGCGGCACAAGAGTGTGACTGTAACCGACAGATTCTGGGTTCGATCCCCAGTCGAGGAAATGAAATATTTAGTATTTTCAATTTAAATATTTAATGTTTCATTTCTTCGCTCTGGTAATAAGGTAAAGCGCGGCGTTGAATTCCGCCACTCAACACGCAATGCCTCAAATTCGGCGGAAAGTGGGGAACGGAAGTGGAACGGAATGTCTCAACACTAGGTTCTCAGGTTCCCTCTGCCTACTCTGCCTAGTGCGGGATCAGCGTGAAGCTAAGAAGAAGAAGAAGATTTTATTCAATTCTGTTGCCTACTCCAGGGGCTACAGAGTCTCGGACAGACAATCAAGGTCATACTTATAGTAAAAAAGTAAATAATGTGGAATAATGCAATATCATGAAAGTAAAGGAAGGCTACTTATATCACGGTGACTTGTATCAAGTTTTCTTACAAAATTTCCCACAGTATTTCCCGGAAATATATTTCAAGATAAGTTTCGTTCCCGTTCTGTAGGTATTTGCTTTGTCCCAAATATTGGTAATTCATCGCGACACCTTCTGTTCAATGTTTTCTGAACAAGATTTTACGCATATTTTTTGGAGAAAATACGTCTGTGTGACGTCCAACTTGATTTATGTTAGTTCCCTTTTTAGGATCTCAGAAAAGATTGTATTTGCTTTTGGGCGTTATTAATATTGAAATATTTCTTATACTTTTTTAGCTTGACGATGCATCTCTAAGACTCCTCGGGAGGCACAAGGAACCTGGTAACCCAATGTCAAAGATACTTTACCGACGCTTTCATTCCTTATTTTTCACTTATTTGGAGGCATTACGGTTTAAGTTTTGAAACATACTTCAACACATTGCCTCGATACCAGATCCAGGAAAATAAAATTACACATATACTTCATTACGTCGACTGAGAATCGAACCCACAACCGTAATTTCACAATTTTTATAGTGCTCCTGTGCCTCGACGACACTTGTTTTTTCTACTCTCTATTTTATATTGAGCAAATTCAAAATCAAATATTTTTTTTTAAAACAAGAAGTTACAAGCTTCCTTTTTTGAACGTCAAACAATTTACCACCAGTTACTGCCTCAGACCTGAGAAGAACCGGCGAAAGAAACTCAGCGGGACATGTCTTTTTTTTAATAAAAAAATTACATCATATAATCAATTATGTGACAATAATACATTTGAAATCGCCTGGAGCGAGCAATTTATTCTCAAGGCGTGTTATCATTTATAAAATCGTTAATTTGGTAATTAACCTTTAACACCCAAACGTCTTTTCACCACTTTTTTAAATTATGAAATATAAAATTCTCGGACGTTTTCTGGGATCCTATTGTAAAAGCGTACACCCTGTCTCATAAAATGCAATGCATAAAATGAATTACTCCAAAGTAAAATTCCATAGGACATAATGAAATGAAAGTAACTAAAATAAACCGCGCAAGCCGTTTCCACGTCTGTTTCGACGTAATTACATTCTAGATATCGATGTTTTTTTTTTCGTAAAAAAGTCTTCATACTAGATTCCCTCTGACTTTCGTATACATCACAAATGCATGGGAAAACTGAAAATGATGCTTTTTAACATGCTTTTGTTAGGTGAAGCTGTAACCAATTAATTCTGTTATGAAGTCTAAAAATCAGGTTTTCATTCAAATCAGGATTCGACTACTCGTAAAATTATAACTGTAAGAATTGTAACCTCATGAAACTTTGCTATTATACTAGGCTTAAGTAACAATACGATATCATGGTATCAACGAGCTGGTGTGATGATGGAGCCAGGACTTGAATATTGGAACTCTTCAGTGGTTTTTACTTCTATTCGACTTCAGGTTCATACAAATTGTAGCTTCGAAAACATTCTACAGCAGTGTCACTAGATGTAAACAAGCGTGTTTTATCCTTTTTTCAAAATACATATCATCATCTAGATTTTTCAATACTAACCATATTAGTGGTACATCGTAGCGCAAAGACGCATGTGACTGTAAGACTGACAGGTCGCGCCTTTCGTACATACTTGGAGAAATGAAAAATTTAATATTTAAATGTCTTCGCAGTGATAAAAAGGTAAAGTGCGTGAGTTCCGTCATCCGTCACATGCAATACTTCAACTTCAATGGTAAGTGAATGGAAGTATCTAATAGAAACGGAGCAGCTTACCGCTAGTTTCCGAAGTTCCCTCTGGCTACTGCCTGGCCCTGCCTACATCATGTAGTGGCAGTAAAAGTTATACATAATAGTCATATGTAAGAAGATTTTAATTGGTAATATCAAAATGACCCATTTAGGTCATCAAACAGACAAACGTCATTAAATAATTGAGCAGTAATAATTACATGTAACTTGTTCTAATTCAACACTAATACACCTAATTATAATTTCAACAAGCAATCTCTCCATAATGCGGGATAATTCGCCGTTATTAACAAATGAAGTTAAAACGGGCTAGTAATTATCTACAGAGCCCTGAATAAATAATATTGTTTAACGCTTCGCTTCTAAATGTTGGGCCATGGTGCAGAGGCACAATCTAAGCCCCACAAGTTACAGGTTGAATCTCTGCTCGAGGAAATGAAATAGTTAATATTTTTATTTAGGTATTTATTTAGGTATTTATTTAGGTAGTTTGATATACTAATAATATTAAATTACAGGCAAATACCATCTCAGTCTACCCGTGATCACGGACTACTGTAAAAACAATAAAATGAATCAAAACGTTGGATTTCCAAAAATGTTTACCACTCAATATACGTGATTAATCCGATTAAAATGTTGAAATCCGGTTAAATCCGGTGTTTCATTTAAAATAAATATTTAATGTTTTTATTTCCTCGCTCTGGTAACAAGAAAATGCGCGGCATTAAGTCCCGCCACTCAATACGCAATGTCTCACTCAAATTTGTCGGAAAGTGGGAAACGGAAGTGGAATGGAGTTTCTTAAAACTATGTTCCCAAGTTCCATTAGCCTGCTCTGCCATGTACGGGCATGCAGAGGGAACTTGTCTCTCTAGTAACAAGGCAAAAAACGGCGTTGAGTTCCACCACTCAACAAGCCATGATTCCAATTCCGCGGAAAGTTGGGAACCGAACGAAGTAAATTAATGCTAGAAGAATGCTTGAGAATTCCCAATGCCTGCCACATGCGGGATACATCGTGAAGCTGAAAAAAAAAACGATGATCAGTTAGTATTTTTAACCATACGATGAACATTCGTAATCGTAATTTAAACCTTAGTATATAGTATTTTAATTAATATATAGATTCTAAATTTCATATAATTTTCAAAATGATTATATTATACATAGAAATTCACCGCAAATTGCCTACAAATGCTAAGCTATACTCGTACATATGTATGTACATTGATGAAATACGTGACTCGCTGTTGTGTATCCATATAAGCATTCAGTGTAACGCTCATTTGTTAGATATTCGAGTATGATCATAGTGATATTATAAATGTGAATGTAAGTTTGTTTGTTACGCTTTTTCACCAAACCTACTCATATTACAATTATCATGAAACTTTGTACACACATTCTTAGAAGTATTAAAATACAGGATACTTTTTATAAATAAGGTTTAAAAAAAAAATCTATAAAACCTTCAGATTAATATAATATTGACGATACAGAATACAGTTCCTTAAATTTTTGTACATTAAATAAATATTCACTACAGTAGAAGCGGGCGAAGCAGTGTCATTTCTCTAGTGTTGTTGTGTGTATTATATACTTAGCACATGTATAAAACTTTTTGTGTAATGATAATCAAATAAATAAAATTATTAAATAAATCTTATACATTATTATAAGTCTTCTGAATGTGCGTTTGTCATTCTACTTCTTCTAAGCGGATGGGCAGATTTGTGGAACATTTTCTTTATATTTTTTTTTTATGGGCAAGACCCGGCTAACAAGCGTATGGGTCACCTGATGGTAAGTAATCACCGTCGCCCACGGCCCCATGTAACTCCAGAGGAGCTACAGGAGCATTTCCGGCCTTTAAGGATGGGCACCGGGGCCCGGTATTAACCAATGCGAAACGCAGTGGCCGAAGCCACTACTTAACGCCGGTTTTAAATACCGGGGGTGGTAATGATCCGGTCGAGTCTGCCCATGCGTGTTGCCATTACTGACAATGTGACTCTCCCACACGTACTTCAGTCGCCTCTTACGACACCATCAGTACCAGGGTGATCCTATTCTAAGCTGAAATCACACAGCATAGCCGGAATCACACGGCATATACATATTTATATGTTTGTTGATTTATTATTGGTTTGAAAAATATAAAAAAAAAACAAATTTCAAAACTATTCTTATATGCACAATTTTTTATGTATTAAGTAGATAATTAAAAAACTTAAAACTCATAATTTTAAATAGTAGGTACATACATTTATAAATATCAATAATTTCAATATTTAAATAACGTTTCAATATCGAACGAAGTATATGGACACTAGATTCTGTCCATTTGCTGGGAGTTTTAATGATAGCAATTTAATAGCAAAGTCGTACAGAATAAATAAATAAAACTTTTTTTAAAATAAATTTTGTTAAGTGTAGTGCATTTTACAAATCATGTTCTACCCACATAATCCGCCATTTTGTTACGGCGGCCATTTTAGAATAACAACAATATTGATTATATGTAATTTCATTATCATCAGAATTTGTAATCAAAAGAAAGTTCTATTCCAAGTTTCATCTCAAACGAACACTGTCAAGTATATAATACACATACTAACACAGCAAGTGAAATAAAAATATATAAAACATTAATATCACTATATGTATATGCTTAGTGAATGGGTTTACAATAATACAAAATTTAAAATCCCTTGACCTTGGCAAAGTGGTTATACATAGCTCTTGAACTTGAAAGTGGGGAATGGAAGTGGAACCAAGTGTCTTAACACTAGGTTCCCAAGTTCCTTCTGCGTACCTTGCCATGTGCAGGATACATCGCGATACTGTCTCTGTGCACACAGAGAGGTTAAAGAGTTGGCAACACGGGCATGTTAGCCTATTTTTGTTTGTTTCACGCTGCAACCTGTATTTAGCAGGATTTATTTCCCTTCTTTCCACCAAGTTTTAAGTTACTGTGTTGATCGGCGAAGCTCAACACTCTATTTGACATATTGGTTTAACAAATACATTAGTCAGAGGTATAAATTTGTGCTGTAAATTTAAATATTTATCGCGTAATCACGAAATGTAATCTGACTCTCCGGAGAGCATCGTTCATTTTAAAGCGATGTCCGTGTCATTAAAGCTTTTAGTTTGATACTGTGGTATTACTCGGCGAGTTGTTACTTGTCTACTACATATATTAGTGAAAACTTAAAGTTTAAACTACTGGCCACTATATTCTAAAGGCGAATATATTATAAAAGAATACTAAAGAATGTATACAAATAATAGCTAATGTGACCATATTCTTTCGGCTCAAAACGGGATATTAAATGTAGCAATGTAGTTCTTTTGCTCTTGTTTTGTTTTTTTTTAGCTGTGACTGTCACAGCAGGTCAACTGGAATGACTTCGGATGGGAATGGGTGTGCTTTAATAGTAATATCCATTATCAGTACAATTCAACATTATCACACTATGTCAATAGACTGATAATTATCACGTCCCGGTGTTATATTTGCGGACACCGGGAAACAAGCGCAAAACGGGACAAGCATGTTTTTTGCGGGTGTCTAGTTACGCTATTCATGCTGCATACCGCACGTGCAAGGTCAGATAGGAAGAAACTAGTGTTGAACTAGTGTTGGTATGTAATATAGCCTACAATTATAAATAAACAAAGAAAATGGCTTACAACATGAACATTTATTTAAATTCTACCAGCAACTTCTAATAAAAGCGCGTTTTGCCTAACATGAGCTTTATAACATAAGCATTTAATTATATTTTATTAACTTATCATAACATAATATAATATATTGGCCCTCCTGGCACAAGAGGCACGAATGTATGACTGTAAACGTAACTGTTGTGGGTTCAATTCTCTGGTCTCTCAACACTCAACACCTTAAAAATTTTACGAGAATGGGCAAAAGATTTAACACTTATTTACTTATCATTACCTATTTCCCAGATTTTTTCTCTGTCTAGCATTACAGAACAGAGCGTCCAGCTAGCAAAAATCTTTATTTAAATATACAAGTATTATTTAAATATAGTGAAGTCAAATACATCTGAAGTCTCATCTCAGTACAAGTTTTGTTTACGACTTCCAAACGTGCCGTGAGCTACACTTTGTCAACGTCGCGTTCAATGGACATGACGGAGATTACTTAGTGAATAACTACTATAGTTGACAATTGACGCTCTCGTAGCGCAATTGTAAAGTATCAGAATGTACTTGATGAGTGTGGATTCCATTTCTATTTAAAATATTTTGAGCAATATAAAATAAAGTTAGAGCCTTCTGAGATGCTGGTAATAAATATTCTTTATTCTAAAATTCAGGAGAAACGTAATTACATCTTTTTAATTTCACTAGCGCTCTACATAGTAGGGTACGTATAAATACTCTCACTTCACTTTCCGCCACATTTTAACATATTTTGCATTGATTGTTTGAACTCGCTTGGTTGTTGCTTGTCTTTACCAGACCAAAGAAATAAAAATATTTGTTCAAAATACGAGGGAATAACACTAGTCTAGAATCAATTTGAAGAAGGAATTTACTGGACTGCGTTGACTTACTTTTATAGTACTTAAAATTATAATATTTCAAATCAAATTATTTACATAAGACGTTTTATTTTTATTAAAAAAAAAAACTTTCAGACCAGACAAGCACCAACAACTTACCTAAAATTCAAAGTGTTGTAAACTGTGCTCTACATAAAGCTTTATAGATATGAAATATAATATTGTAAAAAAGTAAAGATATGAATGTCGAATTGTTTTCACTCAATCGTATTTTGTAAGCGCGACGGTGCGGACCGAGGTGGCCCAGGGCGGTCCAGGGCCGGTCGGGGCGGGTCGGGGCGGGCCGGGGCGGGTGACGCGGCGAGGCGCTCTTACGATATTGTTCCTTTAAAAAATGCAGACCTACATACTATAAAACGTGACGTGTTTTTGCTCTATTTTAGATATGTAGAGTATTTTGTAATTACGTAAAAGCTACGTTTTTCAAATAAATGGTAAAAAAAAACCGTATCTAAAAGCTTTGAAATTAGAATATTGCTAGTACTTAAGGCTAACTAAAACAAGAGGCGTTTGTCGGGGCACAGGAGCGGGGCGAGTGACTGTAAAAACTTCACAATTTCATCGGTCTGGTAACAAGGCAAAGCGGTGATAAGTTCCGCCACTCAACAAGCGATGTCGAAATTTTAGCAGAAAGTCAGGAAAGGAACGGAGTATCTTAACACTAGGTTCCCAATTTCCCTCTGCCTACCGTACCATGTGCTGGATACAGCGTGAAGCTAACTAAAACTAAGGAAGTATTGCTACACATTTTGTATATAAACGAAAGCAAACTTTACACATATATAATCGTAACTAATTGATACAAGACAATTTCGAGGCCCGTCGAGGCGCAGCGGCACAAGCGTGTGACTGTAACCGACAGGTTCTAAGTTCGACCCCCGGTCGGGGAAATGAAATATTTAATATTTTCAATGTAAATTTTAATGTTTGGTAAAACACGGCGTTGAGTTCCGCCACTCAACACGCAATGTCTCAAATTCGACGGAAAGTGGGGAACAGAAGTGGAACGGAGTGTTTTAAAACTAGGTTCTCGGGTTCTTTCTGCCTACCCTGCCTCGTGCGGGATACAGCGTGAAGCTGAAAGAAAAAAAAATAAAAATAGTAATAAGTAATTTTATATATATATATATATATATATATATATATATATATATATATATATATATATATATATATATATATATATATATATATATATATATATATATATATATATATATATATATATATATATATATATATATATATATATATATATAATAGTAGATATTATTCCTTTAACGTTAATACTCGTAAGATAATAAGACTACGAGTATGTATCGCTCAAAGTAATATATTTAAAATGAAACGAGACGCCCAGCGAGCGAGCACCGTTAGAGCCTTATACCAGTATCTATTGCGTCGTAAAGCCACTCATATTTCACGAGGACAGCTATAACAATACATAATGAAAATGTTAATGTAACCTCAAATATTCACACATAAACAAGCGGTTAGGTAAAACGGCCGCATTTCTTGGCTCCGGCGCCGCATTCCACCGCGCCGTCTTTGATGCCGTGTGTGTCTTCTTATTTATTCCACCTGCATAATACTGTTCATAATGTTTTCCTTGTTTTGTTTATTTGCTAAATCAAATTGGTTTTCTTTAAAATAATCAAGGAAAAAATCTAAGGTTCAACAAGCACGGAATTGAGTTCCGCCACTCAACACGCAATGCCTCTAGAATTTAGAAAAAGTGGAAACAAAAATGTTTTAATGGGAACGGAATGACATGAAATATTTAATATTTTCAAATTAAATATTTAATGTTTTTATTTTCTCGCTTTGGTGACAAGGCAAAGCGCGGCGTTGAGTTCCGCCAGTCAACACAAAATGTTTCAAATTTGGCTGAATGTAGGAAACGAAAGTGGAACGGAGTGTGTTAGCACAAGGTTCCCAAGTTCCCTCAGCCTACCTTGCCGTGTGCGGGATACAGCGTAAAGCTAAGTCTTCACTATATTTTGTTATGAGCGAAATTTCTTATATCAATATTGTCTAATAAGGACAACTTACTATCGCAAACAATATTCCTTATGTTGAGTTTAAGTTAAAAGTATATAAATCCTGTCGATATCAATAAACAGGTCATGCGTTCAATTAATCAATTTGTAGATACAATAGTACAGTATCTGAGCAACAAAGTCAAATACAAAGTTAAATACAAACGGAAAGCTTTTAAATCGCGAAAGTTTCAATGTATTGCCCCGGGAAACTTTTATTGGAGCTCAATATTTTCATCCGCAACGAGACAGAGACCGGACGCTTGTTTTGAAATTGAAATCAAATAAAGGTAAAACTAAATTTGAAGAGAACAATGAGCGTATTTAAACTCGTAATGGAGTACTTATGTCGTACTCCGAGTTAGGTTTAGTTGTGACAATATTGTTTGCTTAGTTTTAGTTGCACGTCTTTGTCCGGCTTGAACGTGTCGAAAGCACTTAGAAATATCACATACAAACACTGCTCCATTGGGTAGCAATGGTCTCATTATTATATGAAGCTTACATCACCATACATATAAATAAAAAATGTAACTGATCGCTGTCTTTACATGAAAGATATTACCAACCTAGCTTCACGCTGTGTCCCGCACGAGGCAGGGAATCCAGGAACCTAGTGTTAAGACACTTCGTTCCACTTCCGTTCTTTAGTTTCCGTTCTTTAATTGGCAGAAAATGAGAAACAGAACGGATTGTCTTAACTAATATATAATTTCTTACATATCTTTTATGTGAAGGCCACGTGAGGCCTGTCGTTGCGCAGCGGTACAAGCGTATGACTGTAACCGACAGGTTTTTTGGGTTCGATCCCCAGTCGAGGAAATGAAATATTTAATATTTTTAATTCAAATATTTAGTGTTTCATTTCTTTGCTCTGGTAATAACGCAAAGCGTGGCGTTAAGTTCCGCCACTCCACACGCAATGCCGTGTGATCCCGGCTTAGAATAGGATCACCCTGGTACTGATGGTGTCGTAAGAGGCGACTAAAGAGCGTGTGGTAGAGTCACGTTGTCAGAAATGGCAACACGCATGGGCAGACTCGACCGGATTATTACCACCCCCGGCATTTAAGACCGGCGTTAAGTAGTGGCTTTGGCCACTGCGTTTCGCATTAGGTAATGCCGGGCCCCGGTGCCCATCCACCTTCAAAGACGGCAACGCTCCTGTAGCTCTTCTGGAGTTACACTGGGCCGTGGGCGACGGTGATCACTTACCATCAGGTGACCGTACGCTCGTTTGCCGTCTCTTCAATAAAAAAAATGCCTCAAATTAAACTTTGTATATATACACAGGGGGTCATTTTGAGCGTGATATGTCGCTTTAATAGTTTCCAATTTTACTTACTTTTTTCTATATTTCTTATAAGAAAAATTTAATGATTTTATATTTTAATCATTATTCTATCTTTTAATATGTTCGTTGTTTCATTCAGTGTCACGTTGCGTAAGCAGGTGGGGTAAACAGAGATCACTTGGGATCCTAAACACTTCGTTCTCATTTATACACTTTGAGTACGATAAAAAAAAAATTATAGCATTTGAACAAAGAGTGTTGTCTTACTTTCCTCTTGGTTCAATTAATAATTAAGGTTTTCTCTGATAAGATAACTAATTACTGCGTTGAGCTCCGCCAAGTAACATGTGTCACGTTGCGTAAGCAGGTGGGGTAAACAGAGATCACTTGGGATCCTAAACACTTCGTTCTTATTTATACACTTTGAGTACGATAAAAAAAATTTTATAGCATTTGAACAAAGAGTATTATCTTACTTTCCTCTTGGTTCAATTAATAATTAAGGTTTTCTCTGATAAGATAACTAATTACTGCGTTGAGCTCCGCCAAGTAACATATAATTTTTCAAAAATCTGTTAAAAAGAGTGTCGTATCACTAAATTATTTTTATTTACCCTGCCATTTGCGAGGCAGAGTACTCCCTGAGATATTATTACGTATCGTACTGTCGTGTCGCAAGGGCATGAGTGGGCGACTGACTGACCAACGTGGGACGTTGTGGATTTCATATCCAATCGAAAAGATGAAACATTTAATATATTATTTCTTCGCACTGGTGACAAGGTAAAGCACGGTGTTGAGCGTGAAGAATTCGGCGGAAAGTGAGGAACTGAAGTGTTATAATGGAAATGGAGTTAACACATGTTTCCCAAGTTATCTCAGTGTACCCCGCGATGTGCTATAAAACGGTGTGAAGCCAAAGAAAATAAAAAGAAAACTTTTTAAACATTTTTAAGTACAAAAATGCGAAAATCGTTTGAAAATAAATAAGTACTATACGGACTTATTACGGCGTTATATAAAACAAGTCAATGATTTACGTTTCCATATTAACAATGTCTATTAGAGCGGGTCGATATAAAGGCCTGTGTGTAATAAAAAGCCTTTACATCTGTCACGCGAGGCACTAACTCACAGCCAACCATTTATTTCCATTTAAACGCTTCGTAAACCAAAAGCGAATATTTTCATGAAATTTTCAAAAGACTATAACACTAAGGGTTATGTTTTGAATTCTTTATGAAAGTAACGATAAAGATTAATGGCACCTCTTCATATCTATGTATAACATGTTAAAATTATATAATTAAAGATTTTAACAATAAATAAAAAGCAATGAACTCAAATTCATTGCAAATTTTATTTTATTAATATGTATTTTGTATTTAATCTCTGTCATCTGGATGTAAAAAAATTAGAACACCAAGAAAATCTTTAAATTAAAAAAAAATATATAAATTACTCTCGGTATTTTTTTTATGGAAAAGACGGCAAACGAGCGTACGGGTCACCTGATAGTAAGTGATCACCGTCGCCCACGGCTCCGACTAACTCCAGAGGAGCTACAGGAGCGTTGCCGTCCTTTTAAGTGGGTGGGCACCGGGGCCCGGCATTACGTAATGCGAAATCCAGTGGCCAAAGCCACTACTTAACGCCGGTCTTAAATGCCAGGGGTGGTAATAATCCGGTCGAGCCAGCCCATGCGTGCTGCCATTACTGGCAACGTGACTCTACCACACGCACTTTAGTCGCCTCTTACGGGCTTACGCCTCTCCTCTCAGTACCAGGGTGATCCTATTCTAAGCCGGAATCACACGGCAAAAATTACTTCTGTTATTGAGTGACAAATCACTAAATGATCAAACTCTCCCCATAATGCATATAACCCTCATTAACGTTGCGTAAACAGTATGAATACATTAATTTATAAGTAATTTAAATGTAAACTGCGTTCATAATTAATGATAATAATTGGCATATTGAATAATTTATGTATTTATGAGGAGATTCGCAAATACGCACCAACTGATTACCGGAGCTGTTCAAATTGTGTACATATGTATCCAATTTGAAGAAATGCTTTCTTTTGTAATTGGTTTCTTTTAGTTAATAATTATCAAAATAAAACTAGTGTGAGTCGGACCAGCCCACCGACGATTCCGTATTAATGTCAGGATGACAACAGTCATAAAAGTTGTTAGTAGACAAAATTAATTTTGCTGGTTTATGTCCCCATTATGTATGAAATTATAAAATTAATATAAATTTATAGTGATTTTTTTTCTTTAAAATGATTGTAATCTTTTCCTTTACATTTTCTGAAATAGCTTCAAATTTTGAGTTCATGGAATTTGAGTTCGAATATAGGTATGGTGTCAGGTGGTAATCATTTTTAATTGACTTTTTCTGATTTATGAGATGAAATCACATAGTAATGTGTGTGATTGCATCTCATAAATCAGAAAAAATAAATTAAAATTATTCTTCATTATATTGAAAAGTACTTCTTTAAACATTTTTTTAAATCATATTCCTGCAGTTTCGATGTCATTATCTCCAAGGGCCACTTCTACTTGTGCAGATGTGTAAAGTATCTGATTATTTTATTTTAATTAAAAAAATAAGTGGGCCGTAAAACAAGTGAGTGGCCGTCGTGGTGCAGGTGCACGACCAACTGTAAGATTTTATTCTTGGATTCATCGGAAATAAAATATTTAATATTTTTATTTCTTCGTTCTGCGTAACAAGACAAAGCGCAGAATGGAGTTTAGCCACTCAACATGGAATACCTTAAGACACTAGCGAAAATGGAAATCTTAAATATTTTAAAAAGGACGTTTGTTCCAGGTTCCAGATTCCAGATTACCCTGCTATATCCGGGACACAGTGTGAAATAAAAAAAAAAAACATAAATATATAGTAATAATTAAATACTTCCATATAATAAACTCCTAATTCATTAAATTAAGAACAGCTTGAACATAACATCTTAATTCCTAAATAGATTATCTGATTTAAATCTTTTTCATTGTTTCTCTTCATTTTTCTAGTATATTTAATAATTGTATAGAGTATTGTGTGTTTTATGACCTAATGAAATTTTGAAAAATTAACCTGTACTTATATCGGGTAGTTCGTCAGAACATATAACAATTTTAAATCTGTATAGGTTCTCCCTTTATTTAGTAATTTACTTGGAAAAAATATTTTAAATCTAATATTATTGCATTTTAATTCTCCTAAAGTCATGTATGATAAACAGTCTGGTGTTACTAAGGGTTGCTCTACTACCGACGCCGGTATAGAGAGTATTTATGAGGCGTGGGAAGGATTGAAAGATGCTCTTGGCGTGTTCTGTGATTTATCCAAAACTCAGTTTTATTTTTGCGAGTGCACTGAATAAAAGTATGTAAAATGGAATAGTTGTATAATATATACTTTCACGAATATGATCTAGTTTCGTAGGTTGCTCATTCAGGACCTTATCTTTAATGTTTCGTAATCCTTGTATATCTATAGTTTTCAGTTTCAGGTGAGGGATTGTAATGTTCTCTGTATAATGTTCTTTGTAAAATTCAGGATTCTTTGTATTGTTCAGGAATTTCAGTTATTTTCAGCGCCTGTCCTCTGACTTTATCTTGAATGATATCAATGGTGAACTCATCGGTGTGTAGTAAACACGTTTTCGGAATCGTAATAACGAGAGTGTATTACTGGTCGTCTCATTGTTTCTCGACTAATGTAACTTTAGTGGGTCAGCAGGATCTATCCATAGACTGGATGGTGATGAGAGTCTGGATGCAATCTTGCTGTTTTCGGGCGTTTCGGTTTGCGGGCGACGTTTTCCTGAAAGATATGTTGCTGATTCAACTTTGGGAATTCAGCCTACATGTAAATTGTATGCTTTGCCATCGGTGCTATGAGAAGATATGGTGGGATAATGGTCTTTGTTAGAAACTATTGAAAGTTTAAATAGTTTAAATTGTCTAGGAGATATAATCGGGAATTTTAAAATTATTACTATACGTTTTCTTTATATATGTTATACAGAATTTTACCTTTAGTGTAATTCAGCTGGTATTAAGTCAATTTTTGTCTTAATACCAGCTATTAACACAATCTACAAAATAAGCTCTAAAAATTATTTAGGGGAAAATTTAAATTCAAATTCAAATTTAAATTCAAATTCAAATTCGAGGCACTCCGTTCCACTTCAGATCCCAACTTCCCACCGAATTAAAGGCATTGCGTGTTGAGTGGTGAAACTTAACGCCTCGTTTTTCTTGTAACCAGAGCGAAGAAATGAAAATATTAAATATTTAATTTGAAAATATTCAACATTTCATTTCCTCGAGTGGGGATCGAACCCACAATCTGTCGTTGTGTCGTCACATCGACATGTCATAGAAAGGTAGAAAAGTTAAAAAATTTCGTTGGAAGACTCTCATGTCAAAATTGTCGTTAAAAAAAGACAGTGATAGTCCTATGAGAAATCCCTGTATCCCGCACATGGTCGTGTAGACAGAGGGAACTTGGGAACCTAGTGTTAAGACACTCCATTCCGTTTTCATAATTGGCCGTTGAATATGAGGCATTGCGTGTTGAAGTGTTGAGTAACGATAAATAGTTTTAGACCTTCAATGTCCTGTAGTCGAGTTTGCCTTGTACCAGAGCGAAGAATTAAAATCATTAAAAATTTTAATTTGAAAATATTATTTCATTTCTGCGAGTAGGATCCAACCCACAATCTATCGATAACAAATGATGATTTTTTTTTGTTTTCACTCCTTTATATCATGCTCTAACATTTATATAAAAGAAGAGATCATATTTTTGGTCTGTCTGTGTCCGACCGTGGCACCTTAGTAACTAAATTAATTAACAGATGTAAGTGTATTTCTCTTATTTAAAGTAAGAAAGAAGATTCATCGCGGTGGTTAAAGTAATGTTTGATAAAAATGCGATTTAAGAGGTACAAGCACACCAAGACGAGACGAGGAGTAATATTTTGGGTTCGGGATATTTTTTATTAATATTATGTTTACGATAATTACAATTTATGTTAAAAACACAAACAAAACAAATAATTCATGAAATATTATGTGCTAATTTAGTACAATATACTCGTATGTATATATTTTTAAATAATATTAGAGTACCTTTGCATATTTTTAGACGTGGACTCTCCTAGAACGTAGGAACGCAAAAAAAAATATAGAAAAATATAATAGGTTGTGCGCGTTTTGAAGTATTTAACAGCGTCTGACGTGCGTTTGACAAGAGGAAACAAAGAGTTGAGTATGGCCATTTAATATCTAATATCACGAAAGTTGAGCTGTGCGTTGTGAACAAAGTGTGCAAGTAGCACTAGTTTTTTTGTGTATGTATATCAAGACAAAAAGTGACGCGATTTGAACAAATCTAGTATTAAAAAAACAATTTACGTCCATTATAAAAGCTTCCAAAGTTCTGCGACAATAGCGTATACCGCTTAATAATAATATTTAATATAATAAGCAAGTTAAAAGTTTGCCAAAGTCCGTTATCATGCCAATTGTGTACAAGTACAAGCCGGGCCATTCACGAAGTTAGTCCACTCTAGAACACATTCTGTACTGCGACAAAAGTTGGAATAAATAGAAATAGGACAGGCCGAGCTTAGAGTGCTAGTTATTTAACTGGAGACCTCAAGTCCCGATGGATCTATTTCTATGTTACAATGCATACAAATAATATTAATAATATTATGTTCACGCGGTGCCGCATACAGTAGAGTAAGCAAAGGGAAATTTACTAAATGATAAGATGATGAGATACGTAATGATAAGCTACCCTCACCTAGAAACGGCCGTTTCTATCCTATTTTAGAGACAATGATTGTTACGAGTAAGTAGTAGATATTAACGATGCACTGTCCATTTAATTTAATTTTTCGCTTCACGCATAAGTAGAGGCAAGCTGGAAAGTCTTATGAATTTTTTTTCCCACTTTCTGACAAAACCTTGTGGCATTGTACTTTGAAAAATACTCAATGTATCGCTTTCACACATACACGAATAAACTAAATAAAAAATATTTCATACTCTCGGAAGAGAGTCGAACCAAAACTACACTACGATGGCCGCTTCAAATTTTTTCATTCACATTTCATTCCCTATAAATTATTACATCGGTATTTAAAACAATAGAAATACAGAAATAAATAAGAAAAATACTACTATTTAAATATAATAATCATTTCCCTGAGTTTCGGGAACCCCACAACCTTCCCGTTTACACGCCTGAGCCTCGATAGATTTTTTGTTTAAGCAAACTAAAGTAAACTACAGAAATAAATTGGAAATAAGCGTCTAGATAATTTGCGCTTTCATTTTATTTAAAAAACATATAAAAATTTTAAGATTGAAAAAAAAACAATAATTCTAAAAAATCCTCCCCGGCGGGGAATCGAACCCCGGTCTCCCGCGTGACAGGCGGGGATACTTACCACTATACTACCGAGGATCTTGATAACTTCTTTAAAGTTACGGATTACATTGGAAACACAGTATACAAATTGTATCATTTATACTCAATAGCGACCCACCCTTGGCTTCGCCCGCTTGAATGTCACATTTTATCTACTAATTTCAATTATTTTCTTGATCTAATAATAGAATCACCTTTATGACAATATCTATACATTTATAAACTAAATCATTGATAAATTTACGTTTTGATAAATATATAAAATACAAAATAAAGGTAAAGATTATTAAAGGTTTTGTCGGTTTATTTTATGTATGCGCTTGTACACGCTTATCTCAGAAACATCTTAATCCATCCAAAGAAATGTTCTGTTTCGTATTTTGGCAAGTTTCATTTAACTTAGTGCCAGTACTGTATTGAACGAGAACAGACGAAGAGTCGAATCCTGGATCTAGAAGAGCTTACTGATGTCAATGTATTTCTAACGATAAAAACTATTTACTCTATGAACAATAATATTATATTAAAATAAAATACTTTTCTAATGCATAACAAGACAATTAGCCTAGTGTAAAGACACTCCGTTTCCCACTTTTCGTATAATTTTCCAGATATTGCGTGTTGAGTGACGTATTAATAATTACGATATAGACTTATATCGAAGAGATATGTTAAGTTATATGTTGTGTAAAAATCTTCTTATCCAGAAGGTGTCCTGACAAATATCTATATTATATTGTTCTTCGGCATACAGGTACGCGACCCCGGATCCTCGAACCACCACTGATATTTTTTTTTTTTATGGAAAGCCCCGTGCAACTCCAGAGGAGCTACAGGAGCGTTGCCGTCCTTTAAGGTGGACGGGCAGTGGCCAAGGCCACTACTTAACGCCGGTCTTAAATGCCGGGGGTGGTAACAACCCGGTCGAGTCTGCCCATGCGTGTTGTCATTGCTGGCAACGTGACTCTACCACACGCACTTTAGTTGCCTCTTACGACCCCATCAGTACCAGGGTGATCCTATTCTAAGCCGGGATCACACGGCATAAAATATATATCTCCGTCCAGTCCATAAAAGTGGTGTCCCTATCCCATCCCTCTTTCCCCCTGTAAAGGGGTTTTGGAGGTCAGATGGCAGTCATTCTATTTAAAAACCACCAACCGTCACTTTAAAGGAAAGGAAATATACGATACTGGGTATGGTCGCCGCTAATCGGCGCGTAGGCATATCGCCGTACAACTGCGATAAGTGGGCCAGGGCTACCGTGCAAGACGGGCACGGCTAAGGAGGCGAGTACCCAGACAGAAATTCTGCTTTGCAACGTGGATTAGTGGTTCTCTTACCAGACGATGCAGAGAATTCGCAGATGTACTAATGAGACGTCGGGTTCAGTATGCTTTCCTCCAGGAAACCCACTGGAAGGGTAATAAGTCCCGTAGCATCGGACTGAGATACCTTCTTATATACACTGGGTATCCTTCTATCTTCTAAACGGTGTGGCGGTAGTGCTTTCTGAAGCTTCAGAATGGACTCCTCAAAGTTGACCGTCGCTGCGTTCGCTTGATGCGAGTAAAGGTACTGATTGAGGGCGTTACCCCAGACTAAATGAGCGCTTACGCTCCCTAGGCGGGCTGTGGCAGGGCCGAAAATATTCTGGGAGCAGTATAAAAAGGTGCCTTTTTATACCACCTTGTTATATCGCGTACTTGTTACACCGCCTACCATAGTACTTCTAATTGGGGAGACTTAAACGGCTAGGTCAGTAAGGCTGCAGAGACGTATGAACTTGAGCACGGTGGCTTTGGACACGGTCTTCTCAATAAAAAGGGAGAAAATATTCTAAAAACCTGATCTTACCATCGTGAATACGTTTTTCCAAAAGGATCCTCAGCAACTTATCACGTATAAGAGCTGGTCCCACTCAACTCAAACTGATTACTTGTTAACCAGACGGTGTTAAACGATGTTAAACAGAGATGTGTCATATGGGCAGGGTAACAAACTTTAAGATTATTTCAGGCAAAAGCTTGACGGCCAAACATCGTTTTCTTGTCATGGACTTTAACATCACTCCAAAGAAGAAAGTAGGCAAACGTAGGCCTCGGATCAAATGGTGGTTGTTAAATGGACCGATACAGACAGACTTCTTGGCAGAAGTAAAAAGTCGAAATCTTACGACTAACACCGAGACTACTCAGAATGCTTGGGATCGAGCTCAATCAGCAATCATTACGGTGGGCAGACGAGTCTTTGGCTTTTCTAAGGAAGGAGATGTCATCGACTGGGCGAGATGGTGGTGTAATGACAAGATGCAGACACTCACTCTTGACAAGAAGGCTGCATTTAAGAAGTGGCATAAATCCAACTATCCTGAAGACTGGAGTACATAGTAGCGAAACGTGACAGCAAAAGACCTGTAGTCAGAGCCCTCAGGAAGAATTTATCACCTTTATATGATAACTTAACTTGAAACTGTGGCCCTCCACAGTTTCAAGTTCACAGAAGCTCATAATAGACCAGCCTCCGTGGGAATGAGCTATGCCGAATACATAAACACAAACGTCTTTTAAATTGTGAAATATAAAATTCCCTGACGTTTTCTGGGATCCTATTGTAAATGCGTACACACTGTCCCATAAAAGAATTACTGACTCAATGCAATCGTATACAGGTGCTCTAAGTTTACACATATTTCTGGTATTAATATTATGTATATCACCGATTTAGCTAAATTTACTCACATTTTTCTATTAAATGTAAAATTGTTTATGTGAATGTCAATCCTAAAATTATAAATACATTTTTAAGGCTGTGTAGCGGCGGCGGCGGTGGTGGTGGACTGTGCACCGCGTTACTTCATTCATACATAAATGGATAAACGCTGAGAACGGACAAATTATTTTAATTTCAACGCTTTCTCAAAATTCTTAAACATTTTTATATTTACATATGTACATTATAGCTCAGTTATAAGATATCAGATAGAAAGGTGTTCTTATCATATTCGGCATATATTTATAAACCTGTTAAGACACTCCGTTCCAATTTCTTTCCCCCCAATAATATATATATATATATATATATATATATATATATATATATATATATATATATATATATATATATATATATATATACACACACACATATATATATATATATATATATATATATATATATATATATATATATATATATATATATATATATATATATATATATATATATATATATATATATAGCTGTATCCACAGCTTGGAGCTGATACCAAATAAAAAAATATATACAATTTCGCAAAAGCTTAATATCGATATACTGATTTCCCAAAATAAAAAAAAAAACCAAAGATGAAATATCAAAAAGAAGTCCCCCATCATTTAAAAGTATAAAGTAAGTACAAAACGACAATAATATGCATTCCTCAATAAAAACAAACCGCCGTCGCGACTTGCGGTTATTTCTTATTCATAGAATTTTCTTCTCCGCAGATTGTTTCTTGAAACTCTGGAAGAGTTTAACTATAACATGTTCAAATTTAAACTTTATTATAACGTGATAAAGCTTAAAGTGGTTCAACACGAGCGACAGCTTGGAAATGGTTAAACCTTAAAAGTAATTGAAGTTCTTAAGAATATGTTTAGTCGGTTGTCGTTATCGCTAAAGCCCTTATCTTCTTTACCGTACTGTATTAAAAAAGAAATAAATTTACTTTAGTTATTCTATGCATTTTTGAGGCCTGTCGTGGCGCAGCGGCACAAGCGTGTGACTGTAACTGACAGGTTTTGTGTTAGATTCCCAGTCGAGGAAATGAAATATTTAATATTTTCAATTTAAATATTTAATTTTTCATTTCTTCGCTCTGGTAATAAGGCAAATCGCGGCGTTGAGTTCGGCCACTCAACACGCAATGCTCACCACGCAATGCTCAAATTTGGCGGAAAGTAGGGAACGGAAGTGGAACGGAGTGTCTTAACACTAGGTTCCCGGGTTCCCTCTGCCTACCCTGCCTTGTGCGGGATACAGCGTGAAGCTGGGTAATTTCGAAACGGTCTCCAAATAAACGGTCTCCAAATAAAAATACTAATTGACTAATTCAATTCAAATTCAAATATTTTTATTCAAAATAAAAAGTTACAAGCTTAATTTTTTGAACGTCAAACAATTTACCACCAGTTCACTAAAGAGACTGCCTCAGACCTGAGAAGTACCGGCGAGAGAAACTCAGCGAGACATGTCTCTTTTTAATCAAAATTTTACATCATATAATCAATTGTGTCAATGATACATTTGAAATAGCCTGGAGCGAGCATTTTATTCCCAAGTCGTGTATCATTTATAAAATCGTTAATTTGGTAATAATCTTTGATACACAAACGTCTTTTCACAACTTTTTAAATCTTTTAATCCAAGTAACAATAAATCAAACACTTCACGCGTTCAATCATACCACCCTATCACTGTAAGACCCATTAGTAACATGCCGAGGATACCATAATGCTAGTGTATCCTGAGGAAGCTATCTCCAAGTTGTCAACAATATAATTTAGTATGATACACACCGCTCCGCCGCCGGGCGCCGCGCCAGCCATGTGTCACTGCGGTGACTACAGCATTACAGCGATATCGGTAATATGAGAACGATTAAATAATGTACCATCCTAGAGTTGAACCAAAGATGGTTTGAATTAGGTATATTTAAAAAAATCTGAATCAAATATTTGTTAATCTTTTAGATATATTATATATATAAAAATCAATTTGCCGTTTGTCTTTCTAACTCTCGTTTTATCCAAATTGGAGAACAGCTGGGCCGATTTAGCTGACTTTAGTTTTGGAATATATGTGTTAGTTCAGGGAAAAGAGACGGTTAAACGGTAAGAAAATATAGAGAAATTGTGATGAAATTAGTAAAAACAACAATTTAAATAATCTTTATAAAAAGTTCTACTTACTTTCTTGTCAAACATTTGACATTCGTCATACCGTACAGTAACATAACATATGTACATTCTCATCAAGCTTTTTAAAATCAAATTACTAAACTACCAAATTAAAACGGTATTGGATAAGTTTGCCGAATGTTAGTAAATGTGCGTTTGGTGGTTACTTTAAAGTTACAGTCAGGCACTTTAATTTAATTTACATGTATCGAAAACCTATGAATACCGTAATACCTGACATGAACGATCCAAATTTCAGGCATTTTAGTGAAGGAATAATTTTAATGTCATTATGATATGACCTAGTACACACTCGGTCACCTAGTTGCTTACAAAACCTAATTAATAGTTCTTATTCTCTCAGTCTCGTAATAAGAAAGCGCGGCGTTCAGTTCCGCTGACTCGATAAGCAATGTTTTTTCTGCCTATAGTAATATCTGAGCTGGAAAAAGCAAGTAACCGTGAAACAAAAAAAACAAAAAAACCATCTCAAGGTGGCTTTTATTTCCGTTTCAGATCGTTATTAGTTATGGACACATTTATTTTCTCAGCTATATTACGCCTTACTTAATCGAGGGAAAAGGAATATTTTCAGCATTATTATTCTAATCGAGGCCAGTCGGTAGTGGTGGGGCAGAAATACAAGCGTGGGGATGTAACTGTTGTGGATTTGATCCTCATTCGAGGAAATAGAATATTAGCAATTTTCTTTACTTTCTTACTTAGCTTATCATGGCGTTGATCTCGACATAAACTCCCAAAAAATATCGCCGAAAAATGGAGAAAAGAAATCTCAATGGAGTGTCGTAGCATTAGGTTCCCAAGTTCCTTCTGTCCATCCTGCTGTACGTAGTACAGTGTACAGCTGAAAATAATTCTTGTTCAATACTGCCAACCAGTAATCTCATAGCATTCAATTTATTTAGCTTCACGCTGTATCTTTCATATAAAAAAGTAAACAGAAGGAATTTACTACTATATATGCTCCCTATTTTCCACTCCATTTCGGAGTCAATGCGTAATACAACCCCGTACGTCGTCCATATATAAAAATTTGGTATCAAAATTTTTAAATCAAACCCCTAATACCGATGGTTATAATGAGAATTTGATAAATTCGTATATAATATGATATCATGGTAAGGTTCTGATCGAGCGGGCGGCGCGCGCTGGCTGGCGGCCAGTACTGCGATACATCGCGAGGAATTAATCGTCCCACTTAACGGATTTATTGCTCTCGCGCCAGAAACACTGGCGCTGGTTCCAAAGTAGAAACTTATAATTTCTTATTTATAATTTTATATTACTTGTTGAGATTTCTTTTATATAAATCTGAGAGGAAAGTAATGGAATGGACAATATTGCAACGATAACTTAAAATCTTCTTTTAACTTATACCAATTGATAGATTAATTGATTGATGGAAGGATTCAAACTACTATGTGTTTGATTAGAGGAATCCATAGTTTCAACCAACTTAGGAAATATCTATGTAAATACATGTTTAGTTCATTATCAATATTATGAAGCTGTAGATTTTGTTTAAAACTCGACGAAATGAAATATTTACCTTTAATTTCTTGTTGTGGCGAAAATTAACGACGCGCGTAGCCTTGACCAGGCCAGGCCAAGGAAATGAAAATATTAAATATTTAAATTAAAAATATTAAATATTGAATTTCCTAAAGTAGGGATCGAACCTACAACCTGCTGTTTACACCCTTGTGCGACGACAAGTCTCAAATTATAGTTGTATAGCTATTTATAAATAATCTTTATGTTATTTTCTTTGCTGGCTAATAATAAAATAATATTCAAGAAAATGAAATATTTAATATTTTCAATTTAAAATATTTAATGTTTCATTTCTTCTCTCTGGTAATAAGGCAAAAGGGCGGCGTTTAGTTACGCCACTCAACACGCAATGCCTCAAATTCGGCGGAAAGTGGGGAACCGAAGTGGAACGGAGTGTCTTAACACTAGGTTCCCGGGTTCCCTCTGCCTACCTGCCTCGTGCGGGATACAGTGTGAAGCTAAGTACGTAAGTAAGTGAATATTCAAGATGCTCCACAGCAATAACAACGTGAATGTGTCAGGTCAGGAGCGGCTAATGTGATAACTTTGTATCCTCGCGGCGACGAGGCACCGCCGAGCCAACGACGACCCGCCGTGTGATGGCGCTATTAAAACTTTATAATGCCAATAATTATCTGTTAATATGTGTCATGAAATTGAAAGCTATTTTTGAATTGTCTCTTCAATTATTATACAAGCATATTGCAATATTTTTGTTTGTAAAGAGCAAACTTCATACTTTTACTACAAATATTTTCAAATTAAATATTTAATAATTTAATTCTGCGCTTAGCCAACCCTTACCACATGTACAGGGTATAACGCAAAGCTTAAGAAGATAAAGATAGAAGAGGGGATGAAGAAAAAGATCCCCACGTTCTGTCTAACTTTTAAGACACTGAGCGGAGAAACTCAACCTATTCTTCCGAGTGATATCGAGCCCATAACAGGTATAGTCTCGCGTTCAAAGATGTGGCGGTAGGTAATTATAAGTTTAAATGTAAGCATGTCATTAACATTTAGATATAACTAAAAGTACAAGTACTTAGTTCAGTTGCAAACCAAACTAGGTTTGCAACTGAACGAAGTACTCGTAGGAAACAAAATAAAGCTCATACAACTTTTAAAACACGTTGTATTACAACTGAACTTCACGTTATAAGCTTATTTCCCTGTAAAGTACTAGATAAAGTACAATAGTAAGAAATAAAAACAAGAAGCGTCACGCGACGTATTCGGAACGTCAGACAAATAAACAATTTTAACCCTCAACGACGCTCCTCTAAATGTATACGAGCACATTTAATCTCCGAAAACTCTGCCCGGTCAAAGCGTTACTGACGGGCTTGTGAAAAAAATGTGGACATTACATATTTCCTGTCATAGATTTTTTTAATCTGCCTAATTTTAGATATTATGTGTGGAGTGGTGGAACTCAACACCGCGCTTTGCATTGTTGTATTATTACCAGAGCTATGAAATGTAAACCCACGTGGTTTCAAACCCGCAATCTGTCGCTTGTAGCGTCGGAAGATTGTGTGGTCGTGCCTCACAACAGACCACAGAAACATAAATCAAGATAAATAACACGATAAATGCATATTATATCATTATTAACTTGCATGCACTTAAGGCTTAGAAACCGCAATAATTTTTGTGCTCATAGCGCGCTTTTCACGGGTTAAGCAAAACAAAGTTGCAAAAGGCCTCTTTTTCTACTGAGGCACTGTAATTATCCGATTTCTGCACTGTATTGATTATTTGTAAGCTCTCAAAGCTTTATTTAGGCAGCTGCAGTACGGGAAAAGGATAGACATTTCCCTTTTTATATACATTTTTTCCTTCAATTATTCTGTGTTTTGGACATATTCAAATAGATTATAATATTTTAAACTATTTGAAATCGCTGCGGTATGCGGTATATGTAGTCACTGTTTGACCGTAAACGCGACAGCTACGAGTTTAATTTGTAATTAAAAATAGTTTTTTTTTTTAATTACACTCCCTTGCTCAGGTAATAGAAAACACGCATTGCACTCCATAACTTAATACGTGAAGCGTCAAAAAGGATATATTGATAATAATTGATACGTGAGGAGCGTAGCATTTGACCGTAAGTTCATTCTGCCTTCTAATTATGTGGAAGGTACAGTGGGACGATAAAATGATAGCTTAAATTAACTTCAGAAGACTTCTGTTTAATTCTAAATTTATTATTCGATAAATATCCATTGCACAACATCATTTCCACGGAAATAGAGTCGTTGTATAGAAATAATTGTAATAAAAACCGTCGTAAAGTCGCATGCAGATGCACCAAGTGGTGTAAAGGTAAGCATTTCTTAGCCGGCGCCGCGTCGCGCGCTGGCGACGCTCCAGATACGCTTAAACAAGTTTATTGTGGGCTTACGAGTCGGGCCACGACAATGTCTGAAAGATCACAGATATTGTATAAATATATAATATAATAACGCTTTTTGTAGCTCCGTGTTGCACAAGTGAGTGGTAAGAGAGGGAGAAGGAGACCTTTATAAACACAGTATAGACTATATTTACTATTTTTTAGTGTTATTTATTCCACACTTAGGGCAGAAAATACTAAACTTAAACTTTTAAAGGAAATTTGTAAAAATCTCCCTACAGAGATGCTAACAATATAAATAAGTTGTAACAAGCGTATAAAAAATTTCGACGTGGCTTGGTGAGAACGAATGGCTTAGTTGGTCAGAGCGCTTGAACGGTTTTCAAGAGGTGCGGATTCGAATCCTGATTCGTTCAAAATTTTTATAAGCTTTTTAAATTTAAGTTTAGTATAGTATCGACTATATTGGAGAAAGGTCATGTAAAAAACATGAGAACCCTCCACAGGGCATGTATGAAGAGGTTAATGACAGTGGACGAGGCGAAAAAGGTTTGCTGAGATCGTAGCGATTACTGCTCTATTTTTATTGGCTACCCCGCTAGCTACACACTATAATATTAAGTATGATGATCTCTTCTGATATGTGAATAGATATAACAATGTATGCGGAACATATATGTAATGCCAATCAAACATGTTGGTGACATTATCGTTATTTCATTATCTCCATATATAGCCCACGTAAGAGGAATGAGCTATTACACGGCGTTAAGTTTCACCATTCATCACATAATGTTTCGGAAATAAAGTGGACAATGGGGAATGGTATGTTTTAAAATAAGGTTCCTTTTGCCTACCTTGTTAAATATATGCGTTTGTGTGATACTGAGTGACGATTGAAAAAATATTCATAAATATTTTCCTGTTTCGAAGGCACACTATAGAATGCAAACCATCGACTAAGTTTAGTGGAGCCGCGACACTCTTTAAACTTCCTAACCCCGGCTTTCCGCTTCATACAAACACAAACACGAATTCAATTGCGGACTTAAGGTTTTATCTTTTTACATTTATTTACTGTGTTTTTAGTTAATTCGTTGCTATAATATTGATGGTTATAAATATTTTACCAATTTTAAAAAAATCTTTGAAGAGCGGCACAAGCATGTGACAGTAGTCGACAACTTGTCGGCTCGATACCCACTTGAGGAAATGAAATATTTAATATGTTCAATTTAAATATTTAATGTTTTCATTTCTTCGCTCTGTTAACAAAGCAAAGCACGGCGTTGAGTTCCACCTATGAATAGTTATCTGTGCCTACCCTGCTATGTGCGGGATACAGCGTGAAGCTTTGTATTTAATTATAATTTTCGTTTTTTACAAACTTCTTATATCAGATACTAGCTTAATAATTTAACATCAGTTGACATGTTAAAGCTTGCAAGAGAAGTTCTAGAGTCTTAGACTCAGCACTATGCTTTGACTTGTCGCACAGAAGAATAAAAACAATTTATATATAGTTATTTCTAGTGTAACCAATGATAACTTAATCCAATTGCAGTAAACGCTGCATCCAGAACAAAGTTGTTGAGACCTGTCGTAGTGCAGGGGCATAAGCGTGCAATTGTTTATTGAAAAGTTTTCGGGTTCGGTTCTCACTCGAGGAAAAAAAAAATGATAACTGGAAAGATTCCAGCGTTAAGTTCCGCTACGCAATAAGTAAGGTAAGTGGGGAAGGCAAAGGAGTGACTTAACCCTAGGTTCCTAAATTTCCTCTGCCTACCTTGCCATGGATTGGATACCGCGTGAAAATGAAAAAGAAAGCTACAATTTTGTATATATAAGCTTATTACAGAACGATAATTAATGTGTTATGCTACAAAAACTTTAAATTACAGAACAAAGTAACGACGTAACACTAAACAAAAACCTAGTTAATAATTTTAAAGCAATTTGGAATTAAACGTAGTTCGCTGTAAATAAGTTTTATCTTCGTCTATGGAAAACAGTTATTAGTTCGTGGGAACGTGCGGCTGGTGAGGGCACGCCAACCGCGCTTTACACAGCACTAGCAAGTACATCTAGAATTGTTTATTTTTTTCGCTTTCACGGCTCTTCCCGCAAGCGGCTAACATTTTCCCGCACGTTATTTTATTTCTTCGCTCTGGTAACATGAAAAGGCGCTGAGTTCCGCATCTCGACACGCAAGGCTTCAAATTTGGCAAAAAAAGTGGAACGGGAGTATCTTAATAAGATCGGAGTATCCTTACACTAGGTTAACAAGTTTCCTTCGTCTACCTTGCCACGTAATGAATATTGCGTGAAACTTAATGAAAAGGAAGTTACTGAGAAGGCAGAAAGAGAATGTTGTGGTTTTCCATTCGATGTTAATAATTTGTCTCTCCATCAATAATAGTTTAAGAGACCCCAGCACCCGCACGTGGCTTCGCCCGCTTCAATTACACTATATTATTCACTACTTTCAACTACTTTCTGATTCTTATAACATAATCGGTTTTAAAATAATATCAATACATTGAAGACTTACTAAAATTACAATATAGAAAGTGAATAATGATATAAAACGTTTTCTTAGTCTTATGTCAATCATTATTATCTGAACGTTTGATTTAAGATTTTTGTTTAGGAACGTTTAAGATTTGAATTTCAATATTAATTTCCGTTTCCGAACCACAAGGTAATTTTGACAAAAACTTTAAAAAAATTGACAACGTCATAAATCACTTTATTAAACTTAATAATGTATACGCTAAGCTTTTCATCAGTTGTCATTTTATAAAAAAAAGCATATTTTGTTGAGTTTAAGAAAAATATTCATGAGTTACAAAAAAAATGAGGCCTGTCGTGGCGCAGCGGCACATGAGTGTGACTGTAACCGACAGGTTTTGGGTTCAATCCCCAGTCGAGGAAATGAAATATTTAATATTTTCAATTTAAATATTTAATGTTTCATTTCTTCGCTCTGGTAATAAGGCAAAGCGCGGCGTTGAGTTCCGCCACTCAACACGCAATGCCTCAAATTCAGCGGAAAGTGGGGAACGGAAGTGGAACGGAGTGTCATAACACTAGGTTTCACTTCCGTTCCCTCTGCCTACCCTGCCTAGTGCGGGATACAGCGTGAAGCTGAAAGAAAAGAAAGAAACAAAAAAATCCAAACACATCCTGTTTGTGAAGAATTAACTTTAGTAAATTACATAATCATAAACTAGGTAATCATTTATTTATTAATATAAACAAATCAGCTTTTTACCATATAGAATAGAGGCCAACCGTGGCGCAGCGGCACAAGCGTGTGACTGTAACCGACAGGTTGTGGGTTCGATCCCCACTCGAGGAAATGAAATATTTAATGTTTTCATTTCTTCGCTCTGGTACAAGGCAAAACGCGGCGTTGAGTTCCGCCACTCAACAAGCAATGCCTTAATTTCGGCGGAAAGTGGAGAACGGAAGTGGAACGGAGTGTCTTAATACTAGGTTCCCAAGTTCGCTCTGCCTACCCTGCTATGTGCGAGATGCAGCGTGAAGCTGAGTAGAGTACCATATAGAAAGGACCACAAGCGTGGGGCTTTAAACCCGACAGGTTATGGATTCGGTCTCCACTGAAGGAAATGAAATATTTGATGTTTTTGAGATTAAATATTGAATGTTTTCATTTCTTCGCCCTGGTAACAAGGCAAAGCGACGGCTTGAGCTCCACTGAGTTGAGCAAAAAGTTGAGAATGTAATGGAGTGTTCTAAAACTAGTTCCCAAGTCTCTGCCTGCCCGGTCATATTACCGTGAAGCTGAAAAAAAGAGGTATAAAGGATGAATTTCATGGCGTAAATTTAATCTTTTCTGTCTTATTTTTTATATAAACAAAGAAATAAAAAAAAACAAATGAAATATAATATTTTTTAATATATCTATACTTATAATAAATCTGTAGAGAGGTCAATTCTGTACATGAAATATATTTACAAAATAAGTAGCAGGGGGTGATTAATGTTCGATACTGATGCCAAAAATGCAGTTAAAAAAATTTTTGTCTGTCTGTCTGTCTGTTTGTATGTTATTTATAGAAAAAAAAACTACTCGACGGATTTTAACGAAACTTAGTACAATTATTCTTTATACTCCTGGGCAGGTAATAGTATACTTTTCATCACACTACAATGAATAGGAGCAGAGCAGTGAAAGGAAATGTTGAGAAAATGGGAGAAGTTGCTTGATTTTTTAAGCTTCCGTCGCGTGTGCAGCCTTAATGGTTAGAGCTACATAGAAACTATGTATAACGGAAATATTCTACATAAAAATACACGAAAAATATTCCAAGACAGCATATATCTATCTTTTATAGTTAACTCACAATAACACGCATAACTCTCGATAGCTTAGCAGTTCGGAGATTTCTTATTATATTTGTTTACTTTTACGTTTATAAAACCAATAATGCTCACCATCATTCCTAATTAAAAAAAAAATAAACATTAGCACCAATTCAATAAAAAAAGAATCATTGAAATCGGTATAGAAACACCAAACTTATACTTACTTACATGAAATACGCCAACAAGACATCGCGCGTGAATAGTGAATCAAGCTATAAGGATTATTTTTGCGTAACGGTTGCCGCGCTCGACGGGGCTCGCGGCGGCAGAGTATAAAAGAATATTATTAATATTCCGCAGAGATTGGTTACAACCAAATGGAACTGCTGGTAACATTAGAAAACGGTGTCCCAATGATGACTGCAGAACAACGCTTAGTCTATGATCGCGTGTGCGAGAGTGTGCAGAATAATTTAGGAACAATATGGTTTTTAGATGCACCTGGAGGAACTGGGAAAACTTTTTTGACTAAATTAATATTAGCTTATGTTCGAAATCAGCGTAAAATCGCTCTTGCCGTGGCTTCATCAGGTATAGCTGCAACATTGCTACCAGGAGGTAAGACTGCTCACACTATGTTTAAAATACCAATTGATTTAGATCGCACGGAAAGTCCAACCTGTAGTATTTCAAGAAATAGCGACAAAGCTAAGGTATTGCGTGAGTGTAATTTAATCGTATGGGATGAATGTACGATGGCCCATCGAAAAGGAGTAGAAGCAGTAGACAGAACTCTAAGGGACATAAGACAAAATGATCGACCAATGGGCGGTATTACGGTTTTATTTTGTGGTGATTTCCGACAAACCTTACCGGTAATACCACGGGGAACCCGAGCTGATGAGATTAGGGCTTGCCTGAAAAGCTCTTATTTGTGGCGTGATATACAATCGGTGCATTTGACTATAAATATGCGAGTGAGAACTGGAGACAACGCAGATAATCGTGAATTTTCTGATACATTATTGAAGATTGGTGAAGGTACCTATCCACAACTACACCAAGGAAAACTTATTCTGACACCTGAGTTATGTTGTATAGTGCAATCCCAACAACATCTTATATCTTCGGTTTACGGTGACATAACAATTATATTAAATAGGGACAATTCTTGGCTTTGCGAAAGGTCCATTTTGACTCCTCGCAATGACCAGGCATCTGAAATTAATAATAAAATACTGTCTAATATACAGGGAGAAAGCAAAGTTTATAGTTCAATAAATAGAATGGTTGATGAACAAGAAGCCACTAATTACCCGATAGAATTTTTAAATTCTTTAAGTATGCCTGGACTACCTTCTCATATAATTTGTTTAAAAATTGGCATACCGATAATTCTGCTCCGAAATTTAAGACCACCTCAACTTTGCAATGGAACTCGGCTAAAAGTAACCCAGTTGCAACAAAATGTAATCGAGGCTCAAATTTTAACAGGTTGCGGTGCAGGAGAAACTGTCTTTATTCCCAGAATTCCCATAATACCAAATAATTTTCCATTCCAATTTAAAAGAACGCAATTCCCAGTATCGGTGTGCTATGCCATGACTATCAATAAAGCTCAAGGGCAGACTTTTCGTGTTGCTGGAGTAGATCTCGGTGTTAGCTGTTTCTCGCATGGTCAATTATACGTCGCTCTTTCCCGGGTTAGCAATTCTAGGAATCTTTACGTTCACGTGCCGGACGGGTCGACTCTTAACATAGTCTACCCAGAAGCTTTGCGCTGAAACATTTTAATTTGATCTAAAAATATTAGCAATATATTATCTTAATAAAAAACAAGGAGTTACACGCTGACCGTGTCGTGGGTATAGCGTGGGTATATTATAATATTCTGCGGTTACGTATATTTTTCAACAGTTTTGTGGATTGGCATATTATATTACTATTGCCCTTCTAAAATACGAAAGTGAATCTGCCTGTTACGTCAAAACTATGAGGGAGGACATCTGCTAATTTTTTTTCGAAAAACGACGGAAACGCGGACGAAGTCGCGGGCAAAAGCTAGTTTAAAATAATATTCCACATTTGGTAAAGAAAAATACTATTAAAAAAAAACGCCTCTCGACAACATCTTAAGAGCTTTCATACGTTTTGTTAAGAAAGTATTTTCTTTCCTTTAAATAATCATTTCCCAACAATTGTATAGATAACTCTCTCACTCAGTTACTTCACGCTGTATGCCGCACTTGGCAGGGTAGGCAGAAGAAATTTTGGGCCCTAGTGTTAAGACACTCCGTTCGCCCCTTTCCGCTGAATTTCGCCAACGAAACTTTATACTGCACTTTTCTTTATGACACGAGCTAAGAAATGAGTATATTAACTATTTAATTTGAAAATATTTAATATTTTATTTTCTAATATGGTGATTCAAACCAGTACCTTGTGGCGTTTATTGTCACCCGCTTGTGTCCCTAAGCCATGACAGCCTTCTATATTTACTATTATATAGTAAAATACTAGCTATTGTCAATAGGTACTTGTAGGATACATATACTGATGTAACGTATTTACCAAACCGTTCGATCAGCAAGCAAGTAATGTGGAACGAAGACCAACTCCTACGTACTAACGAGGCATTGTTGATCCACCGGAACATTAGAGCAGACCGCACGCGACGTCGCCCGGCTCTCGGCAAGCCGCTGCGGTACCTGTGTATTATATGTCGATTATAACGTGAAATGTAGGGGAGGATGGGGAAATCACGCACATTTCTATTTATAATAGCTTCTAATGACTTTAATATGTGTTTATCCGTATGCTACGTACATTTATCGTACCTGTTAAATAGAGAAAAGAAAACAATATTTATTTTATTATTATTTCCTCAGAAGCGAAAAGTAAATATTGTTTTTTTTTTTTTTCATTTTTTCGCTTTGTTAACAAGGCAAGGCTCGGTGTTCAGTTCCGCCACCCAAAATGCAATAAATTTGGCGGAAAATAGGGAATGGAACGGTGTGTTTTAACATCAGCTCTCTTAATTCACTCTGCCTACCGCGTGAAGGGTGCAGCGTAAGCTGACAAAAAAATCTATAGTAAATATTTTAATATTTTTACAAGGGAGGCTATCATTTCCTCGTGTGGTCATCGAACCTACGCAAACAATTGCCTATCCTGCCCCAATTTAACTGCCAACTATGAATCTCAATATAGATATAGTGAAATACATACACTTGAAACAGAAATATATATACACGAGTTAAGCAATTCCACTGATACGTTCTTCGTATCGTATACTGTGAACCAATTACAGTTGTACTACAACTCAGTCCTCTGGGCGTTGGAACTTGCCTCGCAAATTGCCCGACGACGACCGTATACGGCTGTACGAAGGCTGTTTATGAAACAATGCATATAAGCAATGTCTTACTATTAAGTGTTGGGATTTTTTATATATTTATAATGGTAGATTCAAATTAAACTTATTGGTGAAGAGTTGAAGAGGAAATTAAATATTTAATATTTTCAATTTAAATAAAATTACTGAAAGTTAAAAGTACTTAAAGTTTTATTTCTTCACTCTAGTAAAAAGGCAAAACACGGTGTTTAATTCCGCCCCTCAACACGCAATGCCTCAAATGCGGCGGAAAGTCGGGAACGGTACAGAGTGTCTTAAGACTAGATTCTCAAGTTCCCTCTGCCTACCCTACCGTGTGCGGGATACAGCGTGAAGCTAATAAATAAATAATAACATTGGTATTAAGAAAACAATAGCGCATATAAAAATATAGCGCAATTTGAGCATACGCACGCTTGTTGACACACGGCCAAGTAAGTGATCACTACGAGTACGTTCTCATCAAACTATATCGATGTTCTTAAACGTTTGTTACAATTTATTCATATTGTTAGCATATTATTTTACGGTTTTTTTGCATAAGTATGTGTGTTTTAATAAAGATTTTATTATATATTTTTAATAATATCTTTAATTTAGTGTTTTCAACATCTTCTCACACACTGCTGTCTTTGATACATTTCCATACTTCATATCCTATAACCGATGCTTCTCTTTGTTTAATCAATATATGAAAAGCCACAATCACAATCCAGTTTGTATACAACTGCACACTGCAAAGCAATATTACTCTTCACTGGTCTCAAGAATTGGGTCACTTTCTTGCTAGGCTTGAATATAGTTTTAATAGAAGCTCTTCATAAGATGTTGCCTGTAATCCCCTTTACATATGGTAAAAGTGGCGGCTGCCTCTCAACTGTGGTCTGTGGTTGGTTTTCTGACAGCGCTGGCGGGGAACTGGCAGCTTCTTATGATGAAGGGCAGTTTTCACCTGTCGAAGCTCGTACCGTAGGAGTTCAGCGTCTCCGAGATGGTGGGCCCTCTGACGTAAAGATTTGCCTATGGTACGAGTAGATACCGTTATTTACCGTTGGCAAATTTTTGTTTGAATAAGCTCATTCTGCAAGAATCCAGGGCAGCACGCAATTAAGAAGTCGTTAGGTTATTAGCGGCTGTATCTGTCAAATACCTGTCTCGGCTAGACAGAGAAAATATGTGAGTAAAATTATTGTTTTCATTTTATTTTAATACAATAATGGATAGAGGCCAGTCGTGGCGCAAGGACACAAGCGTGACTGTAAACGACCGGTTGTAGGTTCGATCTTCACTCGAAGGAATAGAATATTTAACATTTACAAATTAAACATAATTAATTTATTTGGATCTTATAATAAAGCAAAGGACGACATAAAGTTCCGCTACTCAACACACGATGCTTCAGATGTAGCGGGAAGTGAGAAACGGAACAGATTATCTCTTTATTTAACGGGTATAAAATATTATAAGTAAATATTCATATAATTTTAACATACACGATATTGAACCCACACTATGTCGCTGGTGCCCTCGCGCCGGCCGGCTCTGCTTTATTAAATGTATTCATTAAATGACCTCCACTAATCATAAAAACAATATAAAAGCAATAATTAAGTAGCATGCTATAATTAATCTCAAAGAGGACGTCGTGTACAAGAAACCAATTAAAGTATTTCCGTAGCAGCCACACACGTCCCGCGGGACTGCAGCGTACTGTGGTTAATTCACCGGGAATAAACAGTAAAATATTTACTTTCTACCTTCACGTTGTATGCTGCACGTAGCACTGTAGGCAAAGGGAACCTGGGAACATAATGTTAAGAGACTCCGTTTCCTTCAAAAAATTCCATTGTCACCGAATTTTGGAGATATTATATATTATTATTATATAATGGTATTATACGTATATTATTTTTATATTATTATTGAATGGCGGAACTGAACGCCGCCTTTAAGATATTTTTTAGCAGGATCTTTTACCAGAGGAAAGAAATGTAAATAATTGATTTGTAATTTGAGGTTGAAACTATAATAGTTGCGATTAACGTAAGAAATAAATGTCAATACCACTGCGCTGTGATGGCCTCAACTCTTTCACTATTTGTTTAGAATTTTGAACCTAAGCTTATCATTTTAATCATTCATTTTTTATTTATTTATTTATTAGCAATAACAAACAGTTGTCACAATAATAACTTATTTACTACGAAACTATAAATATAAGTTATTTGTAATTGTGAAACCTACAACGTTATCCACAGATTAATGAATGTACATAATGATACGTGTTATTTTACAAGATTGTTTATTTTTATTTTCGTCGGTTGATTTATTGTTCTTAAGATAAATTTACAAATTTTAATCTGTTTATGCTAATACAGTGTACAATTACAATTATTTAGAAGTAAGTAGAATTATATGTAAAAATAATCCTTTGTATTATTTAAACGTTGGTCTTTATTTTTTATTTTTAGACTATCTGTAGCGAGTCTTTTAAAAGTTAGTTGAGATGTTGCAAAAATGTCTATATCGGGAAATGTATTGTTAAATAAATCAACAAGGCGTCGGAGAGAAGCGCGCGCGCCTGCGTGCTTCCGGTACGGGGCTGTGTGGAACACACGGCGCGCGCGCACGCGGCGTCCTCGCGGCGTGCCGGGTGCGTGGTACCACGTAGCACAATTCGTTGGTCAGCTCGGTACATTCGATCTTATTATTGCAAAGTTTGTGTAATGCAATGGCGCTTAGCAATGTGCGTCTACTCTGTAAGCTGAGGAGATTGTATTTTTGAAGCAGGTTTGTATGTGATAAGTAGCAGTTGCGCTCCAGTCTAAAGTTAACCAATTTAAAAAATTTGCGCTGTACTTTTTCCAACGAATCTGTATAGTTTTTAAATATTGGATTCCAAATAGGTATGGCGTATTCTAGTTGATGACGTATGAGCATCTTATAAAGAAATAACAGAGTAGAGGGTCGCCAAAAATCACAAGGAGATCGCATAACAAATCCGTACATTCACAATGCTCTATCCTTGATAGTACTGATATGTTGGTCCAGGTGTAGTTTGCTGTCTAGTAATATTCCTAGGTCTTTGATGACATTGACTGAATTGACAAGAGTATTTTCTAGATAATAATCATGTCTAGTTACATTTTTGTTCTTCGTGAAACTAATACTACAGCATTTACTGAGGTTGAGTTTTTAGTTTGTTTCGTTAATAATAGCTTGAGAATCTATCGAGATCCTGTTGAAATAATGTTCAGTCCTCAGGTGTCTTACTGGTCCTATATATTTTTAAGTCATCAGCATACAATAGAAATCTGCAGTTATGAAAACACTCTTTAATGTCATTAATATATAAATTAAATAGCAAAGGACCAAGAATGGATCCCTGAGGAACTCATGATGTTACGTTAAAAGCGATATCCGATTTAAATCCATTTATGACTATCCTTTGAGACCTTCTAGTGATATAAGACTTAAACCACCTAAGTAAATTTCCGCGAATACCGTTATATGCTATTTTGTGTAACAACATTTCATAATCTACCTTATCGAAACATTTTTGGAAATCTGTGTACACAACGTCTGTTTGCAACCGTTGATCCATATTCTCAAATAGGTAGTTAATGAAAATTAAAAGATTTGTAACTGTAGAACGATTTTTTACAAAACCGTGTTGTTCGAATATTATGGAATTGTGTACACATGGGTATACAATGTTATAAACCAAGGTTTCAAAAATCTTCGAAAATGCAGAAAGTATAGAAATTGGTCGGTAGTTTTTAACGTCTTGTTTTTCTCCGCTTTTATGAACGGGTGTGATATTTGCGAATTTCCACACTAATGGAAACTCTCCTTTCCTTAAGCAATCGTTAAATATAATATGAAGTGGCTTAGAATTGTAGCTCACCGTTGACTTTATAAATATAACAGGTAAACCGTCAGGGCCCGGTCCCTTCGAAGCGTCTAATTTGTTAATAGCTTTTACGATCGCGGTTATTTCTATATGTGCTTTACAAATATGTGTCGAGTTATCAGCGTATGTGTTATTATGCTGCCAGCTTTCTAGGTCTAGAGTTGAGGGCTCGTAAACAGAGTTAAAATAAGTAGCGAACAAGTTGCATATATCTATAGGGCTACTCGAAAGTGTGTTTTTGTAGTGCATTTGAGCTGGTATTGCAGATGCGTTTTTTTTGTGTGCCAAGTAGGTCCAAAAGTATTTAACATTGTTAGATATACTATCTTCAACTAGCTTCATGTAACTAAAATGACATTTACGACACTCCGTTTTGAATCTAGCCCGATAAATAGAAAATGTCTCATAGTCCCTTATATTAGAATATGTCTTCCATTTAATCCACGACTTTTCTTTATTTTTAAAAATGTGTATAAGAGCTGGGGAAAACCAACAGGGAAACAATGTGGACTTGTTGCGCTTTGTTGAGATAAATTTTCTTATAATACTATAAATTATTTCGTAAAACTTTTGAATGGGCTCATTTATGTCTAGGTGAGTCAGCTCCACGCACTTGTTGATTTTTACTAGCTCCTGTCTTATCACTTCATAGTTTGCAGACGTGTACTTGTATTGAGATATGGAGTTGTGCAGCATAGGTGCGAAATGAGTGGTCATGTTGAGATGAGCATTAAAGGGTGGATGATGATCGTCTTGCGGTACAAGCCAGTCACAAACGGATATTTTACAGTCTTGGTTTGTAATAAATAAGTCAAGGATCCGCCTATTTGTGTTCTTCAAACCATTATATTGCAAGGAATTTGTGAGTGACATAAATTCAAGCAAAGGTTCACTTCTTACGTTCGTGCTAATCCCCAACATGTCATATTTATTAGTATCATACTGTACACATTCTATATATGGCAAATTGTAGCCACCTACAATGTAAAATGATTTAATATTATTTTGTGTCACTATTTTGTGTAAGTAGTTGAAATGGCTGGTATAAATATCTTGTAAAGTATTAGGCGGAACGTAAGCAGCACCAATAATGTGTTGGTAATTATTACGAGAACCGGTCGGCACGGCGACAATGACATGTTCTAAGAATGAGGCGGAGGGGGGCAGGGGCGAGATTCGCACTGGTCTGAGCTCTCGCCGCACGGCTATCAGAACCCCGCCACCGTCTTGTTTGTTAGTTGCGGAACGATCACGATCGCATCTGAATGTTATGTACCTATTATCAATGAATTCGGTGTCAAAGATATGGGAAGTGAGCCAGGTTTCCGTAAGGATGATTACATCATACGAGTGTGATAGAATGTTCATGTACAATGTTTGAAGTTTAGTGCGTATACCTCTGCAATTCTGGTAGTACAGTGTTAATTTATTAGGCGCTATTAGAACGAAGTGTGTTATCGTACTGTTTGTATACATAATTTAAAGTATGTATTAGTTGAGTGGAATTGCAAGCTAGCCAGAACATACACATAACTTTACGGTTCTTATTAATACACGTTGACACTATGTTGAATAAATGCTTGAATCCATTGTCAAAGCTATGAATTAATATCGTTGCTCTTGTTCTAAGAATTGTGCTACTGATTACACTATTGTACATATGTAGTAACGAGTCTGACAAAGTATGAACAGTATTACTAACGCTGAATGAACACATAAAACGTATACTTAAGAATAGTTTTAGAGTAGAATAACATAGACAGGGTAGGCTTAATCTAATTAATTTAAGAGGTCTCATCCGCTTCATTCTTACCAAATTTAAAAATATCTTTTTCAGTCCTGATTGCGAATATCGGTGACGTGTCTGATTTTCTGGCCAATATTGTAGCATTTTTAATCCATACGTATTTATGTCCGTATTTTTTTGCTGCTTCTTTACAAATACGAAATAAAAGTTTATTTTTTATTGTCAGGTGTTCGTTCATATAAATATTTCGTGGAGTGCAGGTGAAGCCTAGTTTGTCAGTTTGTAGACCCTTTGAAAGGCGGAATGCACTGAGTACATTGTCGCGTATTATACGCGAGGAAAGCCTAGCGATGATATTTTTCGGGCGGTGATTTTCTTCTGATCGGGCATGGGGTACACGATGAATAGAAATAATATTTTTAGGATCTATAGGATATTTCACTGACTTACACAAATTTTCTAATAATGTTAATAAGTTTTCACCTCGCTTCTCTGGGACATTACATATTTCTATATTTTCTAAACGAGCTTGTTGTTCCATTCCATCAATTTTAAGTTGCAGATTAGATACTGTGTCGGATACTCGGCTTAGAGCAGAGGGATTTAAAGTTTGAATGTACTTATTAATGTTGACCTGTTCATTTGAATGGAATTCAACTGTTTCTTTCAAACACGACACGTCATTTTCTAAGTTTTTTAATTTTAAATTTAAATCTGAAATATGGCTTTGCATGGTGGTGTATTCAGTTTTTAAGTCGTTGATTTCTTTCTTTATTTCCATAGTAGCTGTGGTTAAATTGACTAATTCGTTTTTAATACTAGTGTTTATGCTGTCGTTGATTTTGGCAACGTTTTCTGATAATTCCAGTCGTAATTCGGCAAGCATTTTACTTATCTGGGTAGAAAATGTACGTTCAAGTTGCTTTAGTGGACTTGAGAGCTCGTTTTCAGATCGCTTTCTTTTACGTAGCGTAATATTCGGACCCTGAGATTCTTCGGTGTTGGTAAGGTCGGTATCTGAATGATAAGGCTTATTCGGCGATCGGAGCATCGTACTCGTACACACTTAACTAACACACAAGCGTAAGAGTGAGATAGATTTCACAACATAGAACGAATCAGCACTATTAATAACAGTGACACTGCAATATTTGGTAGTATATGCAAGAGAAAATATATCTTATTGACATTAATTTTAAATAAATCTAGTAACACGACCGTTACGTAGCAGGTCTAGTACAATTATGTTTATTTTAAGATGATGATCATTTATCGTTAAGATCAAGTAATAAATTGCCGACTGTAGTACGTGATTGAGGACCTCATACGTCATAACGCGTCGTCTCACGTTTGTCACACGCTTTGTATCAGTGTTAGTTGGCGTATATGTAATATTACAAAGAATACTATTATTGTTGCACTGGATACTTTGGAACTTAGCCTTAAGACATTCCGTTCGTCCGAATTTGAGAAATTGCGTAATGAGTGGCGGAACTCAACGCCGCGTGTCATGTTTACAGTTGCTAACTTATTCACGACAAGCTTTAATTGTACGATACATATTTTATTATTGAGCAGGTAAATTTTAGTTACAATAAAATGTATATCAACGACGCCAAATTATAAAATGAAAATGTATCCCACTAATTGTTCCGCACGGATTTTCCCCATTAAAATTAAAATTATCCAGTTCTTGAGTAGTTTAAAAAAACCGTATCTCCTGTAGTTTTATTCATGAAGTAAAGTAAATGACTTCACGCCGCGGACCGCTCCTCCAGCTCCAACTCGTATTACAATTCTGCGGCTAAAATATTCATTTTGAAAAGTATTCACTGAAAAATTTAAGTTGAAATTGCTCGGATATTGCTTTTAGTTTCATTTCAAAATTACTTTTTATTTCGGAAACGTCTCTAAGTGACTTTATATTCAGAAGCAGAACGATCCATTTGTAATTTGTCTGTAGTCGCTGTTAGTGTGTTTCAAACTGGAACATTATTTTAATAGATGTAAAGTTGAATATGTACATAAAGGTACACACAAAATAATAATAACTTTGTGAAACATTTATAAATAATACTGTGCGTTATTTTATTGTTTTAACAATAAAAAAAAACAGGATTTTTTTCAGCTTCACGCTGTATCCCGCACATGACAGGGTAGAAAGAGGGGACTTGGGAACCTAGTGTTAAAACACTCCGTTCCATTCTCCACTTCCTGCCGAATTTTAGGCATTACAAGTTAAGTGGTGGAACTTAAAGCCGCGCGTTGCCTTGTTACCAGAGCGAATAAATGAAAGCATTAGATATTTAATTTGAAAATTTCAATATTTCATTTCCTCGAGTGGGGATCGTACCCAAAACTTGTCGTTTACGGTCACAATATTTTTTTATTTTCCTTAATTATAAATTACTACTGAGATTTCCTTCTCCAATTTGCTATTATTACAACCTTTCCCTGTTAGTATATGAGTTATGTGTCAGCTACACGAGTACAGCAATATTTTATTTATTCTTATAATTTGATTACTTCCTATATAAAATCGTACTAGTAACTATATTCAATAAAAAATATCTAATAATAATTGTATACGTGAAATAACTGAACCATTCACTGCCAAAATACAACGGTAGTAAAAATAAAAAGTAGTACAAAAAACACCGAAAAAGTACATCTAAATTTTATACAAATAAAACGCGTTGTCCCCACACATATGTACATATGAGATCACACACGGGCACACACTGACACATATACATTTTTGTCATACAAAATTATAACGAATTCATAATTCCATTCGACGCTTTTCAAATGGAATTCTGTATGAGCTTTAATTGAGTGTAGATGAAAAAGGTTAGGACAGCTATTGCTGTACTCTGCTCAACACATGTACCTAGATGTTGTTATACAGTGCAATGATACGATAATATAACATTAGATAGATAATTATAACATTAAAAAAGAACAGTCAAAAGCAAGACGGATTCGCCCACTGAGAGTTTCGTACCAATTTTATTTATTTTTAAGGAAAGGACAAGGCATCGAGCGCACGACAAACCTGAATGTATTTTAACATGAAGTACAACAGTTATAAATTGACACATTTATTTTACACTCATTTTGTATGAAATGAAGTACTGGAGGCGGTGCGTGTTTAGTGAAGGAACTCAACACGTGCTCTATCTCTTGTTACCAGAACTCTTAGAAATAAAAATATTTAATATTTCAGTTATCACGGTCACTGGCTAGTACCTCTGCACCACGACACACCTGAAATTCACAAATTAATATTTAAATCAATAATTCTATCAATAAACAAATATTGTTTTTATCGCGCGTGTTATTAACGCAATGATATCTAGCTTGCCGCACATTGCAGAGTAGGGACAGGGAACTTGGGAACCTAGTGTTGAGGCATATCCATTACCCACTTTCCCTTGAATTTCAGAGCTGAATGGCGAAACTCAACACGGCGTTTTGTCTCTTTATCAGAAAAAGGATGGAACAATATGAAAATATTATTTTTGAAACGAATTTATATTGATTAATTCCTATTCAAAAACAGTTCTCATTATCAAAATACAGAAAATAACAGTATATAACGTAATGTTTACCTAATGTAGTACCATCATGTACATATACGCATATACATGTACATACAAACACGTACACTAAGTTCATACATTAGTCACCAGCCAGCTAACACGAGCTCGCATCAGACGGCGCGGTCAACTAATTAGCTCTATTTATGTTGCCTTTCACCGCATCCAGCTGATACGGGAATCTATTTCAATTACTAATAATGATATACGAATCTATATATGTGTGTGTGTGTGTGTGTATGTTTGTGTGTGTGTATACAGATGCGGTCTTTTTTATTTAAAGAAGGTAATAAAATATTATATATAAATTTGGTTGTACATCAAATCCAAACAATTTTCGACTAGTGTCTGTGCTACCCTCATTCAGTAAAATCTTTGAAAAGATGATCTTAAATCAAATATTAACGCATTTTAATTCAAATAAGCTAATGCATGATAAACAATATGGTTTTACTAAGGGTCGCTCTACTACCGACGTCGGCGTAGGTCTCTTAAAGAATATTTATGAGGCGTGGGAAGGATCACAGGATGCTCTTGGCATGTTCTGTGTCTTATCCAAGGCGTTTGAGTAGGTCCAGCACTCAACATTGGTCATGAAACTACATCATTACGGCATAAGAGGACGTGCACTCGATCTTTTGACCTCTTATTTAACTGACAGAGTTCAAAAGGTTGATGTAAATGGCAGGAAATCTCCTGGGTCACTAATCAGTATGGGGGTCCCACAGGGACATATATATATATTAATGATTTACCTTATTTAGTCGAAAGGAGCCATGAAAAAGTATATGACGAAGTAAACAATGCTTTCTCTAAAATAGTACATTGGTTTGGAGCTAATAACTTACTGTTGAATAGTAAGAAAACGAAATGTGTAATATTCAGAACACCTCAAACGAAAATTGTGAAAGCCAATGTACTTTTGAATGGTGAAGCCGTAGCCGTAGAGCCTGTTGATTCTACGGTATTTCTCGGTATCACCATCGACTCCAAATGACAGTGGGGACCTCTTATTGATAGATTGGCGAATAGACTGAGCTCTGCAGCTTTTGCTGTCAAAACAATTAGATTATTGACTGATGAAGAAACGGCTCGCCTTGTTTACTTTAGCTACTTCCATAGTATTGTCTTACGGTATCTTACTACTCTACGGGGTAATGCAGCCGGTACTAAGTCAATTTTTGTCTTGCAGAAGTGAGCTATTCGCGCAATCTATAACTTAAGCCCTAATGATTCTTTAAAGGAAACGTTTAAAAAGATTAATATATTGACCGTTGCATCTCAATACATTTTTGAAAATGTTATGTATGTCAAGAAAAATATTAATATGTTTACTAAAATCAGTGATGTACATAATATTAAAACTAGAAATAGGCTTAAACTTAGTGCGCCTGTAACTCGATTGCATCGAGTCCGTAATTCTTTTATGGGTCAGGGTGTACGCTTTAACAATAGGATCCCAGAAAACGTCAGAGAATTTTCCGTTTCACAATTTAAAAAAGTTGTGAAAAGACGTTTGTGTGTTAAAGGTTATTACCCTATTTACGATTATATAAATGATAACACGCCTTGGGAATAAAATGCCCACTCCAGGCTATTTCAAATGTATCATTGTCACATAATTATATAATGTTTGGACTAAAAAAAAAAAAACATGTCCCGCTGAGTTTCTTTCGCCAGTTCTTTTTAGGTCAGAGGCAGTAACTTTAGTGAACTGGTGGTAAATTGTTTGACGTTCAAAAAACGAAGCTTGTAACTTCTTATTTTGAATAAAAATATTTGAATTTGAATTTGAATAACTAAATTCACACTTTACCGACTGTTCTGAGTTGTAGAACTGTAATTTTGTAATAAAAAATATTTATTGAGAAAGGCTAGAGAAGTTGATTGTTTTGATGTATATATATAAAGATACGCAAGCATTACCTACGTACTTTCACGAGAGCGAGGCCACAAAAAACGTTAGTACTATATGAAGATAGTAATATTTTTTATATTAATCAAAATCAAGTCATCCGCAGTATAATTTTATTTCGCAGAACAGATTTGAAGGAAATTGATGAAAGACGCAACATTTACCATAGAAATAAAACTGCCTGTTCCCACGAGACTTGGTTCGTTATGTACGAATATTGCATATACGTCATTTTTAGGGTAATGTATATAGTTTATAAGGGGCCTCAAGCCTATCTTGGCGCAGCGGCACAAGCGTGTGACTGTAACCGACAGGTTGTGAGTTCGATCCCCACTCGAGGAAATGAAATCTTTAATATTTTCAATTTTACTAATTAATGTTTTCATTTCTTCGCTCTAGTACAAGGCAAAACACGGCGTTAAGTTTCGCCACTCAACACGCAAAGTGGAACGGAGTGTCCTAACACTTGGTTACCTCTGTACCAAGTTACCTCTGCCTACTCTGCCGTGCGCGAGGTAACGCGTAAATCTGAGTATATTAAAATAAATAACGGGACCCATGAAGCGCTAATGTCACTCAATCACGTCGTACAGGTTATTCTAATTTTAATAATTAAATTTCATTTCTAGGTCTATGCAATCAAACATTTTATTACAAATTCACGACGTAAAAGTAAAATCCTTAAAACTTTATGGGTTTTTTAGGTATTGTACAGAAAAACCCATAGCTCACATGAACTTATAAATTTGGTACAGAACCCTCGATGGACGAGTTCACTTCGCACTTGATCGATTTATGTATCGCAGTCGCTACTAAGCGACAAAGCTCTTTCACGTTGATCCTCAGGGAAATTTAGGCATTTCCGAATTCTTAAACATATTAATCACGAGAACCATAATATATTAAGGAATGTATGTATGTATGTACGAGTATGTAAAAAAACCAATCTTCTAAATGTATACATGATTGTGTAGCGTAACTTAACGCCGTACTTTGTATATTACTAGAGTAAGAAAATAAAATAATTCATTCCATCATGCAGAGTTTAAAACCAATACTATCGGAGCTTACAATCAGACACTGCAGCATTGTGGTTTTTATTACCCGTGAATACTAGTGAATATCAAGTTAATGTGGACTCCGATTATTCTAATCATATTAATTTATTTTACACTAATTCAGTGCTCTACATAACACCCATTTAAGAATAAACTACGTGGCTTTTGGTTCATTCATAGTGCGGATAAAATGCCCCTTTGTATGTATGTACATATGTTAAAGCTCGATCCACTTACGGAGCTCTTCATGTCTCTATTTCAACGGATTGATCTTACGAAAATGAATATTTTGCGGCTATATTTCCGTTAATTGTGTAAAAGTTTTGTTTCCTTTGCCCGTATCATAATTACGAAGACCGAATAAACAATCTCATTTTTAAGTAAAAATCTAGTAACGAAGCCATCGTAACGCACAGGTGCTATCTAAAACGTAATGATTGTTTGATTCAAACAAGGAAGCCAATTTTTCTACTCAACACTCAATTTCTATAATCAAGATATAGAGCTAAAAAAAATAATAAATTATAAATATTATTTTCAACTACCTCCCAACATTATAACTACTTCTAAGTAAACAATCACATGAGAGATAACGGGTATATCCTAGATTATCTCTGTATCGTTACAGTTAATCCTCCTCCAGCCCAGAGCCGAGTATTTATTTTCCTATGTTATTGGCTCCCTCTAATAAGGGATTTAGTTCGGACCCAGAACGAGCTCTCCACGACAAATCCTCAATCTGCTGACTGCAACATGAAGGAATTGAAATCGCAAATAATAGATATAAGAATATCAGATATTTGTAATGAAATACATTTTGTTGCTGACTGTACATTTGGAACGTCTGTAGGTAATCTTTATAACTGCTTTATAACCTATAAAATAAAATAAAATAAAATAAAAAAGCCTTTTATTTTTCCTATAACATTACAATGTAAATCTATGTTAGTAAAGTTTAGAAGATAGTTAATGTTAGTTTTTCTTAAATCTATACTATTAATTAATAAAATTCTAATGTTAGTTCTTCTTAAATATATACTATTGGAACCCCTCGTAGGGTATAGGCCTCCTCCAATTCTTTCCATTTTTTTCTATCTTGTGCTATTTTTGTCCAGTCTTTAGCGACCGTCTCTTCTATGTCGTCCTTCCACCTTTTTTGTGGTCTGCCCACGTTTCTTTTTCCATGAGGATCGAACCATTTTGTGCTCTTAAGAGTCCATCGCTGGTCTTGCATCTCGCTACATGGCCAGCCCAGCTCCATTTCAGTTTTCGTGCATGGTGTAATGCATCTGTCAGTTTGGTCTTGTTTCTAATTTCTTGGCTTCTTTATTTTTGAATTTTCCTCAGTTGAAGCATGCTCCTCTCCATTGCTCGCTGACAAGTTCTTATTTTGTTACATACTTTGTTAGTGAACGTCCACGTTGGTGAGCCATAGGTCAAGCAAGGCAGAACACAAGTATCCATGATGGTCTTTTTCATATTTAGGTCGTATTTACCTTTTAGAATTTCCTTGAGGGCCCAGTATTTATTCCAACTGCACGTTATTCTTCTGTTGACCTCATCTGCATTTTTTGTTTTAGCAAACGATACTTGTTTGCCTAAATATACATACTGTTCCACATATTCAAGTTCGACACCATCAAGCATTATTTTTCCTCTCTTACCATTTGTCATTATTTTTGTCTTGTTTAGGTTCATATGAAGGCCAACATGTTTGCTCTCTTTATTTAGTTGCGATATCATGTTTTCCAACTTCTTAAAAGTTTCGGCAAAGATCACGATGTTTTTAAATATATATATATATATATATATATATATATATATATATATATATATATATATATATATATATATATATATATATATATATATATATATATATATATATATATATATATATATATATATATATATATATATATATATATATATATATATATTTAAAAACATATGTATATTGTAGCAGGTAAAGTAACATTTATTATCATATCGCCATAAATTTAGCAATTACAGACACTACTATTTATATAGACACACTCAATTTCCTCCTAATCCTACTTTAAGAGTAGTGTATGACACACGACATATTCTATATAATCAAAGTAACATCTTTGATGGAATATTTTTTTTTTAATCGACAAACTTAAGTTTTGGAAACCCACTCATAGCTCAATCAATTAAAAAAATAACAAATCAATTCTTAATTTTTATTTCCGTAATCTTTTTTTTTTTATGGAAAAGGCAAGGCAAACGAGCGTACGGGTCACCTGATGGTAAGTGATCACCGTCGCCCACGGCCCCGTGTAACACCAGGGGAGCTACAGGTGCGTTGCCGGCCTTTGAGGTGTACGTAGACGCGCTTTTTGAAGGTACCCATGTCGTATCGACCTGGAAATACTGCCGCGGGTAGGCCGTTCCAGAGATGTATGGTGCGTGGAAGGAAATTCCTACGAAACCGCACAGTAGTAGAGTGCCACGTATCCAGATGTTGTGGATGGTATAGTAACTTGTGGCGGACTGTGCGGTTAGAAAATTCGGCGGCAGGTACCAAGTCAAACAGTTCTCCAGAACACTCCCCGTGATAAATGCGGTAGAGAACGCACAGTGAAGATACGTCTCTACGCAAAGCCAAAGTGTCAAGCCCCTTACAGATCATTGGGTCCCCAACGATTCGAACGGCTCTACGTTGTACGCGATCAAATGGTTCAAGCTGATACTGGGGTGCACCAGCCCAGAGGTGAGAACAGTATTCCAGGGCGCGGCTTTAAGGGGAGTGTTCTCGAAAACTGGTGATACGACAAATGGGGTTTTTTTAGTGGTTAACGCGCAGACTTGTGTCTTCAGGGGGTTGAATTGAACTAGGTTCTTTTCACCCCATACGGAGACATTGTTGAGGGATGCCTCAACGGAAGACACAAGTTGATTTCGGCACTGGTCGACGTTTTCCCGAGAAAGACTCGCACGGCCGGAGTATACAGCGTCCACAGTACTATCATCCGCATAACAATGTATGTTAGAGTCCTCCAACATATCATTGATATGCAGAAGAAATAGCGTAGGGGACAGCACGCAGCCTTGGGGGACGCCAGCGTTCACGGGCATGAATTCAGAGCAAAAACCGTCGACAGCGACCTTGATGCTGCGCCCAGTGAGAAAGCTAGCGATCCACTTGCATAAATTCTCGGGAAGCCCGTAAGATGAAAGTTTCGCAAGGAGCGCCCCATGCCACACACGATCGAAGGCCTTCGCCATGTCCAGACTAACTGCCAGGCCCTCTCCCTTACTATCAATAGCTGTAGCCCAGCGGTGGGTTAGGTAAACCAGAAGATCACCGGTTGAGCGACCCTGACGAAAGCCATATTGGCGGTCGTTAATCAATCGATGATCCTCTAGATAAACCAAGAGCTGGCTATTGATTAAGCTCTCCATAACTTTGGAGAGTAGGGAGGTGATAGCAATAGGCCTGTAGTTAGTTGGATCGGAGCCATCGCCTTTTTTCGGGATCGGGTGGATAAGAGCGCTCTTCCACGAATCTGGGACTACGCCGACTGAGTAAGAGTGCCGAAAGAGACGCGTTAGCACCGGAGTCAGCTCAGGAGCACATGAACGGAGCACAAGAGGAGAGATGCCATCTGGCCCACTCGACTTGTGAATGTCCAAGGAAGAGAGAGCTCGCCTAACAGTTTTCTGACTGATTTTAACGTCAGGCATTGAGCTCTGACACCGCGGGATGGTTGGCGGCGTTGCTCCTTGGTCATCCATAGTCGAGTTTGAGGCAAAGAGAGCGCCCAGAAGATCGGCTTTCTCTTTCGCCGTATGGACCAAGATGTCATTCTCCGTGCGCAGCGGTGGAAGCGAAGGCTGGTTAAAGTTGTTTAGTGCAGCCTTTGAGAGGGACCAAAACTGGCGAGTTCCCGACGGGTAACTCTCAAGCTTCTCGCCGATTTTAGCGATGTGCTCGGACCTTGCTCTGGCAATTTGCCACTTAAAGTACCTAGAGGCACGGTTGTACTTTCTTTTTAAGGTTTTCACCTTTGGATCCTTAGTGACAAGTGCCTTGGCCCAGGTTCGATATGCCTCGCGCTTGCCAGAAGCAGCAAGTTTGCAAGATGTATCAAACCAAGGCTGTGACTTACCACCGATTGGCACTACAGAGCTAGGAATGTAAAGTTCCATACCCTGCAGAACCACGTCGGCAACAGCAGCGGCACAAGCACTAGGATCATCAGAAGAGAAGCAAACCGGCCCCCAGGGATAAGATGAGTATGTGATAATGTGCGCATCTCATCCCAATCTGCTGACTTGTAGTGCCAGACACGACGAGTCGCTGATGTTCTGCGACTGACGCGGTTAATAGGCACAGCACTCCGTACCAGGCAGTGGTCAGAAGACCCTAGGGTGGCATCGACAACAACCTGGTATTGTTCTGGATGTGAAGTCAGCAGAAGGTCCAGTAAGGAGGCGTTGTGGTTGTCCACGTCCAGGATTCGCGTAGGCGACTCAACCAATTGGGACAATCCATTCGCCATAGCAAGGTCGAATACAGCTCTCCCCGCGTGGTCGGTGGTGCGTGAACCGAGCCAACTGGCATTATGTGCATTAAAATCGCCAAGTATCACGACCTCTGCGGTGGGAATCTGTGAGAGCGCATCGTCAATAGCCGATTGCATGTGCTCCATGAGCCGATCCGTTTCTGCATTACCACTATGGGACCTGTACAGGCATGCGTAGATTCGGACACGATCGTCCATGTCCACACGGAGCCAGATGGTGGACAGGTCCCGACCTTCAAAATTGACAAGACGACGGAAACTCATGTCCTCCCTTACAAACACAGCAACCCCGGCATGAGGTATAAAATTATGCTCTATTTTGTAGCCGGGGTATTGAAGGTAGGCAGTGTCGCTCGGTCGGGCAATCTGGGTTTCCGTCAGAAATAACAAGGTCGGCTGTGCCGTCTCAAGATGGTGGTGGACGGCATTCAGATTTGAATATAGGCCCCTGATGTTGGTAAAGTCAATGCTGAGAGTATCAGGGGCTGCCGTGGAACGTACGCCTCGTTTGCCTTGTAAAATGCGCGGTACTGTGCCCTCCCCAGAATTCGAAGGGCGGCCTGAGTTTGAAGACTCAGGGAGGGATTCTCCAGCATCTAAGATGCAGGTACCCTCCTGGGGTAGTTTCTTTTTTAGTGCCGCTTTCATATTCTAGGGAGGGGTTGGGGGTGGGCACCGGGGCCCGGCATTACGCAATGCGAAACGCAGCGACCGAAGCCACTACTTAACGCCGGTATTAAATGCCAGGGGTGGTAACGATCCGGTCGAGTCTACCCATGCGTGTTGTCATTGCTGGCAACGTGACTCTACCACACGCACTTTAGTCGCCTCTTACGACACCATCAGTACCAGGGTGATCCTATTCTAAGCCGGGATCACACGGCAAAAAATTCCGTAATCTATTAATTCAGCCGCAATGCAAAAGTCAATAGTTAGATCTTTTCTTCACATTTATTTTGTTGAGCTTTAGGTAAAAGGTAGAAATGTTGCTGCCGGAAGTCCACTAGAACCAGCTAAGTGAAAGTCATCCGTTTATGTGGGAAAGAAATAGAGTCTGAGAATTAAATATTAAATAAAAATAAATAGACTGTTCCACACTTTTTCCCGCATATCAGTTTTGAACTATATTACAGACATTGTCTACCAGAACAAGGATATAAAAATATATATAATAATCATTTGCTAGAGTGGAAATTGAACCTATAACAATCAATCGCTACAACTACGCCACGACGATACGTTCTCCCTCCGTTTAAAGATACACGACATAAGACAAGTTTTATTATAAACAGTACTTACCTTAAAAACACGAATTTAAATTTTATTATCTTACTAAAAAGTTTATTAAAACTACACTTTATAATAATATTACATTCAGAAGAAATATATTTATGAACTTTAAATAAGAAATTGTTCTTACTAAAAAGTTTATTAACTATGGTTGTTTTAATTGAAATATTATTACATCAGTTGAATTCCGAGTCTAGAGAATTCGTTCGTATCGTAGTAATTATTTATTTTGATTTCTTTGCTCTTGTACAAACACTCGATACGTAATATTTCGAAAATTGGACAACAAATGGCGAAGAAGAATCTTGAAACAAATCTCTGTCTGTCCACCACAAAAACCTATGTATTATAGAAATGTATATTACGTCCCGTCGTTACCTACAAAGTGGTCGTGAGCTTTATTCAATCCATCACGTATCTCCATTGTAAAGCGTCGCCTCACAAAGCTCCTCCGAGCTTATTCCGGGTGACATTCATTTTGCACGGGTTGTCGATTTCAGATTACGTTTTCATATCCGCGTGTCATACTGTTGTCGGTTTCATGTATATAGAGATTGAATATTAGTTAAATTGTAAGGGCTAGCACTCAGAAACACCGATTGACTTTTATTTCACATTTAATAAATACTTTTATTTAACTTTTTTTTAATTAAAATGCCGTCGTAAGGCAGCGATTGCGATATTTATTCCCTTGTTTTCTCTTGTAATAAACTAATTTACGACGTTGAGTTCCTCAACTCAACAGTCCCTTAACAACAGGTAATTTATTTTGCTCATACAAGATGCAATAAGAGGCTAAAGAAATATAACATAACTATTTTCTATATGAACATTTTTTTTATGTTAGACAAATAGTACCAAATTGTTATTAACAGAGATCATCATTGATTGAAACTGACAACTATTGTTAGTGCAGTCAGCACTGAGTCACGACGGCCTCGTAACTTTACTTATTGAATAAACAATATTGCAATAACGATCTGCCTCGTTGACGTTATCGTTTAAGTAATGCCCCCGTGAACTCATGTTTATATTGGATTCTAATTTAAAATATTCATTTATAATTCTTAATTTTTAACGTGTCATCAAATATGTTTCTAACTTTTAGATCATTTTTTTAATTTAACATGTGAATATTCATATATGGATAATTTATCGTAGATATATTGGCCGAAATTCATGACATTTTTTTAAAAATCTCTTTGTGACGATTACAATTTACTGTAATATTCTGCAACATTTTTATTTAAGTAACTTATGGTGCGTTTTAAGTTTGACTTGTCTCTCTGTCTGTGGCACGGAAAGAATCCGCTGCTCAATGAATGAATCGAAGGAACCGCATACAAACTGTATTTTTTTTCTTTATTTTTAAAGATTTTTTTTCTTTATTTTTTATTATCTATTATAATTCTATCCCAATTCATGCCCTATTTTATTAAATATAAATATTAATTACTGGTCGACGGGAAGTTTTATATAGGGTATTAGTACGTATTTTATAAAAAATGCAATAAAAGTACAAATGTAGAAAATTTATTGGTTGATGTTTTTCGTGCCCCAAATGATGAAGGCCGATAACTTAATATTAATTTGAGTTTGATACTTCCACGTCACTCTAAGATAAATAGTCTTGACATACGGACAGACGGACAACAAAATAATAAAGATCACTTTTCCTTTTGAGGTATCCTTAAAAGTGAAGTGAAAAGCTTATTTCTCTTTGTGCTTATAATTATTCCAACAAGTATTTACCTTCTTTATTCTAAAATACCTAAATTAGCCAAATGGCCCCGCCGTACAGCGCGCGTCACGATCCGAGGCTCGCTTGCATAACTAATGCATGCGCGTCGCTCGCGGCTCCGCCATATCCTGATCATAAATGTCCTTTAAAATGAACCGGAATGTGAAATGCCGAGTCTATATTCGTAAGTATTTATTAAAACAGTACATATTCTATAAGAATAATATAAGAAGAACTGTCGTGCGTGTATTTGGAGCCTATCGTGGCACAGGAGCACGACCCACCAAGGTTCAATCCCCACTGAGGAAAATGAAATGCCAAAAAGCCACTCCGTGTTAAGTGGCGAGAGATCTATATTATAAACATCATATTAAGCTCATATATTTAAAAAAATCATAAAGAACAAAAAATCAAAATCAGTTCGACAGCATCGTACGTAATACTCGATGGCAGTTGAAACCGAGTGCAAACTTCATTACACCTAATAACAAATTCCATTTGTAAGCCATGAGCTAAATTATATAATTATTAATTTGACGATCAATATTAAAAGCTTTAAGCTTTTCTGTCCCTGGAATTGGACCTGGACGTTCGTTATGCCTAAATGTGATACAGAACATAATGACCAATGGGCTAACCGCTAAGGATCTTGAACACTGTAATTGGAGCTACTGGTCCGTGGAGACCTACTTCGGCTAAATTAAAAAATAAACAAATGCAATAAAATAAGAAATAATACATTTATTAAAATTTTATAATAAGGAGATCTCTTTTGCCAAAGAAGTAATAATTTTTTCCTGTGACTGGGACATAAAACCACGAACATCGAGTTTATATGTGAAACGCTCTTCTATCTAAGGGAGTTAGAGATTATGTATATCACGTATACTTACACGTTATATTTCATATATGGTTATCAATCATATAAAATGTAAACGACAGATTTCGATTTCAATTTGGTTAAATGATTTCTTTCATTAAGCGCGGTGTTTAGTTCCGAAACTCAATACACAATCACTGAAACATCATGTGTAAAGTTGGTAACATAAAATCTTATGGCTAATTCTATTCCGTGTCCTTTTAGTTGCGGGATACAGCGTGCACATATTGTTTTATCGGCTTCACGCTGTAACCCGCACATTACGGGGTAGGCAGAGAGAAACATACTCGTATATATGTAATAACATAAATATATATAAAAGTATAGTTAATTTTTTAAACAAAGTATAAATGATTAAAGCCCTGAGTCTAAGAGAAGACTCACCGACATAGTGCAAGTCAAATAAAATAGCAAATTCTCTAAAGTACTGTATTCTATAGAAATAAAGAAATGCTATTCTTCAGAGTTTTCAAGTTTCAACACAATGAGTGTGAATAAATAACATGTGTGGAAGAGCGGGTTACACGCACCACGAATAAACAGGCGGTCATACAAAATTAATGTTATTTATAGTTGAAACTGTTTATTTACCTTTAATCATAGATGTGGGGAACGGAAACGTCCTAATGGGAATATAAGTTTTCAAATTCCTTCTGCCCCTGTCCTGTCCTGTGCTGTCCGGGATACAGCGAGAAGTTAAAATAAATATTAATGTTGAGAAAAAAAATGATTCATTTAATATTTTCTAGTAACAAAGATTTCTCAAATTAAAAAGAAAAAAAACAAACACAAAAGTGAGTCTGACTCGCCCGTACCAATTCCAGGATTGCATTCCAGGATGTCAACGAGAACTGATAATAACTGATAATGATAAGATAAACAAACTTAAGTTTGCGAGCCTATCCATTCATTTAGTATGAAAAATTACAAATATATGTTTGTAATGCTCTTAATTCTATGAAATGCCTATAATTTTTACTTTACGATTTTTTCCTCCTCACCTCTTACTAAATCTCTGTGGCTCCACTGGAAGTGCCCTATAAGTTATATTATATTTCATACAAAATGCAGCAAACACGATCCATAATTGCTTCATATCGTTTGATAAAGATAACTTGAATATTTAATATTAATTTCAGCTCGATATCTCCTCGCAGTCTCACAGTAACTGATCCTGACAGAGGAACAGACGCATAATAAACTGATACTATAAGCGTGACATTTTTACGCTAAGAAAAGAATATTTTTAGAAAAATAGAATTTGATCTCGAAAGGAAGGAACAAAAATAAAAAACGAATCCACACTAGTATTCGATCTCAAACATTAATAAATACAAAAATGCTAACTATATCTTGTTAGTAAGAAAAGAGAATAATTGATACTTCTGTTTAAAGTACTTACGTATAATACAGATATATTTTATAAAACTATCTCAATATATTTCAATACACCCTAAAGCCCTTGAATTAGGCACTAATTTACTTATAAAAAAAATCAATAGAAGAAACATTTCTATGTAACTAATACATTATGTACCACAGCCCGACCACGCCGGTAGGCTGCTCCCCGGGGTCGATGGGGAGCGCACACCATATATTAGGTCCTCTGGGAAATCTTACAACTCGCCGCATCTCGCCTGGCGCGGAGTATGGGCGGGCAGACTGTTCTATTAAACCACTTCGCGTAATCTTTGAGGCGGTTAGATGCCTTGATTTATATTTATGGACTTGCTTATGTGGCTTAAGAAAATTATATGAAAAAAGATATTTAAAAATGTTGTTTTGTGTAATTAAAAAAATCTTTTTACAGAATATTTACTCAATATTTTTCGATAATATTCAACTAGACATTTTGAATCCAGTGAGTTCTATTGTGAATCGAGACAATTAATTATTCAATATATTCGCTCTGGTAACAAGACAAATCGCGGCGTTAAGCTACGACACAAAATACTTAATGGCTCAAATTCAGTGAAAAGTGGCGAATGTAATTGTATTAACCAGAACGGAGTATCTTAAACTAGGTCCTAAGTTTCCTCTGTACAACATGATAACTGCGTGAATATCAAAATAATCTCCGTTTAGGTTGAAATAATGCGCGGCGTTAAGTTCCGCCTGTATACCGAACACAACGTGAATGTCAGATGAAAAACTAAACACCATCAAAATATAAGTGACACTTAGCGATAAAATAATCTCCAACAACGAACTTTAAGTTACACAATAACTTTATGAATATGCAAAACTAACTTCCTGAACTTAGTCGTCGTAGCGTCGAATGTCGCAGTGTACAAGGTGTCGTAGAGCAGAGACCATAAACTAGAATAAAACTGCAACTATAATTAGTTCCTCATTAATTATACAATCACTTGAAACTGGCGGGAGTGTCGCCGACACCGCCGACACTGTCGCGCCGCAGCCCGCACGCTAACATTTACTCTACGCGAGAAAGTTTAATTATTCTATATCTGATTCTCTACAGTTCGGTAGCTTTAGTTTATGTTAATTTTATTTAATTAGTTTTTCGTTTATATTTATTAGATATTATATATAGAGGCAGAATTATAACCTGTCAAAACATTATATTACTCAATTAATTATTTTCTTTGCCGTTCTTGTGACACTCACTCTTGAAGTCTGAAACTAAACGACCGGAACATGCTCTTCTAACTTTTCAAAGTAATGTATATGTATATGTTTTTTAGTTTTCCTAACGACATAAAACTCCATAAATAATATTGACAACAAAGTAAGTTAATATTGGTACCGCGTCGCCTGTCACGCGCCTGCGGTCTCAAGCAAACTGCTTTCAAAATTTTAAAACTTTGTAATCTATCGCTTCCACGTCGCACTACTTTGAGAATTTTAATAAAAGAAAAGATTGATTATGCTTTTGAGGGACTGGAAACTGGAAGGTAATAATTTTATAGCACATAGCATGGTAGTGTTGAGCGCCGTTGTTGTGGCGTTGAGTTCCGCTTAATGGAATGGAAACGGAGTATCTTAGCTGTAGGTTCCCAACTTCCCCCTGCCTATTTGTGGTATATACTCGTACAACACTTAAAATTAAAAAATATATATAATTAATTATTTTTTTAATTAAAATATATTTTTTCAACTTGAAGTTGAAAAAATGCACTACAAATATGTATAAAGCAAAACGTACCTGAAGATGAATGTGACTTACGTACGAGTAACTACACAACAGCCTATCCGTTACAAAACACAATAGTTTTGTTTAACTTGTATCCGCCACCTCGCCGGGAACTTTTATTGTTTATCAGTTAAAGTGTTTACCTGTCGGAAGAAAACATGTACAGGAAGAAAATATTAGACGACTGTTTCATATTTATAAATAGTTTGTAACGTTTTTTTTAAATAGGCAATTGTATTTGAATCTTTTTCATTACTTTCATTCGTAACAGAAAAATATGAATGAATTAACTTCAAAAACTATAGAGGCCTGTCGTGGCGCAGGGCACAAGCGTGGGACTGTTGACTCCACAGATTGTGGGATCGATACTCTCTCGAAGAAATGAAATATTTATTTTTTTCATTTCTTCTCTTTCCTTTCCGTTGATTTCCACCGCTCAACACAAAATGTCAAATTCAGTGAAAACTGGGGATGGAAATGTAGTGCCTAAACACTACGTTCCCAGGTCCTCTCTCCGTTACCTGCCTTGTGCTTGTGTATGAATTTCAAAAGATAATTTTCATTTATTTTAGAAACTTTCCCAAGGAACCTAAGTACGTGACAAACATCAAAGTTCTACTCCGTATAGTTTCAATACGTCATCCGAAGATGCCAAACGGAAGAGTGTGTGTAAATGTATATAAGTTTAGTTGTAAGTGTGTGTTAATAAATGTAATTCTTGTAAGATCAAGTTGACTCATTTTTCAGTGTCTTATTGAGGACTATAAAATCATACCAACAATATTATTATTAACTTAAAATGGCCGCCGCAACAAAACGGCGCATTACAAACTACCTAAAATGGATATCAAATGAATAAGCTTGATGGCAATTTCCATTTTAAGGTCATTAATTACCAAACTTCTAAGGAAAGTTAACCTTAATTTGTTGTGTTAATTACAAGCAAATCATATTTCAAACAATATAAGTACAAACGGTGTTTCTCGCTAAAGCCACATTAAGCAAGTCGTTTTCAATAACGGCGCTCGATCAACCCGAAACCGATTCAATCAATGCTTACTGTGTTCATTGGAAATGGTGTTTTTTTGTGGTCGCTGTGATGTTTCAAGCTATTATTATACTCTGTTATTGTTAAACTATCTACACAAATATTTAATTGAATATACGTAAACAAAGCCACGAGGCCTGTTGTGGCACGGGGTTAAGCGTGCTACTGTAAGCACTACAGGTTGTGAGTTCGATTCCTTCTAGAGGGAAAGAAATATTTAATATATAATCATTGATGTCTCCGCTCTCACAAATAGGCACAGCGCTGAATTGAGATCCGCGTCTCAACAATGCTTAAAATTCTGCGGAAAGTGTGAAACAGAATGAAGCGCCTTGACACTTCCTATGTTCCCTCTGCCGACTTTTGTAACATTGTGTATGGAGTGGTAGAAGTCGAACGTACGTTAAATCTTCTAATTGGACAAATGGATATCAAATACATTCTTCTGAGTGATAACTAAACCCATTATCTTCGTGTTTTCTGTAACATCCTGTGCCGCAAATATATGTATGATAAGCATCACGCTGCATCCCGCATATATTTTGCACTTTGTTCCTGTTAAAAATAATGCGTTCACCAGCTTCTGACAAATTTTGCATTGCGAATCTAATTGCGGAACTTAACGCGTATTGCCTCTTTGTCTATGAGAAAACATTAAATATTTAATTTCCTCAAATGGAGATCGCACCCAGGACCTGTTGCGTTGACAGTCACATTACCATATTATGCCTCTGCGCCACAATAAGTCTTTTTTATACTTCTAGTATTACATATTTTGTGAGTGTCTAATAAAATCCAGTAAAATCGACGTTCATATACATAGGTATGTACTACGTAGATGCAATGTTGCGGGCGACCACTTAACTCACGTAAAAGCTTTATAATATCATAAAACACCTTTTAAACCTTCATATGAACAATATTTTCCCATGTTTTGGTACATTCTGCTTTAAACTGAGTATTAAGTAACTGTCATCGAAATATATTTACCCTTACGATTTGAAGCCGCTACAAATGCGTGCATTTAGTTCGTTTAAGATAGCGTTTATAAATATTATTATTACTTCTTAGCCTCACTCACGTATTGCCAAAAGCTATGATATATTGCGTGTGGTAACTCAAAGCCGTGCCATATTTCAATAGAACCATCGAACCCACAACGATCGTATTTCCAGTCAAGTGATCACTGCTCCGCGATGATCTTCAAATCCAATTAAATAAAGTGTTTTAGTATTTCTCTTATACTTTAATAGTAAAATGCTGGAAAGCCTCCGAAGGATCACGGCTGAAGTGCGAAGTGCCGCGCTCAGCGAAACTCGTATATAAATGTAAAAGTTAGCTCAAGTCTTATGTAAATGAGCAAAATTAAGATATTCCCAAGAAATTTTTAGTTCTATAGTACTTGGTATAACATGTAAAAAGAAATTGTGAACCAATTCCATAGTTAAAAATAGGAATCAGGCACCGACCGGTGCATCGGTCAAGTTGAACTTGCAACTTTTCAAATACACTAATACACGTACTACTCGTAACACGGCAATCAAATAAAAACTTATAAATACATTATTTATTCTTAAAGATTTTTTATCAACTTTCAACGCTGTCTCCCGCGCACAGGAGGGGAGGCAGAGAGAACTTAGGAACCTAATGTCTGACTCTCACTCTCCGTTTCTTTTCCACTTTCCGCCAAATGTGATGCACTGCGTGTTGAGTAGCGGAACGCCGCGCAGTGCCGTGTTACCAGAGCGAAGAAGTGAAAAAAAAAAACAAAAAATATTAAATATTTTATTTTTCTCGAGTGTGAATCGAATCCACAACCTGTCGCTTGTGCCCCTGCGCCACAACAGACCTCCAAAGACATGTATAATAATATTTACAATTATAGAATGATACGTTTCCGTTCTCACTACATGCCTTTTTCCACATACAGCAGCTCAATTTTCTAATAGTTAATTAGTATTAAAATATTTTTAATACAATAAATGTTATTAAAAACATTTAAGCATCTCCGGCTATCCTGGTCCAGTTCAGTTCCACTTGGTATACGAGTCCAGGTCCGAGCGTGTGAAGGTAAACGGGTTCTCATTCGAGAAAACGAAATATTTAATATTTTGATGTTCGACATTTCGGTAACGAGACATAGCGCGGCGTTAATCGCCGCTGCTTAGTCTGCAATGCTTTTAATTCGAAGGAAAATGGGGAAGTCATTGGAAACGACATGTCTTATTACTAGGGACCCCCTGCCTATCCTACTATGTACAGCTACAGATTATAGCTTTAATAAAATCTGAGACTGTGAACGCGTTGACTTTATTCGGAATCCTGGATCAAACCTAACAAAAGGTGAACTATAGAGCCTATATATTTGTTTAGTCTGACTTATCGTGATGCTTTTTTTATTTCATTTTTATATAAACATACTTATTTGTACAATATGTTCTATTATATATAATTTTATATACTTTAGATATCAAAATAATAAACAGCGAACAAATAGCGCTGTTCACTTCAATTATGAATACAAACAAAACCTAACCCTATAGAGCTTAGATTGACACATTTCCAAGTAAAGATAGCATCGATATCAAGTAGTTCGTGTGGTGACTCGCTAATACCCGCTATTAAACGTGAAAACTATTATTACGGGCGAACACTCGTACGTAAAACTGAAATTACGTGTTGATTTAATCGAAAAATGATATTCGTATATTGTTATTGATGTTATTTTTTGTTTATGTGACGAGAGAATACAGACCTGTCACGGGGCTGAGGCAAAAGGGTGTGACTATAGACCCGACAGATTGTGGATTCGATTAATGCTAGAGGAAATATTTTCTATACTTTTCGCTGTGGTAACAACTTTGGTGCTATGCGCGGTATTCAGCCACTCAACACCGCAATACCTCATTTGGTGACAGATGAGGAACGGAAGTACTAAATTTAAAATTAACAGCATATAAAAATTTTAACAAAGCAGGATATGAACCCGTGTCTTTTTTTCGTGTTCACGCGCTGCCAACTAAGCCTTGATAAGAAATACTTTCTTATCGAACTATGTCGAATGTCTTATACGCTTGTAACAACTTATTTATGTTGTTAGCATCTCTGTAGGGAGATTTTTTTAAATTTCCGCTACCCGAAGACATCTCGTAAAAATTATCGTTTGACAAGACAGAATACTATGTATTTAATATTTTTTTTAAATTTTTGTGTGTTAGATTTTTAATTTTTAAAAGTGTTAGATTTTTATACGCTTTTAAATTTAAATTTAGTATTTTCTTTTACATTTTAAAAATAATAAAAATATGAGGAACGGAAGTATCTCAAAGGGGGACAGTGTCTTAACACGAGTTACCCAAGTCACCTTTGCTTCCCCGTGTCTACTACTTGCGAGATACAGCGTGAATCTAAAAAGACTCTACTTTTCCATATTTCAGCGATCCACAGACAAAACAATGGTAAAAGTAATGAAAAATAAACTTTATGGGAGCTATTCATTATTAAACAGCTGTCAATACTTATATTCAATTCATTAATTAACAAAATACTAACGTTGTTTCCCGCACATGGCAGAAAAGACAGAGGGCACTTGAGGACCTATTGTTGTTCGCTATTTTCCGCTGAATTTGAGGCATTGTGCGTTGAACTATTGCGAGTTGCGAAAGTCAATACCGCGCTTAGCTTGTTGAAATATTCAGTATTTTAATTTCTTTGATCTAGGAAGAAATAAACCTGTCGTTTCCAGTCACACGCTTCTGACGCCACGACAGGCTTTTTAAGTATATTAATATTCAAAACACCTACGGAGACTGTAAAAAAATGATTCTCTTTTTTATATATTAAGTTTAACAGTGCTAGTGCACCGCTAACACTCCAAGGGGCAGGTCGCTCCAAGTCACGTGGTCACGTGCTGGATGCGAGCTTGTATTTAGTTTTGATCCTGATAAGGATGCACGCTATTCTAGAAAGTTACCTTTAAAGTTATGTCGTTAAATTTAATATATTTATATATATATATATATATATATATATATATATATATATATATATATATATATATATATATATATATATATATATATATATATATATATATATATATATATATATATATATACATATATATATATATATATATATATATATATATATATATATATATATATATATAAATTAAGCAAAGAGAAAACAAAACTACTGGATTATATATATATATATATATATATATATATATATATATATATATATATATATATATATATATAATATATATATATATATATATATATATATATATATATATATATATATATATTAAATTTAACGACATAACTTTAAAGGTAACTTTCTAGAATAGCGTGCATCCTAATCAGGATCAATACTAAATACAAGCTCGCATCCAGCACGTGACCACGTGACTTGGAGCGACCTGCCCCTTGGAGTGTTAGCGGTGCACTAGCACTGTTAAACTTAATATTTAAAAAGGAGAATCAATTTTTTACAGTTCCCGTAGAGGTTTTGAATATTAATAAACTTAGGAAGCCTGTCGTGGCGTCAGAGCCGTGTGACTGGAAACGACAGGTTTATTTCTTCCTAGATCAAAGAAATTAAAATACTGAATATTTCAACAAGCTAAGCGCGGTATTGACTTTCGCAACTCGCAATAGTTCAACGCACAATGCCTCAAATTCAGCGGAAAGTAGGGAACAACAATAGGTCCTCAAGTGCCCTCTGTCTTCTCTGCCATGTGCGGGAACCAACGTTAGTATTTTGTTAATTAATGAATTCAATATATGCTGTTTAATAATGAATAGCTCCCATACAGTTCATTTTTTCATTACTTTTACCGTTGTTTTGTCTGTGGATTGCTGAAATATGGAAAAGTAGAGTCTTTTTAGATTCACGCTGTATCTCGCAAGTAGTAGACACGGGGAAGCAAAGGTGACTTGGGTAACTCGTGTTAAGACACTGTCCCCCTTTGAGATACTTCCGTTCCTCATATTTTTATTATTTTTAAAGTGTAAAAGGAAATACTAAATTTAAATTTAAAAGCGTATAAAAATCTGATACTTTTAAAAATTAAAAATCTAACACACAAAAAATAAAAAAAATATTAAATACATAGTATTCTGTCTTGTCAAACGATAATTTTTTTTATATATATATATATATATATATATATATATATATATATATATATATATATATATATATATATATATATATATATATATATATATATATATATATATATATATATATATATATATATATATATATATATATATATATATATATATATGTATGTATATATATTTAATCCAGTAGTTTTGTTTTCTCTCTGCTTAATTTCACATTTTGAAATTTGAAAAACTAGTGTCAAAATAGCTGTTGTGTTGTTCCACTGCTGTGTTTTGTGTTGTTCCACTTTCAGCCATATTCTGAATGGTGGCACTCTGTCTCGTTACAGTAGCAGATATTTTTATTCTTTTTAAAAAAAATACACGCAATCCTGATAAACAAATACTTAAAATAAGATCTAGTTCCCTGAAAATTATAATTATTAAATATAATGCCTCGTCCCTTTTGTACCAGAGATATTAAAGAGATAACATGTAAAATGGCGGAGTTTAACACCATGCCTTGTCTATCCCAGCAGTGAAATAAAATAATTAATTCCTTTAAACGGGAAATGAACCTGATCAACCATTGCGCTACATTCATTCACGTTGTACCGCAACAGCCTCCATAACGCCTAATAAAGATTTCAAAAAGACCAGTAAGTAGAAACAAACTTGGCAAGTTCTGTCCTAACGCGGAAACTTCGGAACGGGAAGAAATAATAAGACGCGTGTAAATAATTGTCGACCGGAACTGAACTGCTGTGTCGGAGGAAACTTCTGAATACGGATTAATTAATTAAGCATTCTAACGATAATGAGCGGGTTTTACGTAATTACGTATGAAGATATAAATAGGGGCATGTCGTGGCCCAGAGGCAGAGGCGTGTGACTGTAAACGTGACTTGAAGTTGTGGGTTCTATCCTCACTCGAGAAAATGAAATATTAAATATTTTCACATTAAATATTTAATATTTTCATTTCTTCCCTCTGGTAACATGGCATCATTCCGCCACTCAATATACAATGTCTTAAATTTCGCGAAGATTGGGAGAGAACGGAGTGTTTTAACACTAGGTTTTCAAGTTCGCTCTGCTTACACTGCCATGTGTGGGATACAGCGTGAAGCTGAAAATATATGTAAAATGTGTTTTTTAAGTATTATTGTATCCTCATCAACATCATCATCATCCTGTATCCTTCACATAGAAGGTTGGGCAGAGGGAACTTGGGAACCTAGCGCTAAGACAATCAATGGATACTCTTAGCAGTGTTATGGTGTATGGGTGTGGCATGGTTGGGTTTAGTTCCTGCTCGAGGGATTGATGTTCGTGTAGAGTCCCTGTAGGGTTCTCTCTGTCTACCTTAAATTAAGCAAAAAGTCAACAATGTCCCAGAAAAAACAAGTTGGAATGTTGTTATTTAATTGCTTTTGTTTACGTTCCATTTAATATAGTTTTAATGTTCCTCAACTGAACTCCCGCCGTTTCATTTCGACATCGCGTCGCTCTCCAATCTCGAACAAACGACATGTTTGCAAATTGGAGGGCGACGAGTAATTATCTTTTGATCCATACTTTTGTTGTGTCCGATGTGACGTTATAATTAGGCCTGATCAATATATTATACTACTGTGCGCTCGTCATTTCATTTTCGAGAACTGAATAGTTTAAAGGGAACTTGGTAACCTAGTATTCAGACACTCCGTACGGTTTCCACTATACGTCGGATTTAAGTTATTACGTGTTGGGTGGCGGAACTTAACGCAGCCATTGCCTTGCTACCAGAGCGAAGAAATGAGAGTATAACATATTTAATTTCCTTGAGACGTAATCGAAGCCACAATTAGCTTTGACAAACGCGTTACCCCCCAACCAATATCAGAATAAAATGAGAAATTAAAATACCTTTTTATAAACAAACTTTCTAGATATTTTGACATGATGTATTATATTTTACAAATGGAAAATCCTTTAATTTGACTCCCATATTGAGTGGATCTTGTTGCAGCAGCTATTTTGGATTAACAACAATATTGATTTTATGTGAATTGATTTTAATTTATGTTAAATACATGTATATATTTTTTTAAGATGATAGAGACCGCCTGTGACGCCAGTGCCACCACTACCAGCATTCAGTTCCGTAATCAAATCAATACTAAGTTCCTAAGTTCCCTCTATCTACCCTGCTAGGTGAAGCGAGACTCACTTTTAATATTCATTATCGCTGGTTTCCAAAAACATATACCTACAATATAAATTATACGAGCAATAAATGTCAATTTCATATAAAAATCCGGAGCTCAGTGTACCATGTACATAGAACACTGATAACATAACGCACGTCACTTAAATATATTATTTATTGGATATAAATCTTGCACGCTCTTAACTTTATGAAAATATGAGTCATTTTGGGTTAAAAGCTTTTACTGTAAAAGCGTGGAATCTCGTTACGCGCAAAAAACACTGCACAAAAGATGTCGTCTGGAATTACCGATTTTCCGCGTAAAATACCTAACGTTAGCCAGAAATGGGAAGTGTGTTCAGAAATACAATTTGGGCAATCCTACTTATTGTCTAAATTGTAGTATTTATTGAGTACAAAAGGAATGTCATTATTGTTATATCTCTTATGGATTTTTGTTATTTTTATTCTTTTTAAAAGACTGAGTTGAATTTATGTATTGTTTAATCTTTTTTATGTTTCAAATGTATATCAAATACAAGTATGTAGGTAGGCAGAGGGAACCTAAACTAGGTGAAGACAAAAAGAGACACTTCAACACCCATGCTTGCTCTAATTTCCAATATACATATATTCACACTCTATCCCTTGAATTAAGGAACTGATTTACAGTTCCTTAATTCAAGGGATAGAGTGCGACAGACAGACAGCCGAAACTTTTAACAGCCCTCGTTTGGTATTAGGGTTACAAAAGTTGCCATATAATATTAATAAAAAAAAGTTTAAAGCAACACTACATACATTTATTTCCTGAGGAAACAAAGTGAATAATATAGTTTATTTTGGTTGGTATCCATATGTAATTTGTACTAACAAGTTGAAATATTTTTTTAGCTGAGCAAAACAACTTTCAAATTTTTTTTCTTGTTGTATTTTTTTTTATTTACGGCTATATTTATGCAGCGGTATAGCAGCTGGTTTTAAATACGATGATTGTTGGTTCGATAATAAACTGCGGGTATAAGAATGTGATATAGTATTTTATTTTTAGTTCACTCTATATCCGTAGCAGAGTAGACTGAAGGAGCTCGGGAACCTTGCTTGAAGAGTAGCGGAACTCAACACCATGCTGTGTTTATTAATGTCCCTCGAGTCAGGATCAAACCAACAACCTGTCACGTTTACAGTCGTATATTTGTGCCCTTACATCACGACAGACCTCAAATTCAAATTCAATTTTAAAGAATTTGCGCCACGAGGTGGCTGTCAAATGTCACAAGTTCTCAAACGACGTTCAATTCAAAGTGATTTAGTTCCAGTGGTTCTGCACCCGTATTTGTCAGGACAATCCTGGCAGCCTAGGAACTGTGTAAGTCTAAACTTTAAGAGCTGCCTGCAAATAGACTAACAGTTAAGGTGGAAGTTGGACTTTGTTGACTTCCACGAGTTTACTCCCGCTTTGTCTTTGTAGTTAGATGGTTTAGGACGGGCCGTGTGAGCGACAAAGATACTGTAACTTTTATGGGGAATAATACATAAAAATTTGCAAAATAGTAATAAGATTTCTATAACATTCTTAAGTAAGTGGTTAAGTAAGTGGTAGTTGAGGTCTGTTATGGCCTGACAAGGAGTAGCTTTGGCTCGTCAGCCTGTAGCAGTCGAGGTGCATCGTGATGATTTTTGTGAGTGTGGGATTTTTGTGTGCAGACAGCCTATTACTGCCTGTTCTTGAGCCTCATATAGCACGCTGGTGTCCTCACAAGTGCAGGATACCCGTAAAAGGGTATCCTCGCGATAAAATTTGAGTACTAGCGTAGGACTATAAACGTGACATTATAGGTTTCATTTTCACTTGAAAAAGGAAAGTGTGATGTACGAAACGAAAATGTATGACCTGTCGGTATGTTTACAGTCTCATGCTTGTGCCCTAACGCTAAGATAGAACTTGATTACTGTAGGAATCTCATTTGGATAATTTTTTTATTTACATTTTCCCAAAGCACTCATCCATAAGCTGTAAAGCTACTGTTTAGTAAAGAAATGTAACAATTAAGTAAATTGGTAAAACGAATTTCGTATCTAAAGGACTACAAGATAAAAGTTTATGGTGTAATAAAATATAGGGACGGCACCGTCGCAGTGCATCACTGGTGCAGGTGCAGGTGCAGCAAGACGCTGCCTTCCTAACGTGGAGATTACAATTCTACCTCCACTTTTATTTCTATCTTATTTTCCACATAAATCTTAGAAAAGATTTTTCAATGTAATACAATAATACGAAGTATCTGTTTTTAGTAGATATTAAAGATGATTTATTTAGAACTAGCAAACGATACATAAATTATGTTTATGTGGTATATTTTGATTGCGTTGACTTAAAGGATTGATTGTTTTGTGTGCTCTGTTGGAGTATTCATTTGAATATGAATGAGAATGTCAAGAAATTTTCCTAAGAAATGTATAAATAGACAACAAAGCGATCCTTGTAGTAATATTACTTCCTTTCTGAACTATACTTGATCTTGATATCTTACGTCAATAAGATCCTTGTAGGAGGCAGGGGGGTCACTTCCGATTATTATTTTATGAATTAAATAATAATAACAGAAAATTACCAGTACATTTTTAACTCAATGAAAGCATGTTTTAATTGATAATTAAAAAGGCTGCGCGTAGGTGACTTCCGCATACATTACGTTTAATATATGTAACATAAATAGAATATTTTATATATATGTAGGTGCCATGACTCGTTTGCGGGCCGCCAGTGGTGCGGCGAGCGGCGGCGAAGTGCAAATTGAATAGACACTAGTTCATACCAGCTACTACATACACACAGCCTCTGGAAAAACTAATCATCGAGCCTTCACTCAAGCTTTGACAGTCTTTGTTTAGGCACAAAAGCTCAGGAAAAAGTTATTAAAATGACAATTTAGTTCAAATATATCTATAAATATATATATGTACATACATAATAGCGATCCACCCGCGGTTTTGCCGGCTTAAATAACGTTATTTAATTTACTAATGTTGACTACTTTCTTGTTCTAATATAAGTATCACTTTTACGACAGTATCTGTACATGGAACCAAATGAATAAAAATATTGCAGCAAGTTTTGTCGAACTTAATATTTTAAATTAATGTAACTTTTTTTTTAGTTTTAACTGATTTGAATACATAAAATGTTTATGGATGGTTATCAAAATATAATAATACAAACATACAAAAAAATAATATATATTCCTTTAAATTTTTTTAAAATATATCTTCCAGGTGCATTCAGTGATCAATTACAATTTTCTTATAAGAAAATCTCGAACGATATATTTCCTACAACACAACACAAAATTACAATATCATTCATACAACAATATGACTTTTATTAACCTGTTTTAAACAAATAAACAGTATTATAGTAATATATATTTTTTAGCAAAGCAGACAGGCACCTAGGTAGGTGTATGGAAGCTGGGAACCTAGTTTTATTATATTCTGTTACAATAAATACTTCTGTTCCTTACTTTCCGCTGAATTCTGGAGGCATTGCGTGTTACCAGAAAAATATAATATTTCATTTCCTCAAGTGGAAATCGAACCCATATCCTGTTAAGTTTACAGGATGATGTCCTCAAAATATTTTCATAAAAGATTCTCTTTTTGTCATGAACATTAAGCACTTAATACAACACCGTTGAAAGCTCACCGGCCGTCGCTAACATCAATGCAGACGCAATCACTGGCGTCAGCTCGCTCCGGAAGTGGACGTGAACACGATGGTAATTGTTACTTTTCGTGTCATCGCATCGACTCCAGTCTGCTGTTTGCAACTATCAATGCTGGATTAGGACGATAGAATTAATATACTTTAGACGTGGGTTTAAAGTTTGGGATACAACATAGAAGTATTTTGTCTTTATTGAACTTAAATAAACATATAAGAAAAGACAAAATTAAAAAATTGTTTTGGAAAGAATATAAAATGTTAATTTTTAGAAAAAAAATCTTTAAATAAGACTTTGTTACGCTCAAAGTAAATTTCATGAATCTGTAAAGTTGAAGGTTGTGGGTGTGATTCCCAATGGAACTTAAATATTAAATATTTTCATTTGTTCACTACAGTGGCGAGGCACATGGCACGTCGTTAAGCTCTAAAAGAAAGTCGAGAACGGCGGTGTCTTAATGTGAATAGTATCTCAACACATTATACTTAAACATTTGGGTACCCAGGAACCTGTCACAGGTTCCCATACATCAGGAAAATAAATGATATCTTATTTTTACTATTTTCACACTTAGGACTTAGTTGTCCAAGAGGCGCGGGTTCATATTATGCTACGTTCAATTTTTATACGATTTTAAATTTAGTATAACTGTTACATTTTATAAAAGCTGCTACGTATTCAATGAACTAAAACTGGCTTCTTGTATTCAGAGCACGCGCGCTAATAAATTATAACAATTTGCATGAAATAAATTAAAAATCTTTTCGATTTCCGAAGTTGTTTTGAAATGTAAAAGCTTAATTACCAAGCCATCTCGAGGAGGAACTTTTTATTTAAGAACTCGGGAGGGAGTCTCTGAGAACTATCTACGGCGGCTGTATAATTTATTAACGGCCCGTAACATCATAAAATATGAAAGTTTATGTTCTCAGTTAAAAGTTTGTCCGCTTCGGAGACGTAGGCCTGCTTTGATAAAGTTGCCTTGCAAGCTAGCTTGTAAGCCAACATGTATCCTACCAGAGTCCGTTCCATTTCTCACCGTCCAGCGAATTTGAGGCATTGCGTGTTGAATGGCGAAACTCAACGCCTCGATTTGCCTTTAAAATGAAAATAATAAATATTTCGCTTCAAAATATCAGTGGGGATTAAACCCTGAACCTGTCGTGTTTACAGTCACACGTTTGTGTCATTGCGCCACGACGGGCATATATTACCATTCAGTTATTAATAGAAAAAGTAATGTAATTAACAAAGTTTAACTTGAGATTAATAAGTTACGTGGACTACTACGCTCATAACATTTTTCTTTCTTTCAAATGTATATTACTTTTAGTTTTGTTGTTTGATTCTTTAAATAACCTAACTGTAGTTAACTTAAAAAAGTTATAATAGTTCAATTATAAAACAAAAAGCAAAGAATCCGGTTACAATATATTTTAAAATAACACAAAAAATGTTTCTATGATTTTCGAGCAGCTATTTTCCTTCTACAAATGTAATAATAATAATAATAATAATAAAGATAACTTTATTTCTCACACAAAGCAAAATTTACAAGAGATATATTAACATTTCGGTACATGCAATACGATTTACAAATGTGTGAGACTGACGCTTGTACTAAGCTCTAGGCTTGTGTTACTAGTCGCCAGGTTCTCACTCGCGGTTCTTATTAAGATTTAACAGTGCACTCGAAGTTAACAAACGTTTACATAAGATAACTGAGTTATAGGAGAAATATGTATTGTGAGTAGAATAAAAAACAAAAAAAATGAACAAAATAAATCAATATGACAATTTCAAGACATTACAAACATTAACTGTAAAAAAAAAAAAAAAAATCTTATTAATTACTTATTACTGGTGTATATAGTACTCGTATGTTTAGAGAGAAGAGAGTGTGATGTGTATGTTGTGTGCGTGCGTGCATGCGCGCTTGCGTGAGTACGTGCGTGCTCATGTGAATTTGTGTATATATACTCATACATACACACACATATATATACATATATACACACACACACATATATATATATACATACATACACATATACATATATACATACATACATACACATACACACACACATATACATACATATACATATATCCACCGTACCGAATAATTAGTTATTACATACTAATAATAATAAGTGTAAACAGGGATAATTTCAAACCAAGTATTAACTAAAATATGGATTTAATATTTGTTCAGTAGATTCATATGACATACCTAGGAACCAGTTAAGGAGAGTTTTTTTAATTTTGGATTTAATGAAGCTATAAAATAATAATTCAGAATTTAACTTGTTATAGAGAAAATTACCAAGATAGCTATAAAATTTACGTACAAAATGGGTTCTATATGTTGATGAAGGGCACACAGTACCTTTTCTTCGTTTAGATACAACTAATCTTGGGTTATAAGTCAATTCACTATGCTTTCTTAAGATCGTACGCATGATAAAAATTTGTCTCACAGTTAGCACATTCCATAATTTATAAAGGTCATTTGTTGGGTATAGAATCGGGAGAAAAGCGCTTACTTTTAAAATGGCTCTTTGAGCTCTCTCAACTTTAATCATTTGAGACTTATATGATCCTCCCCAGCAGGTGATGCAGTACGTTATAACTGATTGACATATAGCAAAATATACAGTTTTGATTACATCACGGTCGGCAATGTGGCGTAAATTTTTAAAGATAACAATTAGTTTGCGAAGCCTTATTGATAGGTTATTTATATGCGTTTCAAAACTCAATTTGTTGTCAATATCTACCCCCAAGTATTTCACTACTTCAATCCGCTGGAGTGGTTTGCAAGAACAGAGAGACTTAAATGGATGATTACAATTATGTGCCAATAGCTGTAAATTCAAAGGAACTGATGTTTTATGAATGGAGAAGGTGAGATATTTAGTTTTTTCAGTGTTAAGAGTCAGTAGGTGGTCATTCAGCCATTTTTTAACATTGTTGATGCCCTCTTGAGCATGGTAAAAGGAATCGAACTTCGGACCAAGAATTAGCCTTAAAAACAAGTGCTGTATCATCAGCAAATGTTATGACATTACCATTAACCATGGGCAGTTGACACAAGTCGTTAATATAGATTATGAATAGGGTTGGTCCAAGTATGCTGCCCTGTGGAACTCCGTGTGTTATAGAGAGGGCATTACTTACCCACTCACCTATTTTAACTCTCTGTGAGCGTCCACTTAAATAGGATTTAAAAAGTTCCAGGGCAACTCCTCTGATTCCCAAGCATTCTAACTTATTTAACAGTGTTGGAATCGAGACAGTGTCAAAAGCCTTGGCCAAATCTAGAAAGACTGCGATACATTTTTTCTGGTTATCAAGACTCGTTGCTACATAATCAGTTAGAGAATGTACTGCATCTGAGGTTGATCTTCCTATTCGAAATCCATATTGATTAGATGATAGAAGCTTCTTTGATTCTATAAAATGGACCAATCTTCTATTTAATAACTTTTCGAGCAGTTTGGATAGAGGAGGTAAAATAGATATTGGCCTGTAGTTGTCGAGAGAGTCTTTTGTCCCACTCTTGTAGATCGGTATAATAAGAGCAGTTTTAAAAGAAGCGGGAAATACTCCCGACGATAGGGCAAGATTACATATATAAATTATAGGAGGAATGAGTATATCTTTGTACCTTTTAATTAACCTGTTAGATATTTTGTCGGTTCCTGTTGAACAATCCGTTCTTAGACTTAATATTATTTTATTAATTTCTAGTTCATCTGTGGGAAAGAGCATAAGGGAGTGAGATCCAGTTTTGTTAACAAAATTGGTAGGACACGAGTTAGGCATAAGTCTCTCCGCTAGATTTCTTCCAATATTAGCAAAATAATGATTAACTTTATTGACGCTATCTTGTGGCTCTTTTGATGAGAGTAGATTTAAAGCTGAAACTTGTTTCTTTACAGAAAAAGTAGTTTTTTTTAAAGTGTCCCATAGCCTCTTCTTATTAGAAGAGGCTTTTTTAATTTCATTTTGCTCATATTCTCTTCTTAATTTCTTGATAAGTCCATTGCAAAAATTTCTATACCTTTTATAAGTTATTTTTAAGAGCTCATCATCTGGTTTTTGCTTCAGTTTTTGGTGCATCTTATCTCTATTTCGCATACACCTGAGAATGCCTGTGGTGATCCATAGTTTTTTTGTAATTTTTCTATTTGGTATATGTACAGTTCTGGTATTTTCTTTTATAGCTTTATTTAAGACTGAAATCAAATATTCCGTGGCCTCATCTACTTTATTATAATTATAAATTTCTGCAAAAATATTTTCTTTTAAAACTGAGTCTAAGTGTTCAAAATTAATACGTTCATAGGTTTTTTTAATATTTATGATACTATAGGTTTTATCGAGCACTAAGTATAAGAAAACAGTTTCGTGATCAGTGATTGATGTCTCAGCGACATAGCAATATGCATTTAGTTTGGTTTTAATCATTATGTGATCCAAACAGGTACGTCCATGAGTAGGAAGAGTATGCCCCGCTAATAAGCCCTGCCCGGCTAAGATATCTAAATAATAAGAGCTTTTCGGATCACATGTTTGCTCACTTATATCAATATTAATATCACCCATTACAATTAAATTTTTACTTTTTGAATATTTAGTTAAGAGTTTATTCATACTTTCTAAAAATACAGAAATGTCTTTGTGTCCTGGTGGTCGATAAATGGATAAAATAGTTACATTATTGTTAAAGTTTAGCACTAGACAATTCCCATTTGTTAGGTCTACTTCTTCAATATTTATAGTTACATTATCTAAATAATAGACAACAACACCTTCATTTTGGGTAAGATTGCGAGTAGTAGAAGCGCAACTATAGCCTTCGAGGGTAGGGATGTGGGATGTAGACCGTAGCCAGCATTCAGTTAAGATGATTATGTCCCATTGGACTCGACTTCTAGTTAATAGTGTTAAAAAGTTTGAAATATTACGATTTATACTACGAATATTTTGACTTAAGACTTTAAGACAATTGTGAGCAGTAGGAACTAAATTTATACAATTTTCAATGTCGCAGAGAGAAGAATATGCTATGGTTGTTTCATCAAGATTATTATTGAGTATTCCCAGGTCATCTTTACAATTATCGAATTTTAAATATAGAATGGAGGCCACATCGAAGGGAAATACAATGTAAAATATAATTGGTACAAACATCTAAAGTGTTGTACTTGGAATAGATAGATATTAGTGCTGAAATGATTAGACTTAACCATTGAGTAAGAAAGGAAACTAGGTAAAAAATAAGCTACAGTTAGGTAATTGTAAGTATTTATGCTTATAATGTAAATGGGTATAGTTATGTGTTGTATTTTATGTGTAGTATGAATATTATAACAATAAAGATATAATTCTAGTATTAACATAATTTTAAAATAGTTATTATACACAAAGCAAAACAATAAGTATGATAAAATTTGTACAGAGGAGGTCACTAATTCTTTGGAGGCGTGCTGAAAAGTTACAGTAATTTTTTGAGGTCCTCTTGTTCTTCGATACGTATTATGGGAGATCCTTCTAATTTTTGAAGTAACACTCTGCCAAAAGAAGTCCAACATTTGTAATAACACTGTTCTCTTGCTTGTTGTCTGGCTAAAAAATATAAGCGTCTAGTTTTGTTCGTTAAGAAATCCGATATAAATATAGGTTTAGACGGACCAAGAATATTCAGGTTTGAGGTATTAAGTGAGGGTTCATGCTGTAATTTTTGAGATTTATTGTATGCAATTACATGTTTGATAAAAGTTGATTTTCTTGCCGTCGTTGTGAAGTCCACTATAATAGAGTTACTTTTCGCTTTAAGACGGTAAATATCTCTTATTTCAAGGTTTAGATGGTACGCAGGCTGTTTCACTACTGAGCTCACCTTGCCTACCAGCTCAATCAGATTATCTTTGTTCTCTCTCTCGGGTTTAGGAATATTTCTTATCTCAAGTGTTGTAGATCGAAGATTTCTTTCTTGAGCCTCTAATTTACCCTCTAGTTCTTTTATTCGAACTTTGGACTCATGATTTTCGGATTCCAATAGTGCCACTCGATTAATAAGCTCATCATACTTATCTGACATGAATTCTACTGCTTTTTGAATTTCAAAGTTCTGATCTTTTATCGAATTCAACGCTTGCGTAATACCTTCCAATTTCTTGTCTTGTTTAGTTATGAAGTCAGCTATCATTAATTTTATTTCTGAATTAAAAGAAGCTGAGCTATCCGTCAAGTCATCAAAGGAGCGTTTATATCTTTTATTAATATTAATATTACTTTCCACGTCAACTAAGTCATTTAAGGTTTCATGTATCTGAGGATTGCTTTTTGAAATGTTTGAATTGGGTGGTGTGCGTTGTAAGGCCATTTTTTTAGTTATAATAATTAATAGCGTAGGCCTATTTGAAACAAGTGCCGACGGCAAGCAATGCGACAATCCGTTATAGTAAGTGAGATCAAAGTTCAAACGAGTACGTCAGCGCAGCTGATAGATACGTAATAGTGGCGTTACAGTCAGTGATTGGCTTATAACTTACAGTTGCAATAAACACACTATGTTTGTTACTTTCTAACACTTAATGCACTACTCACGCATTGTATAGACAGTCTACTGTTAGATATGAGCGCCTGGTAGTTTGGCCGGTGTCCTTTTTGAAAATTTATATAAATAATGATTTAAATATTATAATTTTTATTTGCAGTCACACACGTCCGATCACTGAGAGCACCAACGAGTGAGAATGTGGAACGAAAATTTTAAAATATTAGAAATGTTCATTTGTAATATAAACATGGATATATAGACAGTTTCCGTTTCATTTAAATGTTGTGCGAGCAGAATCGTGTAGCTGCGACTAAGTGTGACGTGATTCATGGAACCGAATGCCGCAATGCAGCGTCACCGCCAGCTCACTGACGTCGCTAATGTACCTTATCATGTTAGTACTAAAATAAGTGTTATATATTTAAATTGATATTACAATGTATAAATTATTTATAGAAGCATCTACCTACCTTACCTTTATATTATTTAAATAAAAAAAAAAATCAGTGAGTAGCAAAAACGAGTGACCACCCGAGGCCGATGGCGGCTGGCCGCTGCCCAGTGCGGATGCGCATTCATTTCCTTCCGGCATTATAACTACTCTAGCTCTTAAACTGCTTTTGGGCCCGTTGTGAAACTGGACATAGATTATCTTTATACCAAGATCTATATGTAAGAAAAAAAAATAACAAATAAACGGGCCCAACTTTGAAAATAAACAATTTAAAAAAAACATGTATTTTTTTATAAAAAACAAACATCAAAAACGCTATTAGGAAGCTCATTAAGTCGAGTACATATTTAGTGAGTTAGTTTATACGATTATAAATTTTTAAAACTTAGTTTTTGTGTTTGAAATAATAATAAATATATAATACTTATTAACTATACAAAATATTTCATAAATAGTGTATATCTAGCTCGAGGACATATATACCAATAACATTACTAAAATCGGAAACATCAAAAATGTTGACCTGCCCGTTTGACGTGGAATGCCCCTTTAGTGAGTACTAAGAAGATAAGAGAGAGGGGGAGTTAAAAGAAGAAGAAGATTCTAAAATTTCTTCGGTATCGGAAAACCAATAGAAAAAAGCGATAATAATTTTAACAAAGAAAATTTAGGTCATTTACTTGAAGTTTTATCACGATATATAGACTATCGAGTAATCTACAATCATCGAAATCAGCAAAATACTTTCCATTATAGTTCTTATATATTTGCAGTTTACGTTGCGTTTGCGTTTTATGACTTAAAGCAACACCAAAGACCATAATTAGTATTAATTTTACAAGATGTTATATAAAAGAGATTCTTTAGACGAGACCTCGTTTCACTTGTAAAGTATCAGTGAAGTGTGTTTCAGAGTCGTTAACCAAGAATTCCGCACTAATTTCATAATTCTAGATCCAGGGGAGTAAACCATAAGTCATAATTACGTGCCTAATTATTTACAAATATAAGAAAAAACTAAGCATAGACGCTTTGGAGATTTTTGTCTGAGCTCCAAAGTATAGTATATAAGAAATTTGATATACGTAAATATCAGCTTGATATCTTCAAATTATTTTGAGGGGAATGGTCTCGACAAGTGGACATACAGATAGGCAACAAAGTGGTCCAATAATAATTCCCTTTTTATCGACAAACGGAACCCTGAAAAGGATATAGAATGTATGAGTATAATAAACTAAGTATTCACATTCATTAAAACGTTCCTTTTCAGAAAGACCCCAGTGACGTTTGAAAGGTTTCTTAATAAATTCTAATTTATAATAAAACCAAGCCGTCTTGACGGACGAGGGCGGCCGTGAGCCCACTCAGCGTGGCCTACGAAGAATCTAAAAAAATTGCGTTTTCTCAAATAGTAGACATATTTATAAGTAATTCTTTACTTATTTGTGTTTATCTTTTTCTTTGATTGTGGGCGTTGGATAATTAGATTATTTGTAAAAATATTCTGTTTTAAGATTTTGTACTTCGGAAAGAAAATCAAATCTCTTATAGGACCACTTTGACGTGCATCTCTTCGTCCGTCAAGGTCATATATTTTGCATTATCACTTGAGAGTATTCAGCTAAAATTAATATGAAATTTTTAGGTCTGCGTTCCCAAATCAATAAAAAGATGTATATGATCTATGTACTCGAATACGATGTCTGTATGAAGTTAAAAACGTGTAAACACATTATTACTAGTTTAACATGATCATTACACACGCTAGCTTTTGTTAGCGAGTACCATACAGGCGGAAGGCAGTTTGGAATGTCACTATGTTGGTAACGCTTATACAAAATGTCAATGTTTTCGTTATAAATATTAGGCTTAAATAAAACATTATATAAAGGCCTTTCCCACCCATCTGAGCACGTTCAGCTTCATTCATCGACCAAGTTGGTGACAACATTTCTAAAATAGTGAATAAAAGAGATGAAAGACAATTTAAAAATATTTTTGATGTTTTATTCCGATGCATTTTTAATTACACGACAAGTTTCATACAAAATGCAGCAAAAACGACTGAACCTTAAAAGCAACAAAAAATATCCTTGAAAGCAAAATGAATACAAAAAGTCACGACTTGCTGTTTTTGGAAAACAAAACACAAGTGCATTTCTGCATATTTGGTTTAAGCTTTCACAACTGATCGACCAGCGTTACAGGGAGGGTTGCAGGCGGTTGCATTCAACAGGCTCTCAGGCACTAATGCATTCCTGATGGCACTATTTGCACATTTAGTTGTACGTACCATTTCTAAGAGCTTTTTTGTGTTCCCACATTCAATAGTACTTTAAATTATCTTTTGAAACTAGTAGTGTTTGTTAGTTTTGTCTGCAAATTTTAGTTTTGTGGAGTATGAGCTAGTCAAATATACATCGGTAGTGTTTCGGGCTTGAGTTCAAAGTAGAGAACGGAAGTATCTTGACGAGAACACACTTTTAAAATGAGGTAATGATTCTTTAGGTCGAGATTCTATTTTTCTATTTTAAGATTTCTTTCCTTTCCGACAGTTTGTTGACATTGATTCTGTTTGTACTTAAAACGAACGCAAGTGTGTTAACAAAAAAGCTCCATTACAAAGACGATGTTTTGTAAAAAGCTCATGAATATGGAGAGCTTACTTCATGATTATTTCCATTTCTTTTCGTTCTTTTCCGCCTTTTACATAAATAATGTGGAACAAATAATGTGCTTGTATATATGGTCGTTGCGGCGTTGAGGTGACGTGTGTGCTGATAGATGTGAATGTCGTTTACAATGTATTAGTTGATTCTTAAAAAAAAGTCTTTCCTTTCTTTGGTAAAAGTTTGAGGCCTGTCGTGGCGCAGCGGCACAAGAGTGTGACTGTAACCGACAGGTTCTGGGTTCGATCCCCAGTCGAGGAAATGAAATATTTAATATTTTCAATTCAAATATTTAATGTTTCATTTCTTCGCTCTGGTATTATTTTCAATTTAAATATTTAATGTTTCATTTCTTCGCTCTGGTTTAAGGCAAAGGCACGGCGTTGAGTTCCGCCACTCAACACGCGATGCCTCAAATTCGGCGGAAAGTGGGGAACGGAAGTGGAACGGAGTGTCTTTACACTAGGTTCCCGAGTTCCCTCTGCCTACCCTGCCTCGTGTGGGATACAGCGTGAAGTTAAAAAAAAATAAAAAATAAATAAATACCCAAAAGCAAAGGTGAATAGTGTTTCAATTCCAGTCTTTATTAGCGTCGACTTAAGAACATAAACGTTGAGCTTTGTCTAATATAGCTATATTCAAATAAGTCGTGTTACACAGAGACAATAGTACGATGAAAGGCACTACGTTACGAAGATGCGACTGGTTGTGGGTACAATCCTCATTTGAGGAAACAAAATATTTAATATTTTCATTTCCTCGCTCTAACTAACACGAATAATCGCGGCGTTGAGTTCCACCAGTCAAGACGCAATGCCCCAAGCACTCGTTCTAAAGCGGAGAACAGTAGTGTTTCCTCTCTGCCGGCCCCGCTATGTGCGGGATACAGTGTACCTGTCGCGCTCAGACTCTGCATCATTGCGCCACAACCGCCTCAGTCTATCGTTTATATACCTATATGACAGCAGCACTTCGAACAAATCGAGTATCTATTTGCTGTTTGATTTTCACAATACACCCGAAGTGCTCAATTAGTCCAACGTTTTATTTAAATAAATTTAGTTAAGTGCTCTCACACTCTCGCAACAGCGTGCTATTGCGCATTTTTCAGCCGAAACTTTATTAACGTTCAATTTATTTCGCCACTTCAATATTGAACACATTGCAGAGGATATAATAGAACTTCAGCTTTTATATATTGAACGTTTTTCGATCGTTGTGACAGGTATATACGAGTACGTATAGTATATAAGGTAGGTGGTTGTGTATTCGATTACCAGGTATTAAAAATGTTTGTACACGCATAATGTATCAGAAAATATCGTTATAACTATAAATATGCTTTTAACTATGAAAACATTGAAATTGAGGCCTGTCGTGGCGCAGCGGCACAAGCGTGTGACTGTAACCGACAGGTTGTGGGTTCGATCCCCACTCGAGGAAAGGAAATGTTGAATATTTTCAAATTAAATATTTAATATTTTCATTTCTTCGCAACTCAACACGCAATGCCTCGAATTTCGTGGAAAGTGGGGAACGGAAGAGGAACGGAGTGTCTCGTCACTAGGTTTCTAAGTTCCCTCTGCCTATTCTGCCACGTGCGGGATACACCGTGAAGCTGAGTGCGTGAGTGAATAAATTGACAAGAGAGTGTCTTTACACTGATTTATCAAGTCTTGGTGGAGAAAAGTGATCAATTAAAGAAAAAAAAAAGATGTAACAAAGAGCCAATCCTAGAAATATATTTAAAATGAATATATGTACGGCGAAAGAGAAAGCCGATCTTCTGGGCGCTCTCTTTGCCTCAAACTCGACTATGGATGACCAAGGAGCAACGCCGCCAACCATCCCGCGGTGTCAGAGCTCAATGCCTGACGTTAAAATCAGTCAGAAAGCTGTTAGGCGAGCTCTCTCTTCCTTGGACATTCACAAGTCGAGTGGGCCAGATGGCATCTCTCCTCTTGTGCTCCGTTCATGTGCTCCTGAGCTGACTCCGGTGCTAACGCGTCTCTTTCGGCACTCTTACTCAGTCGGCGTAGTCCCAGATTCGTGGAAGAGCGCTCTTATCCACCTGATCCCGAAAAAAGGCGATGGCTCCGATTCAACTAACTACAGGCCTATTGCTATCACCTCCCTGCTCTCCAAAGTTATGGAGAGCTTAATCAATAGCCAGCTCTTGGTTTATCTAGAGGATCATCGATTGATTAACGACCGCCAATATGGCTTTCGTCAGGGTCGCTCAACCGGTGATCTTCTGGTTTACCTAACCCACCGCTGGGCTGCAGCTATTGATAGTAAGTGAGAGGGCCTGGCAGTTAGTCTGGACATGGCGAAGGCCTTCGATCGTGTGTGGCATAGGGCGCTCCTTGCGAAACTTCCATCTTAAGGGCTTCCCGAGAATTTATGCAAGTGGATCGCTAGCTTTCTCACTGGGCGCAGCATCAAGGTCGCTGTCGACGGTTTTTGCTCTGAATTCATGCCCGTGAACGCTGGCGTCCCCCAAGGCTGCGTGCTGTCCCCTACGCTATTTCTTCTGCATATCAATGATATGTTGGAGGACTCTAACATACATTGTTATGCGGATGATAGTACTGTGGACGCTGTATACTCCGGCCGTGCAAGTCTTTCTCGGGAAAACGTCAACCAGTGCCGAAATCAACTTGTGTCTTCCGTTGAGGCATCCCTCAACAATGTCTCCGTATGGGGTGAAAAGAACCTAGTTCAATTCAACCCCCGGAAGACACAAGTCTGCGCGTTAACCACTAAAAAAACCCCATTTGTCGTATCACCAGTTTTCGAGAACACTCCCCTTAAAGCCGCGCCCTGTATCAGTATATTGGGCCTCAGCTTTTCGAACGACTGCCAGTATCGCGATCATCTGGAAAGCAAGGCCAAGTTGGCCTCGAAGAAACTGGGGGTCATCAGCAGAGCGAGACAGTATTTCTCGCCAAAACATCGTCTGGCCCTGTATAGGGCCCAGGTTCGGCCTCATATGGAATACTGTTCTCACCTCTGGGCTGGTGCACCCCAGTATCAGCTTGAACCATTTGATCGCGTACAACGTAGAGCCGTTCGAATCGTTGGGGACCCAATGATCTGTAAGGGGCTTGACACTTTGGCTTTGCGTAGAGACGTATCTTCACTGTGCGTTCTCTACCGCATTTATCACGGGTAGTGTTCTGGAGAACTGTTTGACTTGGTACCTGCCGCCGAATTTTCTAACCGCACAGTCCGCCACAAGTTACTATACCATCCACAACATCTGGATACGTGGCACTCTACTACTGTGCGGTTTAGTAGGAATTTCCTTCCACGCACCATACATCTCTGGAACGGCCTACCCGCGGCAGTATTTCCAGGTCGATACGACATGGGTACCTTCAAAAAGCGCGTCTACCTACACCTCAAAGGCCGGCAACGCCCCTGTAGCTCCCCTGGTGTTACACGGGGCCGTGGGCGACGGTGATCACTTACCATCAGGTGACCCGTACGCTCGTTTGCCTTGCCTTTTCCATAAAAAAAAAAAAAATACACTTATATTGATGTATACAATCTGGGACTATAACAAGCGTTATTCTTCATAATATTAAACGATTTAAGAGAACAATAACAATCCGATCCTTGTGTGAGCAAATGATGATTGTAGTACAAAGGTGATAACGTCGGGCTCAGTGAGGATTGCAGACAATATTTATATTGGAAAGCCATTAGTGTTGCGTGTTAACGACGGCCTTAACGAGACTACACGCTTTAGAAGTGGTATCACTGAATACAGGATTGTTCTACGAGTTAAATTTGCTTATACCGGGTTTTAACGCGCCGTACACCATACATACACATTTTTTTTGAGAATAAATGTTAGGCAAAAGCATCTTGGGAACAAGTGCTAAGACACATCCGTTCTTCAATTTCCGTTGAATTTCGCAGGCGAAGCGGAGTTGCTCGCTAGCCTAGAGCTAATAGTACGTACATACGTACGTATATGCAGATGTCGTCATGTTGCCTAGCAAAACAAAAGCCACTCATCTAGACTACTGTAGAGTGATGACACTTCAGCGGTCCGTTGTTCCGAGTCTATGACACCGGTACTTCACCATTTTGCGGATTATCCCGGGATTTCAGGAGCCGGGACTCGTTTACAGGAATTGTCGGTTGTATACTTGATTGTTGTTATAGTGGATACATAGTTATAGTACTCGTATAATAAAAATGCCTGTGTTTTTATCAATATAAGCTCTTTTTTTCAAATATTTTTTTAATAATACCATGAAAGGTATTATTAAAAAAATATTTGAATTAATAAACAGATGAAAAAATGAAACATAATGTTTCATAATAAATCTTTACGTAATCAACATTATCCCAATTACCAATTGTTGTGACACATAACACTCTGAATGGCGGAGGTAACTTCAATATTAATACAGTGGGCTATTATATAAATAAATAATTAATAAACTGTAAACACCGGCAACGCTCCTGAAGCTCCTCTGTTATACTGGTACACTAGGCGATGGGCAGCGGCGACCAATCACCAGCAGGTGACCTATACGCTCGTTTGCCTCATCTTTTCCATAAAAAAAAATAATTAAACACCTTTCGCTATGAATCTAAAACCTGACCAATGTCTGTACGTAGAAGATATATTCTATACAAACCACCTCAGCAATGTTCTTTTTCATTCTCACTGAAACATCCACGCTAGTACCTACCATTCCGTGTCATTCTTTATTGGGTATACGATCAGTTAAACTGGCTCCTCATATCCTGCGAAGAGATCGCATCTCTATAGTTTGCATCTTTCTTACATTCTTCTTCTCTAATACGTTTCGCTGCCTTATAACAGAGTTGGTACCAATACTGCAACAGTACGGCCAAACGTGCAGCTATGCTGACATTTCACTGTCTTAACAATGCAACTAAGGAAAAGGTGTATTGCAGCCGATAACAGACTTAATGGCTGCAATAAGCCTCTGAGTTAACTCTGTTATCGGCAGTAATTCATCTATTTCATATCTTCCGTCTCTACTAAACATACTTCCCAGATATACTACCTGATTCACTTGTTCTAATATCTTATTATTTACACTGATCTTGCATTCCGTCCTTTCTTGATTTCATTAAAATATCAGCAGAACCTTTGTACTATTTGCATACCCTTCTTACAAGTGGTAACCAACAACGAAACGTATGAAATATCACACTTTGAAGACAGTATATAATTTTGTTAGGTTGATAATAACCCACTTTCTGCCGACCTTGAAGCATTGCGTATTGAGTGACGGAACTCAACGCAAGAAATGAAAGACTGGAGCTAACAAATGAAAGCATTAAATATTTATTAAATTAAAAATATTAAATATTTAATTTCCTCCTGCGCCACAAAAGAATTTAGGCTATTACATTTTTTATAGTTTCAAAGAATTTTACGGGCGAAGCCGCGTGTTGTTTGCTAGTTTAATATATAACAAAGCGATTCACGTAAAATCCACCTTTATAATAGTTTTTAATATACTCGTTTATACTCGTATATATTGAACAGCAATGGACGCTCTCACGGCTATCTCGTAACGTACAACCTCTAAAAATGTCAACGCTAAAAGACTATTTAAGTAATATATTATGTCAATTTATTTTGTCTTTATATTTTTGGTGTATATTTTTTAATCGTTATTTCCCACTAGCTGTTTGGAAACCTCAACGGTTGTAGGATCTTTTTCTGTATGAGAATATGAATTATAACTAACATAGAAAACTTAGTGTTATGATACTATCACATTCCTCACAATTTTCACGATGCACTGCGAATCTCTACGCCTCGTTGTTGACTTAGAGAGCGACCCTGCCATATACGTGAAGCTGAGTAACACATGTTCTTACGGAGAGACGTGAGCTTTGCGTAACTATGGTTATCAGTTGTTAGTTTGATTTTTCAGGGTAGGTGTGGGAAATAAACGCAATACACTTACGTATCGTCGATTACGGAGTATTGTAAATATACAGAACAAAATATTTTGAATTTGTTAAAACTGCTTGAAAGACTTAGTTTTAGTTACCTTTTTTAGAATTAGATTCAGTTACTAATAAGTCTGATCTGAAGACACAATTTTGTTTAAAGGGTAAATTAAGGTTAAGAAAATATTAAGATATTGTAAGAAAAATAATTGTTAAAACAAATAGTACGTTCACTTAACCCATTTGTATTGTTGCACTTTTCCTACTCTTACCCTCAATGAGAATCAGCTTACACAATTCGTTTCGTAGGTAGGTTCGTTCTTTCGTTGGCGTCAAATGTTTTCAAAAAACTATTAAAAATATCGATTTATTGTTTTTTTTTTTATTTATAAGATAATTAACGCATGTTTCGAAATAATTACTTACATAAACAATAATTTACCTAATTTCACTATTATATTATTATATATAGTAAAAATATGTCCACTTGCTTGCATGTGTCGGTTGGCGTAACTCAACGCCGCACTTTGCCTTATATATTCAATTCATTACAGTTTTTCAAAATAATTAACGTGACGTAACATAGCTTATATAGCTTTTCTCGAATAATAAACTATCGAATAAGAAATAAGCAATTTGAACTAGGAGTTCCAGAGATGGGTACTTTTAACCAAACAAATTCTAAGCTTCAGCTACATAACAGTAGAATAGATATTAACGGTAATAGAGAAACATAGATATAGAAATTGACATAGAGACGTGTCTTGGCTGAGGATACGACTGCAAACGGCACCGGTACTTCGATATCTATTCAAAGAAATTAAATATTTTATATTTTCGTCTCATCGCTTTGATAGAAGGGCAAAGCGTGGCGTTCCACCTCTCAACGCACAATGACTCGTTCGGTGTAAAGTGGTAAACGGAAGAATAAAATATAATTCAATGGGAACAATGTGGATTAATACTCAGGTTCTCAAGTCACCGCTGCCTGCCCTGCCTCGTGCGAGATACAGGTGATATAGAATTATCAGAAATAAAAAAAATCAAAGAAACTTAAGTACGTACGTACAGTTTATTAAGTATATTTGTATTCGGATTAAAGCGATTAGTGTTCTGTAATTGAGGATTTCCAATTATATAAATGTAGGTATTACTTTGTATACGTACACGCACATACTCATATATTATCATGTAGGGCGATAGCGCCTGCGGTCGATAACTAATGTTAATACGATGCCATGATTGTGGTTTACTGTCACTCTGCGAAGTGAGGTCGTTTATTTTGTGTGTCATTTTGTTTTATTGAACAGTAGGCAGTTGCGTTTTACTTGCAAGCTGTCACAGTTTCATTTCCACGCCAGCTAAACATTGATATTGAAAAGAGAAACTGTTGAGTTTCTTGCCGGCTCTTCTAAGCAGATTTGCAGTTTCAGCCAGAGACGACTCATTCGACGATTTACAAATGCTAACAATTAGTTATTTCTATAAAGATTATTTTGAGTTAGAGTATAACATCGCGATTTTCCATATTATCTAGAGCGCAAAAATGATAATAATTAATTTATTTTATTGATATTATAGATTCTTCGTTGTTTATTTGTTGTTTGCAATTTTATTGTACCAAGTAGTGGGATTGATTAAGGAAATAAAATTATTAATATTTTAAATTTAAGCTCGCTTTGGCAACGAGGTAAAACGTGACAATGACTTTCAAAACTCATCACGCATCAAGAATTCAAGAGGAACTGATGTCTTAATACTAGGTTCCCAAGTTCCCTCTGTTTTGGGATACATTTCTTATTTTTTTTTTGGTTAGGTTACGTTAGGAATAGTTTTATATTATTGAGGGAGCTTTATACATTTTTTTTTGGTTAGGTTAGGTTAGGAACAGTTTTATATTATTGGGAGAGCTTTATACATTTCTTATTTTATTGCCCCCATGATGATATTTTACCACCGTTACCTCTTAAGACGTTATAATTTAAAAAAAAATCTAATTGTTGAAGATAATGTATCTTAAATGTATCTGAACTAATAATCCAGTTACTGTACAAATAACTATCAATTATTCGTACAGGTAACCCGACTAATAATTAAAAATTATTCGTACGGTTATCGTATGAATAGATTCAACCATGATTTTATTAATAAAATCATTAACTTGCAGCTGTGGTAGATGCAGCTCTGCCTATTTGAGAAGTTAAAAAATATACAAGCAGTATAAACAAATCTTTTACATAAAAGATAACTTAAAAATCAGAACTTAACTGTTCCTGGAAAAAAATATCAAGATACGCTCATATTTAAGCTTACATTAAAAAGCTTACTGAACAATAATGTATTTTAGGGGTAGGCCCCACTAGAGGAAATATTCATTTCTTGAGTAAAATTGAATCCACAACCAATCGGGATTACATTGACATTACTGTGCGCCTGCGCCACGACCGGCCTATGAAAGATCCCTACAAGAACAATAAAAAGTCAGATGCTCCATTTCAAGTCTTGAAATGAACGCAAATAAATAAACAGATTAAAAATTATAATGAAATATCTTATTATGTATATATTAATGCTTTATTAAGTATTTGTTTACATTTGAGAAACATAACACCATTTTATTATAATTGAAGAATTTTAAAAATGTTAAAATAAGTTTTCGTTCAGAGTAAAAAAATACATAGCATTTGCATTTACAAAATATGCTAAAACTTATGAAGTTACATTTAAATTCATATTTCATTAAAACCGAGTTTAATCTATACTTTCAATAAATCTGATTTACTGATCACTGTAAATTGAAGATTTATTATGACTATGTCCTTACCTTGTATCCCGCACATGGCAGGCTACACGGAGGGATTTTGGAAATGTAGTGGTAAAACACTTCGTTACTATGGAAACACTTTCATTTCGCACCCTCATTTTCTACTTTTCACCAAATTAGTGGGTCATTGAGTTTTGAAAATTAGTGGGTATTGTGAGCAGAGCTAAACGCCGTACTTTAGCGATTTTTCAGAGCAAGGAAACGAAAATATTAAACAAATGAATTACGTTTTCAAACCCACAACAACAGGACCCACACAGGCCTGCGTTTGTGTCATCGACCTCGATTCTAAAATCAGCTGTGATATGATACTGACTTCTCCAATAACTTGTATATTTAATTTGTATTTGTTGTAAGGCGTTTAGTAGAGTATATTTCATTCAGGGCAAAAATAGAATTCCGTAAGAAAATTGGATTTTTCGGACACAAAGTGTAAAAAATCAACCAAAAAATTTACTTATTTTAAACTATAAAATATAGAACCATAAAATGTCTTATAAATATCTAGAAAAAAGTAAGTGGGACCTCTGAAAAAGTCAATATTGCAAAAGCACCTCTGACGCAAGAAATCAGGGAAGGAAATTGTATGCCCCACTTTAAAAATTAAAGAACAGGTGTATCATCGCATTGATAGCCTTTTACCATCATCAGGACATACCTACAGTTCTTGCAAATATATTTTATTTTGGATGCAGATCAATTATCGTTGCGATCAAGCATCACAACAACCTTCAAATTAATTTATTTGTTAATTATAGACTACATTGTCCATAACGTGTATATACGAAGTCTTAAACAAAACATAGAACTTAATACCTTAGATAATTTAAAGTTTATTCATTTAGATCGCATTCCCCTGACAACACATAGAGGCATATATAATGCTTCTAATGTAAACGACGTAGCCGTTCTTTGGTCAAGGAATATAGTCTTACACTGTAGAGACGGACAGCTCAAAAGAGTTTCTGATCTATGATCTACTATATAACTGATCGGTCCTATGATCTACTACAGGATCTTATAATGTGTTGTTTTTTTTTTTATGGACGAGACATGGCAAACGAACGTACGGACACCTGAGTAGCTACAGGAGCGTTGCCGTCTTTTAAGGTGGATGGGCACCGGGACCCGGCATTACCTAATGCGAAACGCAGCGGCTAAAGCCACTACTTAACGCCGGTTTTAAATGCCGGGGGTGGTAACAATCCGGTCGAGTCTGCCTATGCGTGTCGCCATTGCTGACAACGTGACTCTCCCACACGTACTTTAGTCGCCTCTTACGACATCACCAGTACCAGGGTGATTCTATTCTAAGCCGGAATCACACGGCATGAGAATTTGTATTAAAAGATAAAACGGTTATTGTTAGAGTATCCTTCAGCAGGGTTCTTCGTATAATAAAACTGTTTCGTATATGCAATTTTATGCATTTAGATTAATATTTAGAACCACTCGTAACTCTTTCAATCCGTTACATTATTACAGAGACTCATTTAGTTAATATTGTGTTTTCAAGATGGTGAAAATCATATCAGAAAAATGAAATTATATTTCTCAGAATTAAACGCTACCCAAAAACAACTCGTAAGAATTATTGTTTGGCAAGAGAGGAGACTAGTAGCGGAAATTTGTAAAAATCTCCCTACAGAAATGCTAACAACATCAATAAGTTGTAACAAGCGTATAAAAATTTCGACGGAGCTTAGTGAGAATGGATGGCTTAGGTGGTCAGAGCACTTAATATATTCATAGTGTTGCATACAGAAAGCTAACTTACTATTATGAGTTTAAAAACTAGATCTGACCTACGTTTGTTGTAGATTAGTTCTTTATTAAAGGGTGTCTGCGAGTGCTTGCGTTTAATTATGTGTAATAAAAATAGTTTTCTCACTAAGGAAATAATACTTATATGGTATAAGTCAATAGTCGGAAAGATTTGAGGTTTATATAACATTACTTTTAGCATAGTTTTTTGAGCCCGCTCTAAACAGAGCATTTTTGTTTTCCCTGTACCTTCCTAAACAATGATACAGTAAGTCAAGATCAATTGCATGAGAATTAATTCTTTAGATTAGAAAGGTCCACAGTGGATCTTAATTTTCTGAAAATATAAATTATTTTACGTAGTCTACTACACATCACAGCAATATGCGCCTTTCAGTTTAATGAGCAGTCAAACCATACACCCAAGTATTTTATACAAGTTGTGTTACAGATATTTATACATGTACATTTAGTAATTTTTTCACAAATATTAGAATGAGCTATTATGGAGAACGTTATCGACGGAAAGGTGTTCATGTTAGGGGAAAAAGTGATAAATATGGTTTTGTCTAGATTTAAAGTTAATTTGCTAGCTGTAATTATATACAGTGGTTAAAGACGTTTCAGCTTCAAGCCAAGTTTTCACATGAATAGGTATCATCAACGTAGGATATTTTAGTATTAGTCAGAGACAAGTTACATAATTCATTCACACAGATAAGAAATAAGGTAGGTCCCAGAACACTGCCCTGGGGGACACCAAAACATAAAGATTCTTCTTTACTAATAACACTATCTACAATGACACACTGAGAGCGATCAGTTGGGTAACTTTTAAATATATTAATTGCTATACCTCTGATATCCAGTTTATTTAACCTATTCAGAAGCTTCAAAATAGACACAATATCAAAAGCCTTGGATAGGACAAGAAAGTACCAACTAGTTTTTGCCTATCTTCAAAACCTTTCACTACTGAGTTTAATAAATCTGAAACTGCATCAACTGCAGATTTACCTTCAAAATCCGTACTGATTACTTGAAATTACATTATTAGAATCCAAATAGTTTACAAGTCGTGCATTTAGTATTTTTTCAATAATTTTAGAGAATGTAGTAAGGATTGAGCTTTTACTAATGATGGTGGAATCCCGTCCCATCCTGTGGCAGATATATTTTTAAGTGAACTAATAGTATTGTCAACCTCAGAGTAATGAGTGTTGTACAGAGACATTGAAGACGAAGGACAGATTTGGCTGCTCACAGGGACATTACATACATCTACATTATTATCATTAATTCTCATAGCTAGGTTGCTACCGACAGAAGCAAAGTACTTATAAGCCTCACAATTCTATGTATCTTTATTTATGTATATGTTATTTTTTACTTTGTCATAATTATCTTTATCAAATTGTCTTTTTAAACGTTTTTTATTAAAACGTTTACAGATTTTTTATACCTATTATAAATTGTTACAAATATGGCATTATCTGGATTTTTCGTATTACGGTATAATTTCTCGAGATGTCTAATAGACCAGCCATAATCCCTGGCTTTAGTATACGTTTTCTACTAGAAATTCTACTTTCAAGGATTTTACTCTCTACTATATTGCCATAATTTGTAAGAGATGTTGCAGCTCGGTCAACGTCATTGTCTAGAAGTATATGAGAGAAATCATGTTTCTCTATTTCTGACATGGAGTGGTATTTATTTTAAGGTTGCAGCCAAATATAACTGGGGCATGATCCGTAATAAGATAGTTAAGTACAAGAGTGGTAGACATAATGTTGGATTTCAGCATCACGTGATCCAAGCAATTATTATTTCACGTTGGAAATAAGTGAACAGGTAGTAGACCTTGGAGGAGAAAAGATTGAGATATGTATCAGAATTAACATCATTGTTATTTGTAGCTATATCGATATTGAAATTTCCGATCACGACAATGTTGGTAAATTTGTGCAATTGTTAAAGATTTTTGTCTAAAAATATACTAAATTTCTATGTGAAAGCGACCTATATAGGGCAAGAATAGCAGTTGTATTTGAAAAAATTAAGACCAGGTTATTTGCGTCATCAAATTCTGGTGTTTCAACTGTATGTGAAATATTGTATCGTACATAAATTACCACTCCATCATTCTGATTGACATATTTAGACGAATAAGATGACAAACCTGGTAAAAACGGAACATTATAACATTTACTAAGGCAGCATTCCGTTAGGGTTATGACATTAAGTTCAATATTCATTTGCTTAATCAGGTAGTAGGTATAAATTAAAATATATTTTTAGGTTATATTATGGTTAGTTTTTAGTTAATGATTATAACACAGTTTATAACTAAGGTAGTCATTATCGAACTTGTGTATATCAAGCTTAATTCTTTTAGAACCAATAAAAAATATATATTTTTTTATTATAAATAACTGATTAATTCAATTTAATTCTTCTGATACAGCCAACATTTTTTAAAGTTATTAATGTTGCGAAGAATAGGCTGTTGATAATTTTCAATCATCTTGTCTATAATCTTCACGGTTCAGCTGTTTTCATATTCTCTGAGTCAATAGGGCTTACAAGGATGATCATCCTTTACCATGTCTGACAGCTTCTCAGCAATCATGATAACTGCTGCATTGGTGTTTCCACTTATAATTCTTGGCATGACACTAGCATCTGCTACACGTAATCCTCTAATTCCAAACACTTTCAGTTTACTGTTGACTACCAATGTCATAGAGCACGTTCCTGAATAGTGGAATACACTAGACATCATACTCTGAACGTAACATTTCCAATATTTCCTATTACTCAAATCAAATTGAGGACACTTCTTCAGCTTGAAATCCACAATATCTGCATTTATACTTTTAAAATATGTAGAATTAAGTATTTCATTATAATCCATTACATAATCAACTAAGTTTTCTAAATCTTCCTCATCAGAAAACGTATTAGTTACAATAAACGGTGCATCTTTCGGATCAATACTCCTTAGAAGGACACGTCCTCGTGATTTAGGTTGTAAAATATTGAGTTGTCCAAATAAAATATTTCGTGTTTCGATATATTTTTTTATATAAATGCAAATAGACTTCTTTATTCCATAATTAAAATTGCAAGTTTTGTACGCTATAGGAGAACCTTTAGAAATTATCATATTAAATACTTGATACTGTGGACAGATTTCAGATTCATTTAAAGCCACATAACCAACGACAACAGGTACCGGAAATGTGTAAGGATCAGTTGGAGGAGATGGTTCGTCTTGTGGCGGAGTCTCTGTTCTGAACGCCAATATAACTAGAATATGATCTTGATAATTGTAACCCACTGGCAAATCACTTTTCACTGGGATGTTGAATGATTTTAAATGTTTTCGCGGACCGATTCCTGAAAGCATTAGTAGTTTAGGACTATTTATCGCCCCTGCTGATATGATGACCTCTTTTCGGGCTTTGATTATAATTATCTTATTGTCATATGTTACCGCTTTGACTCCTACCGCTCTTTTGTGTTCAATTAATATTTTTACAACCATTGTAAGTTTCATAACATGTAAATTAAAACGATGTTTATTTGCCTCTAAATTTGTTAAATAAGTTGTTTGTCTGACGCCATCAGCAATTGTATAAAGTGGTAGAGTATATCCCTTTGTATCTTCTCCATTCACATCAAGAAGTATCTTATGCCCAATTTCTGCAAAAGCATCCAAGTAAGGCTGTGTTGCATTTCTATTTTCTCTTGTAACACCTAAAAATCCTTCCGTTCCATGATATTCTTTATAATGTGATTTAAGTATATCTGGATCTTCTAATTTTTCACTTTTTAAGAAATATGGTAAAATATTAGTATAATTCCACGAAGAATCGCCTGTTATTCGTGCCCAAACATTGTAATCTTCAGGACAACCTCGAACATACATCATATAGTTGACGCTACTGCCACCGCCGAGGACGCGCCCACACGTAATATTCAGAGCCTTTATTGTGTGATCCTGCGCAGTGCGGTGATCATTTACTGATGTAAAATTCCAGTCATATTTTGTATGAGGCAAGTTTGTATAGTGACTAGGTATCTAAAACAACATAACAAATTGTTATTTTGTAAATAATAATTAAATAATTGGGTGGTGCAGTGGCACAAACCTGTGACTGTAAACGACAGGTTGTGTTGATTTTAAAATGAAATATTTAATATTTTCTTATCGTCGCGCTAGTAACAAGACAAAGCGTGGCGTTGAATTCCGGCACTCAAAACACAATGCCTCAAATTCGGCGGACAGTTGCGAACAGTAAAGAGTATCTTAACACTCGGTTACTTAATTCTCTCTACCATTGCCTACCTCACACCCTTGTGCCGCTGCGCCACGACAGGCCTATCTGGAGTTAGTTTTTATATTATAAAATAATTATAAGTTATTGAAATTATGGTACTTTTTGTAGTAGAGTTTTACTAAGATAACATTACTTTCAATGTAATATTCTAATATTTAATTCAAATCTGATTATTAATCATGTGTGTATGAAGACATATCTTCATATAGTGTGAGTTGACTTTTTGCATGGACTATTCTTTATTAAATATAAAGACGTATTGTCTATTTAATAGATACTATAAGTTTTTTTTAATAGTCTTATTTATTTATTTTTTATGGAGAAGACACGGCAAACGAGCGTACGGGTCACCTGATAGTAAGTGATCACCGTCACCCACGGCCCCGTGTAGCACCAGAGGAGCTACAGAGGTGTTGCTGGTCCTTAAGATGGATGGGCACCGGGGCCCGGCATTACCCAATGCGAAACGCAGTGGCCGAAGCCATTACTTAAAGCCGGTTTTAAATGCCGAGGGTGGTAACAATACGGTCGAGTCTGCCCATGCGTGTTGTCATTGCTGACAACGTGTCTCTATTACACTTTAATCGCCTCTTACGACATCATCAGTACCAGGGTGATACTATTCTAAGCCGGAATCACACGGCTAATTAAACGTGACTTCATTTCGAGATTTAATAGTAGGTAAACATAAGCTTTAAAGTTTTTTTTATCATAATAATCATTTAGTTCTAGAATTACTTTAGTAAACATATTACAATGAGCCACAAATATTTTCCAAAATACTCAATTTTAGATCTTTATTAGTAATATTCTACAAATTATAATATTTTCCTGTACACTATGTTGGTAGTTTTCCCTCATGGGCCAATATTTTCTCTCTAAATACCAGTCGTTTAGTCGAAACCAGATTCTTAAAGCGTTTGTGACTAAACTCTTATTGATTGTCATCACAAAGCAAGTTCTCACAGAAAATTGAGAATGTTTAAATTGGAATTAAAAATATGGCTATAAGTGGTATCAATTATGGCTATAAGTGGTGAATTAACATTTTTACCACTCAAATGGTGGAAAAAAACAATGGAATGACCAGCAACAAATTCGTTAAGAATCCATAGCAGTAAGAATTTCGCTTCACTAACATTTCTTTCCAATACTTTAATTACATTATATCAGTGCAGTTAAATTTCTCATCAACTTTACCAGAACACCAACTTTAAGTGTTATTTTGTAACACCGCTACCTATTAAAGTATTGAGAAACTCAAATGGGTAATTCGTAGCGTCTTTTTCATCGACTACCTCAGTAAAGGAAGTATATACCACTTCATCTCCAAGAAAATCTATTTTTTTATGTGTTGCACCCGCCTAATCATTTTTAGGAATCTAAACAACGCGTTCACATAACCAAGAAAATAACTGATGGTATGTTATGAATATCTCCAAATACTTTAATCTCAGGACTGATCACTTTGCTAAGTATTTCAGGAATTCTGATCTGGCCATTCTCTTCAAGAAGAAGACCTTTCCCAACTTTTGATAACATTTCAGAATATTCCTGAGAAGCTGGGCTCTCATATTGATAGATAGTTTTATATTTTCCTTTTTTTTTGTTTTAGTATTTCAAGGAGACGGAGATTTTTTTTAGCCCAGATCCCTCAATTAACTCAATACTACAGGTGATTTGCGACAATCTCTGCTAGATTTACTAGCAGAGATTGTCTCAAATCACCTGTAGTATTGCCCATTGGCCTGTCGAATCTCTCGACGAATATCCAACAACGTTCTCTCAACGGCCTCTATAGCCTTTCTATAAGACATAATAGACTCATCTCATATGATAAGGCAAATAAATTTTGAAGCAAATTTTGTTTTGTCACAATTTTGTGTAACAGTACATGCTGGTGTTTCTGTTCTGTCGACAATGATTGGGATTTTTAACACTGTGAGTTTTGTCTTTCCGCCAGGAAGTAATGTGGCTGCAAAACCTAAAGATGCCGTTGCAAGATCAATATATTTTCTCGTCTTAATTAAACTAGCATTTGTTTATTACTCTTGAAATGTTATTATAGTACCTCTTGAAATATAGAAGAAAAACAGTTTTCCTTTATAAGTTAAGGTACTTTGGACCATCATACTAAATATTTGTCTTGATACAAAACACTAACATTATAACGAATAACAGCCGTACACTACTGAGATTGTTACTGACGCAAGATTCCTTAAGACTGTGGTCCCAGTAGATATCGTTTTTAAGTAGCCCAATTACCCTGCAAATTGCTTGAAACGATGGATGCTCTACACCATTAATAGTTTGTAAGGAGGAAAAAAAAATTGTTCCTCCAACAACGTGTAGCAACAGGCACAAATAGAAACAATTCTCACTATTAGGATGCACTGTATACTCTGCCAACTCTGGCTGAACAATTTTTTTTCTATTAACATCATTGTATATTCACTTACAACCAATATTTTACACGCAATCGATAAATTTTGACGATAATTTATAATGAAAACATACAACAGATTTCGTAACGCCTCCGAGAAATGTTGGTTATATCTACTAATTACGTAACGTGTTGTTACGCATGAAAATTACCAAAATATGGCGGCGTTTCCCCCTATTTTGCATATGATGGGTCGCCTTCGTTTGTCTTATTCTATTATAATTTTGTATTACTCTTCATACTTTTACTTTTTTTTTCTTACAAATATCTTGGATTTTCACGATTATTATACATTTTAAATGCAAAAAATTAAGCTAATTCGGATAAATCGATATACGCAATGATATGATATCCTTTTCTTTACCTTGCATGTTTTTTCGTAAAAATATTTACTGTGGTAAATACCCTTTTTTATTATTTTAATATAACAATTAAGTTAAAGCGACAATTACCTTTATAAAGATATATGTTGATATATGTCTTTATTTTTCATGTCAATAAAAAATACGCGACAAGCTGCACATCTTCAAATATGCTATATTTTATTATTTCATTCAGTTCATGAGATGTTCCATAACTTCGTTTTTAATATGACAATGTAGAATGTTCACCACGCTCAATAAATTTTGTTAAAACAGCATTTCATTATTTCTTATAGTTTAGCTGAACCGTTATGATTGTTCATGAGATGCTCGAGATCTTCGACTTTAATATGTCAATGCAAAATGCTCATCATACTTAATAACTTTTGCTTAGACAATATTTTAATATTTTCTTATGGTTTAGCTGAAATTTTAAGATTGTTCATCAGATGTTCCAGATCTTCAATTTTGATATCTCATTGTAAAATGCTCACCAACTTATACAATATATTATGTACACATTTAATTATTTCTTATAGTATATCTGGACCACTGCTGTTCTGAATCAGGTAGGAAAGTAATCGAAATCAAATATAGTATATATCGTGCCCAGACTAAAGAAACATTAACATTTTACACATAGAGGTAGTATGCAAAGTCGACCTTATCATTATTAGTCAGCTCTTATAGGGAACTTTTAACAAAAACAAAGTAGCAGAGGAAATCTCGGTTATGCATAAAATAATAAAGAGTAAAAATAAACAAACTGTATTCATTTAAAATATAAATATATATGCTATGTTATTAGTAACGTTCAATTCACTGCACAATTCTTCAAAACGGGGCGTCTGTTCACGTTTTGTATTACATTCATAAGTTAGTCCTCCATTGGATAATTCGGAGTCTCAGCTGTTTCGGAGTTGTAGCTAACCGGACAAACAGAAAGACACACAGGCGGACAAAACTTTTAAATTGTTTGTGTGTGTTTTAGTAATGTCCTAGCATTTGAAAGAATACGATTATCTTGAAATCACAGAAAGAGTTCAATATTATTGATATGTATAAATGTAAATATTAAATATGTCCACCAAATTTCGTATATTAAATAGTAAGCTATAGGCTTACTATTTAATATACGAAATTTGGTGGAAAATTATATTTATAATTAATACTCCATATTTAATTGTCCATTGAAAATCGTTTGCATCCATCGTCAACATCGTCAAAGTGGCGGTCGGAAGCTGCGAACCCACTAAACTTATGAATGTAATACAAAACGTGAAAAATTGTACATGAAAAATTGTGCAGTGAATTGAACGTTACCAACAACAGGAACATTAACATATTAAATTTGTATCATTGACGTGAGAAAAAAAACTCTTGTTAGTAATATTTAAAAGATATAAACACCAAAATATTTTGGTAGCCGCAGTTAATTTTGATCTCAATATAAGAACATAAGAAGATTAAAAACTAAGATACTTACAATGCTATCTTCAGGTGCATCATCTCCAGCATCGATCACCAACACCTTGTAGTGGGGACACTCAGACAGCCGGTCCGCTATCACAGCGCCAGCAGATCCCGCTCCTACTATGACGAAGTCATATTCTAGGATATCTAATAACAGATAACATACATATCACTGGCAGAATGCGGTGTTGAGTTACATCACAATACAATGGCTCGACGTGGAGTGAAAAATGAATTTCATCCACGTTTGCAGTGAAACGCAGTGCCATTACGCCATAAAGGCCTCTATAATGTTAAAATCCAAAACATGAAGCCGCTGAAGCGTCACTATTTTACAAGCCTTTTGAATAACGTCACATGTCATTTACCGTGAATGAGTAAGTAAAGAGTTCCTGTACGTAATTATTCCGTAAATTCAGTAGTCATAGCTAATAAGAAAATGGAAAATGGAAAGAGAGAGACCAGAAAACCTGTTTACAAGTATTATATTGTACTGAAGTCCAATAAATAATGAAGTCCAATAATTAGATATATACCCGAGAAAGATATAGTAATATGCATGCAATTTATATTCTATTTCATATTAATATGGTATTTTTTACCTTATCTTTGTTTCCCGAATATAGCAAGGTTTACAGAGGGAACTTGGGAACCTAGTCGTAATATACTCCGTTCCCATGAAGAAATTTCTATTTAAGTCTTTCCGGCGAGCATTTAACCAATTTGAGTGAAAGACCTCAACGCCACGCTTTGTCTCGTTACCGGAAAATGAAAACGTTAAATTTTCCATTCCTTCGGATGAGTTCGAGTTCACAACCCACATTACAGTCATATACTTGTGCCACTGTGCCACGACAGGCCTCATAAGTATTTATATACGATTAACCGAATATATAATGATAATATCGATAATAATATCGGAACTGGAATGTTAATTTATAATATACCTATTTGAAATCATATATATTTTTTTGTGCAATAAAATAAGTAAATAAGTATTGTGTATTTATAGACCTTTGTGAAAATACCTTATATATTTTGTAAAAAGTATTAAATAGTAGATTCCTAAGTTCCCGAGATTCTCCGGTATCTGTTAAGATACTTCATTCTCATTAAGATACTTCCTTTCCCCACTTTCTCTCCTTTTCTTATATATATATTCCTTTACAAATATTTTAGCTTTATAAGTCGTTAGACCGTCGTCAAAATGTAAACGTGATTATTAGTACTATTTCTCGCTCCGGTAATAAGCTATAGCGCGGCGTTAAGTTCCGCCATTTGACACGCTATACCTCGAAAATTATTCGAAGCGAAGTGTTTTAATATTCGGTTTCCTCTGTCTATTCTCGTTTATGTGGGAAGCGACGTAAATTCAAAAAAAAAGTATGATTTACCTTCAAAGGTTGCGTGTACAGGAACAGTACAAGTAGCCAGCAAACTCGTCACAAAGACAAGGAAGGTCCGCATCTAAAACATTGAAACGTAGGCGCCGTGAGGTGTGTTTCGATAAAAATAAATTTTGCCATTACATTTTAAAGTAAAATTTGTGAAAATCTCCCTACAGAGGTGCTAAAAACATAAATAAGTTATAATATGTATAGTATAAGAATTTCTACGTAAATTGAGGAGAACGTATAGCTTAGTTGGTCAGAGCGCTTGGACGGTTTCCAACAGGCGCGGGTTCAAATCCTGCTACGTTCAAAATTTTTATACACTTTTAAATTTAGTATGAAGCATTTATATATTTCTTTGTTTTACTCTGTAGTCCACAGATAGCAGGGTAGTTAGAGGGTATTTAAATAATAAAAATATGAAATATTTTATTACTTCGACTGTATATCTAGCTCCAACCATGTCGCGTTTACAATCGCACGCTTGTGACCCTACGCCACGACGAACCTCAAGTTTATATTACTCTATATAAAGTATGTAAATCAAAATGACGAAATAGTTGTACACCATTATAAAAATGTAAATGTGGCATGTAGTCTACTACGAACACACAGAAAAAACAAAACTCAAATTAATTCATTGATGTTGTTAATTTATTTCCAAAAAAACGACTGGCACCTAAACATTAAGCAGATGTACGACGATTGTCACTCTTTCTATTCTTAAATGACAAATTTGCATATATATATATATATATATATATATATATATATATATATATATATATATATATATATATATATATATATATATATATATATATATATATATATATATATAATATATATATATATATATATATATATAATGACAAATTTGCATATATATATATATATATATATATATATATATATATATATATATATATATATATATATATATATATATATATATATATATATATATATATATATATATATATATATATATATATATATATACATTTATATATATATATATATATATATATATATATATATATATATATATATATATATATATATATATATAAACAAATTACTGCACTACGTGCGCATAGCCTGAGTTCATACACAATTAAAATATGTATATTTAAATATTTTTGGCACGGCGACACAAAATCTCTTATTATCATTTGTAAACGCGACGGTATTTGATTACATTTTGACTCACAGTTTTTTCTTTTTATTTTTTCTTAATGGTAAAAAGACAAATTGCAGTATTGAAATATGGGGCGAAAATAGAGTGTCTTAACACTAGATTCTCATTACCTGTCTTGCTGAATGCGTGATTCAGCGTGAAACATATATTGTATTAACTTACAGCTGTTTCCGTCCAAGTTATAACTTCGTAAAGTGAGAATTGTTAACAACGTTACGAGTACTTCAACAGACACCTTTCAGACAATAACGACAAATGACTTTAAATATCTAATGAAACATAATTAATTAACATGTTTTTGTTAATAAAACAGTCATTCGCCTTAAAAGTAAATAACGTAGTAAATGTAAGTAATGAAGTTATTTTCTTATACTTACTTACCTTCTTACATTATCAATAGCGACATTCACGCGCCGAATATAAATTAATAAATTCTGAATAGATAACTTTATTTACTTTTAAACTTTAGACTATTTAAATTAAAATTGTTATAGGTATGTCTATACTTCTTTTTTTTAGGCTTCACGCTGTGCCCCGCACGGGGCAGGGTAGGCAGAGGAAACCGGGAACCTATTGTTAAAACACTCCGTTCCACTTTCCGTTCCTTACTTTTTGCCAAATTTGAGGCATTGCGTGTTGAGTGGCGGAACTCAACGCCGCGCTTTGCCTCATTACCAGAGCGAATGAACCTATTAAATATTTAAATTGAAAGGCCTGTCTTGGCGCAGCGGCACAAGCTTGTGACTGTAACCGACAGGTTCTGGGTTCGATCCCCAGTCGAGGAAATGAGATACGAGTGTACGACCAAACGCGCAGCTATGCTGACGTTTCATCGTCTCAACAATGCAGCTAAGGCCCCTTAAATTCTGTTACCGGCAGCAATACGCCTTTCTAGATCAATTTCGTATCTTCCATCTCTGCTAAACATACTTCCCAGACATACTACCTACCATTCACTTGTTCTAATATCTTATCATTTACACTGATCTTGCTTCTCAAAGAAATGAAGAAAGGACAGAATGCAAGATCAGTATAAAGTTTTCGTGTGTAAACGTATTTCTTGTCAAATGATAATTCGAAGCAATTATCTTTGGGTAGAGGAAATTTATAGAAAACGTCCAACAAAGATGCTTACAGCGTCAATAATAAGAGACAGCTAGACATAGCTTGATGACTACGTATGGCTTAATTTAAGGTTTTACAGTTTTCAAGAGGGGGGTTCCAATCCCGCTATGTACAAATTTAACATTATTTTTCTTTCCTGGATGTAGAAAGTCTCTTTAAATATGCTCAAAAAGCTACTGTTATCGATAGTCAATTTACTGAGGAAGCTTCTAGGCTATGTGATATTTTTACTAGCTAACTTGGAACATTATTCTTTGTGTACACCTAACATTAAAAAAAACAGCGTAAATAAAATAATTTTATTTAGTTATTTCAATCAGACTACAGGGACCAAACCGCAGGTATAAGTTAGTATATTTACTCGTATGTTAATAAATTTTATCTTTTAACAATATGCAAGTAAATTTTTACTTGTTCAAGTGTAACCGGGTAGATGGAGATATACATATATATTAATGTCTGAAGTAGTGCTGTGCCGGATACGCAGTTGGTCTGGCTTTTGATCGATGTTATTAAAAAGATATTTGATTAATTACCTACGATCTATCTAGTTAATTTAATGTTGTATTATACCTATAATATATCTGTAACCGATCACTGTCTGCACATGGAAGATATTTTAAAAAAATCTTATAAGGGACGTTTATTAATGTAATACTGCACAAAAAAGTATCTTTAAAATGTTCTATGTTTGTCTGTTTGTCGGTTTGTCTATGAGTTTGTACGCGCTACTTCAGGAACAGCTTACCAGATTTAAATACAGTTTTTACAATTATATGTTGGCAACCATTCCCCAGTATTAGGTGTTAGTTTCATTTCAACCGGTTAGTAGGTAGATAAGTCAATTGAATTTAAAATATTTAGTTCGACAAAATGGCTACAACATGTTTATTCATTTAGCTATCTTAAGTGTGATAAAGTTATTAGAATACAAAGTAATTGAAATTAGTAAATAAAACTGTAATTCAAATGAGCGTATCGCTAGCTTTTTGTATATTATAAAAATATTTAATTTAAGTAAGTAAGAAGTAAAATATATTGAAATTCGGGTGTTCACTCTAGTTGAAATATGTAAAAGTGGTTGTACAAATTACATCATATCTTAAATCAGTTTACAAACTCAAAACTATAGAAAAAAAGGGAACCCAACAGTCGCTCTTTTAATAGACATTAAGGTGACAAATTTACTGCTTAATATAATAATATTCTCACTCTACTCACTTTACTTTGCATCTCGCACTTGGCAGAGGAGACAGAAGGAACTTGGGAACCTAGAGTTGACACTTCGTTCCGTTTCCTACTTCGCCTGAATTTATGACGTTGCGTGTTGAGATTAAGGGGAGCATTCTTGAAAACTAGTGATACGACCAACTGGAGTTTTTAGCGGTTTATGCGCAGACTTGTGTCTTCTGGGGGTTGAATTGAACCAGGTTCTTTTCACCCCATACGGAGACATTCTGGAAGGATGTCTCAACGGAAGACGCAAGTTGATTTCGGCACTGGTCGACGTTTTCCCGAGAAAGACTTGCGCATGGCCGGAGTATACAGCGTCCACTGTGCTATTATCTACATAACAATGTATGTTAGAGTCCTCCAACATATCATTGATATGCAGAAGAAATAACGTAGGGAACAGCACGCCGCCTTGGGGGGACACTAGCGTTCACGGGCATGTATTCGGAGCAGAAACTGTCGACAGTGACCTTAATGCTGCGCCCAGTGAGAAAGCTAGCGATCTACGTTAATAAATTCTCGGAAAGCCCGTAAGATGGAAGTTTCGAAAGGCGCTCCATTGCCACACACGATCGAAGGCCTTCGCCATGTCCATAATAACTGCCAGGCCCTCTCCCTTGCTATTAATAGCCGCAGCCCATCGGCAGGTTAGGTAAACCAGAAGATCACCGGTTTAGCGACCCATATTGGCGCTCGTTAATCAATCGGTGATCCTGTAGATAAACCAAGAGCTGGCGCTATTGAAATTTGAAAAAAATATTTTTGATCAATTATCTTTATATATGAATAGACATAGTATTTTAAGTAATGCACAGTATGGTTTTACTAGATGCAGATCTACAATAGATGCGGGAGTTGCCCTCCTTAATTACATTTATAACGCTTGGGAAAACTCACAAAATACGATCGGAGTGTTTTGTGATCTGTCTAAGGCTTTTGACTGTGTACACCAAGATACGTTATTAGAGAAACTTAGCCATTATGGAGTCAAAGGCAGTGATCATGATCTCGTTGCTTCGTACCTGAGAAACAGGATTCAGCACGTTACCTTAAATGATGTTAAGTCTTCCGGTAGCATTCTGTGGATGGGTGTTCCACAGGGATCGATTCTAGGGCCTCTTTTGTTTTTAATTTATATAAATGACCTCCCCTTTTGCAGTAATAATTTATGCGATGTGGTACTATTTGCCGATGATACTTCATTAATTTTTAAAGTAGATCGTAGGAAAAAAAACCTATGACGAAGTGAATAGTGCGCTGTCACAAATACTTTTTTTTTTTAGCTTCACGCTGTATCCCGCACTAGGCAGGGTAGGCAGAGGGAACGGAAGTGAAACCTAGTGTTATGACACTCCGTTCCACTTCCGTTCCTCACTTTCCGCCAAATTTGAAGCATTGCGTGTTGAGTGGCGGAACTCAACGCCGCGCTTTTTGCCTTATTACCAGAGCGAAGAAATGAAACATTAAATATTTAAATTGAAAATATTAAATATTTCATTTCCTCGACTGGGGATCGAACCCAGAACCTGTCGGTTACAGTCACACTTTTGTGCCGCTGCGCCACGACAGGCCTCAGGTTAATTCATCATGATCTTCATTTATTAAATATCCTAATAATTACTAAATAAAAATTATATATATATATATATATATATATATATATATATATATATATATATATATATATATATATATATATATATATATATATATTTGTGTGTGTGTGTGTGTATAAATTTAAGAAAAACTGTTTAACAGGTTAGTTTCCATAGTCTATGTTTATCCGTTAATTATGTAGGGCTGTCGTTGAGGATGCAAAATGAACCGAAACGAATTTACTAATATATATTTATTTAAGCTATTTAGTTACAATTAACTAATCCTAAGACGCGACAATCTGTTCGATGTCAGAACAAAAAGTGAAGATCTCTAAACTCTAAATTATATTTATATTAAATTAAACGATATAACGTAATCGGTGAATACCAGGTGGTCCCCACAGTATGATGTTTCTCGTTAGCGCTCGACGTTCAGGAGGTCTTGCGAAACAAAGCAGCGATGGTGGTATCTTCACGGAGCGTATTGCGATGAATCATACATGGTGTGATTATTTATGATGTTTCTCGGTAGCGCTCGACGTTTGGGAGGTCTTGCGAAACAAAGCAGCGTTGGGGGTAGCTTCACCGAACGTATGGTGTGATTATTTCTTAACAACTCCCTCCACAGGATCAGCAGCTATTTGGAGACTTTTGTCGAAAATAGTGCTGATAGAGACATAGGATCTCTGGGGCTGTCCTGGACATCTTGTGTTCTGGTTGTCTCGTCCTCTCTCTGGTTGATATTCTTCGAAGGCATACATTTACGACGAATGAGGACTATGCTTATAATGAGTACTGATGCACCGATGAGTATGTAGACAGGTATAGTTGTGTGATAGAGAGTGTCTAAGTTCGACGGTTCCAAAGTCACTGGTTCTTGAGAGGCAACCCTGATGTTGGTTGAGTGTAAGTGACTCAAATCTATGCTATTCAATTTCAAGATGGTCTTCGCTGTCGCTTTGTATGGGTCTTTGTTACCATATTCTGTATTCAACATTTTCAAAACTCGTCCTTTCACTTGATCATGGTGGTTAGTGATGGTAAAGATGGACGTTTGTAGAGCACACCCTTGAGGTATTTCAACTAAATAACTTCCATGAAGGTTTCTGTATTGATCTTGAGAACAGGCTAAGTGAACTTTCGTTAGGTTGGGAAAGCTCAGAACGTAGTGACGATCATCCAGTCTTTCCATGGCTTGAGATGATAAAATTACTGGAGTAACTCGACAGGATTCATGAATATATTGCTGAAGTATAAGATGTTGAATGCAGGTCGTTTGTTCTCCATAGTGTCGGTTTAAGCTGTCCTCGCAAAGATGACCGTGACTATACTTCGGACATTCTGTCTCTATATACAGTAGATCTTTCTCGTGAATTGCTACATATGGATAGGTAGGGATTATAGTTTTATTATTACTATTAGGGGCTAAGGACAATTTATAAAGGATGTAGTTATTAGGATTCACGATTGGGAACTTAATTACCAAGATTATATCATTATTTTTATAATAATATCCTAATCTTAATATGTCTAAATATTCTCTAAAATTAATATCTAACACTACTTCTGAATTGTATAACCCTTTTAGTTTATTTAGCATAACTATATAAGTATCGTAATCGAGAACGGAATAATGGATACTTTTAGCTTTTATGAATGCCAATAGATTCTGTAATTTTGACAATTCCTGTGACAAGTTGTCTATGTCATCACCTAATATTGTAAGTAGTTGTGCTAAATGAAAGTAATTAATTACGTCTTCTTCTTTCCTAGCATCGTTATCTAAGATAGTTTTAATAATGTTCTCTATTTTCCTCTGGTTTTCTACCATCCTATCTGTAACATTTGAACTCTGGAATGCCCACTGCTTGCTTAAGCTTATTTGATGATTTATTTCAATGGCTAAGTTATTCTCGTTCTTTTGTAGTATGGCAATGGCATTTTCGTACTTTAATGCGTCCGTATAATCTAAATTCCCGGAGATACTTTTGATTATGGAACCAAGAACGTTTACAAGGCCTCTTTTTGAACGTTTTCCTTGAAAAGTTAACAATTGATCTGACATATCATTTAATTTTGTAGTAAGATATTTAATATGTGGAGCGTAAAGTAACGACGTTTTATTATTTAAGTCAGGTGTTAGATCACTTAACTTTTCTCGAACAGATTCTAATCTATTTCGCACATTATCTAAATTTATAATTTGAATAAAGGAATGGAAATGAGAAATGACTTTAGTAGGTCCTAAGTTGAAAGGGAGGACACCTGGTCCATTTCCTAAGCTTTCAAGTGTAATCTCTTCCGCTTGTCCCAGCTTCAGGGCTTGAGCCACCATCAACGTGATTAGTGTCTTCTGTATTCTGTAACAAACGAGCACTATTAGGTACCCGTTTTATGCGCGACTTGGGTACAGGCCCACTCTTTCTCTTTGTATAAATGTGTATAGGTAAATCTGTTACAACCGTATCAACCGTATAACGAGCAGCTAATTTCTGTCTATTGGCCAAAGGATTTCTGACATGGACTCGCTGATCAGGTGCATATATTTGCTCAGCCTCGCGATTTCTATTAATATTCTCGGTTATTTGAGTACGACGCTGAAGCGCGGATTCATGAATAAATTCATATACTTTTAACATTCGCTTACGGTGATGTACTATGTATTCCTGCAATAGGTGCTCTGTTATATTCATGTCTAAAGGATCTCGCGGATCTAAATGACCAGTGATTATGTCTATTGGACGACATTTCGTGAAAGAATGAATTGAACTATTGTAAGCCATTACAGCGTATGTCATAAGATTGCAAACGGATTCATTACGGTGTTCTAATTTTAAGATACGCAAGTGTTCGAGTAAGGTATTATGAAAGCGTTCTATCATTCCATTTTCGTTGGGTGTATTGGAACATGTTCTATGATGTTGAATTTTGTGTAATTTAGTGAATTCAGAAAATAACTGATTTGTAAATTCTGGGCCGTTATCCGTAATGTATTTAAGAGCCATACCATGATGGGAAGAGAACTTTAATAAGGCCTGAATTACACTAACAGCTGTAGCATCTCTCAAAGAATATGCTTGTGCATATTTCGAGAATGCATCGATAATTGTTAGGTACTTATTACTATCTACGCTAAATAGATCCAAATGTACGATTTCAAAAGGCCTGGTAGGTGGTGGTACAATTTGATACCGAGGTCTTACAGGATTACGGTCATATTTCGCTTGACCGCAAATAAGACAGTCATTAATTAATTTTGTAATTTGGTCTTTAATTTTTGGCCAGAAATAACGTTTAGACAGAGCTAAATAACATTCATTAATGCCTCTATGATTCGTCTTGCCTTCATGATAGTTCTTAATAATTTCTTGTTGTTTTAGGTAATTTTTAACGTCTTCAACTTCTAATTTAGAAAGAACTAGGTTAATTGCCGAATTTTTAAAATATCTTTGTATGACCGGTATAATTTTATACATTTCAAGTGAAGGATTAATTAAAATTCCTGTTTTTATACCTGGTGTAACGTATTCTTTTATAGCATCTATTACATCTTGTTCTAGGTTTGACTTAGAGATTTGTAGCCTAATTTTTGTATAATTTTCAAAAGGATGAGTTATGTGGGGTTTAATTTTAATATCGCTAACAACATTAAATACGATTTGTCTACTAAATCTGTTGAGGGGATCATCGGTAATAGGTACTTCTAGTATAGGGCTTTCTATATCGCTATGAATACTATCGGTTCTTGAATCGATACTTCTGGTTCTTTCAGAATCGGATTTCTCTGAAGTGTTGACGACAATAGAACTAGACTCTTCATTATGGATTTCTATTCTAGATAGAGCGTCAGCGTTGGAATTAATTTTCCCTGGTTTATAAATGACTGTATAATCGTATTCACTTAGGCGTAATCTCCAACGTGTTAAGCGGGAATTGGGTTCTTTCATATTCATTACCCATTGCAAAGGCCGATGGTCTGTCATAATTTTAAACTTCCTACCAAAAAGATACGGCCGGAAGTACTTCGTTGCCCACACAATAGCGAGTAATTCTTTTTCTATCGTACTGTAATTTATTTCACTGCTATTAAGTGTTCTTGATGCGTATGCTATTGGTTTATCTGATCCAATAGGGCCTTGAGAAAGAACGGCTCCAATTGCTAAATTCGAAGCGTCTGTTGTGAGTATGAATTCTTTTGAAAAGTCCGGATATTGAAGGATTGGATCGTTTACAAGTAGAGTTTTACACTTTTCAAAGCATTGGATATAATTTTGATCTTGAACAATTTTAAAACCTTTCTTCAAGCATTGGGTCAGAGGCTTGGTTATTTTAGCAAAGTCTGGTATGAACTTCCTATAATAACCAAGTAATCCTAAAAAACGTTTTATTTCTGTACGGGTATTAGGCAAGGGGTATTTTTTAATTGCCGATATTTTCTCAGGATTAGGTTTTATACCATCTTTGCTAATAACATGACCAAGATACGCCGTTTCTAGTTTTAGGAATTCCGATTTGTCCATTTGTATTTTAAAATTGGACTCGCGTAATTTTTTAAATACCTTTTCTAGGTTAATAATGTGCTCCTGAAGGGATGTACTAAATACTATTATGTCATCTAGGTACACCAGACAAATAGTATTCTGAAGCTCTCTCAACACATTGTCCATAACTCTCTGGAAAGTAGATGGGCTGTTTTTAAGGCCCATAGGCATGCGTAAAAATTCGAAATGGCCATGTTCTACATTAAAAGCTGTTTTTGGTATATCCTGTGGCTTCATTTCTACTTGATAAAATCCACTAGCTAGGTCTAAGGTTGTAAAATATTGGCAATTACCTAATTTATCTAAGACATCGGCTATATTGGGAATAGGATACTTGTCGTCTACAGTTTTTTCATTAAGCTTTCGAAAGTCAACTACTATACGCCATTTAGCTTTTCCTGACGCATCTGCTTTCTTAGCTACAACCCAAATTGGGGAGCTCCATGCTGAATTTGAATGCCTAATGATTCCCTGTTCTAGCATCTTACCTATCTGTTCCTGTACTTCTTGCCTGTGGATATATGGATACCGATAACTTTTTGTGTAAACTGGAACCTCATCAGTTGTTTTAATCGAATGCTTTATTTTGTTGGTGAAAGTTAAAGGCTCTCCCTCTAAGTAGAAAACATCTGCATACTGGGCACAAAGCAGCTCTAAGTTCGTACGTTCCTCGATATTTAAGTGATCAGTGCGTAAGCGCGAAATCACTTCTTTTATACGGTCTTGCTGTTTATTTGTAGGTGTACACTGTACGTTATACATTTCTGTAGAGATTGCTCGGTCCATAGAGAATATGACGTCGCTTCGACTTGGATTGGTTACTTCGACTATTCCCCTATTATTTGAAACGGTAGTTAAGCATTCGCCAATAATACAATTAGAAACAGTTTGCTCTTCTATAAATGCATGCCCATCATGAATATTAATAGGAATTTTAAGTAATTTGGAAGTATTTGCCGGTATAATGTCCTCATACAAATTTGCGTTGCGTGAATCATATACTTTAATAGGATTTGAAGCGGTTTTAGTTTTTAGTAATTTGTTCTTATAGTCTATTACAGCCTTCCACTTGTCTAATAAGTCTGTACCGATAAGTCCATCAAAATAATCATGAAACTTATAAATATAAAATGTCGTATTATCGGAATCATTAAATTCTTTAAAGCTAGGTAACGTAATTGAATAGTAATTTCTAGAGGTGGCATGAATATTCTTAACTTCAAAAGGATCGTAATTTACTGGTAAGTTACTATAGTATCTTTCTACTACCTCGGGACAAAGAAATGATTGATTTGCCCCTGTATCTATTAAAAGTTTCATAGGTGGTGATGCGATTTGAATGTATGGAAGCTGACGTTGTGTTTGAAGATTTACTTCTATTTTAAGGTGTCGGATTCCCGGTCCTTCGAAAAATCCTGCTCGTTTGTTTTCACCATATCGGTTTCCACCCGGGGCGATTCCGTAGAGTTTTCTGAAGGTTCCTGTACAAAATATTCATACGGTGGCTGGTTTTCTACGCATTCGCTGATATCGTAATAATTATAATCGGCGTATTCATCATATATAGAATTGTCTAAATAATTTATTTCTTTACTTTTAAAGTAGTTCGTGGGGGGTGGGTTCCCTGATTTTGTCCAGTTATTTCCTGTAATTGCTGGATGTGTAGGTGGCAATTGTCTTGTTACATACTGGCTGACACCACTCATAGGACGAGGTTGGTTAAAGACTTGGTGGTTAGGACGCGAACCTATCTGGAAGTTATTTTGTTGAGGGTTATAATTTGGCGGTGGTGATCTAAAAATTTGTTGCGTACGAGTTGGACCAAATTGGCGGGGTTGATACAGATTCTGTCTCCATTGCGGTGCAGATGATGGAGCTAAATGAGGGCGTGAAAAGCCAGGTATATTATAGTTAAAAGGTTTAGGCACAGGCACTGAAAATTGTTGGTTTGGCATTTTATAGGCACTTACAAAATGATTTGGCACGAGCATTGAATTTATAGATTTTTTGTCAGGTAATCGTTGGTTCCGATTTTGTAGGTACATAGAATTTGTCTCCTCGTGTACAAATTCTAATGCTTTTTCTATGGTTTCCGGGCGCATGCAACGTATCCGCGATCCTAAGGGATCGTTTAGACCTCGCAAATACGATTGAAGCGTTAATTTACGATAAAGATCTCGTTTAGCATTGATGGTGGTTTCAAGGGTATCATGCAGGCTGACAAAAGTCATTATAGTACTGTATAGATTTTGGCAACGCTCATAAAACTCCTGTGCGGTGCTAGAACCTTGCGATAAAATAGCTAAATCGTTATATAGAGCGATCTCATCTCGTTGGTCCGCAAAGTTGTTCACTAAAGCAGTTCGAATGCCTTGCCAATCGGATGGAATCCCATTAGAATTGATTAAGCGAGCAGCAGAGCCTGTTACTTTGTTCAAAATCCCATTGAGAAGGGCACACCTACTTAATTCACTACTGTTTGCACTACAAAACTGGACTACTAATTCGTCACATAATTTTAAAAATCTCGTGAGCACATTCGGGTTCCCGTCGAACTCGGGTACCAACCTTAAGGCTTTATAAATGGTATCTAATTCAGACATATCCGTTCCCTCTTCTATACTACTCAAAGTAATATCTCTTTTTCTATCTATGAAAAGTTGCCTACTACTAGTAACTATCCTAGGTTCCTTTGATTTTCTTAAATGAAAAATCTTGGCAAATTTTATTAACATAGGTTAGTAAGGCTAGGACTGAGCAACCACTAAGAAGAATCTAGTGTACTCACATGAACATGTTTCGGTCCCTCTGCGTTATCGATGTCTGGATAAACCTCTGATGCAGCACTACTTGTAGATTCGGATGCTCTGGATGCAGCTAGACAAGCTACGACGGGGCTTCACGCGATTACGGAAATCTTCTACGCGAAACGTTCCGCGAGCATCCTACCGACTGCGCCAATTATGTAGGGCTGTCGTTGAGGATGCAAAATGAACCGAAACGAATTTACTTATATATATTTATTTAAGCTATTTAGTTACAATTAACTAATCCTAAGACGCGACAATCTGTTCGATGTCAGAACAAAAAGTGAAGATCTCTAAACTCTAAATTATATTTATATTAAATTAAACGATATAACGTAATCGGTGAATACCAGGTGGTCCCCACAGTATGATGTTTCTCGTTAGCGCTCGACGTTCAGGAGGTCTTGCGAAACAAAGCAGCGATGGTGGTATCTTCACGGAGCGTATTGCGATGAATCATACATGGTGTGATTATTTATGATGTTTCTCGGTAGCGCTCGACGTTTGGGAGGTCTTGCGAAACAAAGCAGCGTTGGTGGTAGCTTCACCGAACGTATGGTGTGATTATTTCTTAACACGTTGGAACTTCAAGTGTAAATGGTCAATATTTAGTAAAAATAAGGGCAATTAATTAATGATTATGTTATTTTAAATGTACGTTTAGTTCTTTTAAACATGAACAATGAAGATATGATACTACTTTCATACCCAGACCGAAAAAAGGGAGATGATGTTTAGTTTAACCTGGCTATCTGTCACACCGTAGCTAAATTAACCAATCTAGACGGCCGTTTTTTAATAAAAAACTTTGCTTCCTCGCGATAGTACTAAGATTTGTTTAGTAAAAATTTAAATAAGCAGTTCAAGAGCTATAGGAACCGCCATACGGGAGAGATTGGTGTTGTTAAAAATATTTTAATGTACCATAAAAATATGTTTTATATTACAATGTAAGAAGAGAAAGTCTGGTGTCAACGCAATAAGTTTCCGTCGCACCACTCAAGTTTCGAAATATTATTTTGGGCGGAGGAAATCAAAATCCGCGTTGTTGTCTTGTAGAATTTAGAAAAAGATATTAATTAATTTAATTTAAATATTTAATATTTTCATTTCTTCGCTCTGGTACAAGGCAAAACGCGGCGTTGAGATCCGCCACTCAACACGCAATGCTTCAAATACAGCTGAAAGTGAGGAAGGTAACAACTTATACTTATGTAAGCTTATGCGGTAAAAGTGCGGCGTAGAATTCCATACACACTCAACACTGACTGCCTTCAGATTTGCGACAGGAAGTGTCTTAATGAGATAGAGTGTGTCAATATAATATTCCCAAGTTCTCTCTGCTTACTTTGCCTGATACCGGCACTTGAGATTAATAGTCTTCACCGACGGAGAGGTAAACGGAGTGCGGACTATAAAGTGTTTCCTATAGAATTGTTAGATTTGCTTTTTATTGAGATACGAAACCATAAACAAGAAAAGTACATTTTAAACCTGTAAATTACTGCTTTTTTGTAATTTTTCTATATAAAATAAAATGTATATGTTTCTATACAACGCGGTGTTCGGTCGTCGCTTCGCGTGACTGGCTCGAGCGCTCCCTGATATCATCTGTAAATCTATCGGCGATAACGTCTACTCACACTTTTTCAATTATTACTTAAACGGTTCAAACAAACCCGACGTAAACGTAATTACTAAAAATGAGTGCATATCGGGTTGGAGTGTAAATCTTGCAAATTAGTTTATTGTTTTTTGTTATGAATATTTGTAACCCACAACGCAAAAGTAGGAGAGTTATATAACTATAAATGTTTTCATTTCTTTGTTCTGGTGACAAGGCAAAGCGTGTCGTTCAGTTCCGCCACTCTGCGTACAGTGTCAGAATGGAATTTGAGGCATTGCGTGTGCCTCAAATTCAGCGAAAAGTGGAAAGCGGAAGTGGAACATCATCAACATTCATCTGCCTATCCTGCAATATGCGGGATATAGCTTGAAACAAAAAAAAAACACAAATTGCGCCATTATTGTACAGATTTGGTAAAAACGATTATGTTACGGTAATTTAATTTATTCTTTTTAATAGTATCTTGAGCAAGATTTTAAGATTCTGGATATATCGTCGTTATTTCGATGTCTGTATTTATGTAGATTAACTGAACTGCCTTATCTTTATAATATTATTATAATATTTCAAATGTTATTTCATGTTATCATTGACTAATCTTCATGGTGTCTTCTCCATTCTATGTGATATCAGCAGAATAATCTGTGCTCAACTGGCACGCCTAAAAGCCATAAAATAAGAAAAAGGACAAAAAAGATTAAGTAAATCATGGTACAATATTTTTTTAATCGATTAGCTGTTATACTTTTTCATAGTTCTTTAGTTTTCTACTTTACTTCAAAATGTATGCGGCGTGTGACATCTACAGCAGTGCACTGTAGGTTCATCACTTCTCTGCTCTGATAGATAAGGTGCAGCATTGATGTTACTAATTCCTGCAATCGTTCCTCACTCTGCCGTATATCACAGTATCTTGAAACGGAAAAAGACACATATTTTTCCCATTTTTATAAGAATTTAAAATTAAGCTCTCTCTCTCTGTGTTTTATTATTTTTTTAACTCCACATTGTATCCTGCGTATAGTAGGGTAGGCACAGAAAACTATGGAATCTTGTCTTTGGATACTCCGTTTCGTGCTTTACCTCATTACCTTTACCTCATTGAAGAAATTAAAATATGTAATATTTTATAGCATCAAGTGGAATTAGAATCCACTTCTGCCTTCACCACGAAGGTAAGAAATAAATAATATTCACAAGCACCCGCACTTATAAGTAAAATAGAGCTGTTATTAGCAATCCTCTAAAGGCGTATAAAACGTAAGTTCCAACTTTTAAAACTTTAACAATTCAGAAACTTAATACTTAATACCGACGTATTGAAAATTTTCTTAAGAATCCACTTTGAAAAGTTCACAGTTTTAATATCCTTACGCCCGACAGCCGAGTAATGGATGCATTCGAGGTACGGGTACGTATGATGTAGCCGGGAACTTGACTTGCTAAAAGAAGCTAATGTGAATCGAGTGTAATTTGAAGTTATTAGAGGATTCCGTCGCATGTAAATATACAGTATGCTCACTTTTGTATGCAATTGCTCTTCTGTGGAGGATTTTTAGTTATTTCTTATAGGATACATCGGTTTTAGCTTCTTGTTGTAAAGCTTCATTTCCCACTTGCCACTGAATTTTCGACATTGCGTGTTGAGTGACGGAACTCAACGACGTAATTGCTTAAATATTTATTTAATAGTATTTTTTCCTAATAACCATTTGTACTCATATAGGAAGTCAAAAATATAAATTGACAACTAATTACTGAGGTCAAGTAGCAACCTTAATACAATAACGTTAAACTTCATAAATAAACTGTACATGTTTAAGCGTCGCCTCAGGCTTTATACAGCTTTCCTTTAATTAAAGAGGCAGAGCAGAGCGGCAGAGCGCTAAGTATATCTACAACAAACACCTGTTAATAATGCTCGAACGCGGTGAAAGTTAAAGCTGTATTATGATTGCCTGTGTGGTACAATTATAAACGCGGTGGTTATGAATTTGATTGCCACTCGAAGGAATAAACCATTTAATATTTCCATTTCGCTGCTATGGTAAAAGCCTTCTGTGTTTCTGTTAACTTATTCTGCTATATGCTGAATACACATAAAATACAGAATACAATTATATATAAATTGAATATATACTTCTATTTAGTTTATCTTAACACTAGGTTCCCAAGTTCCTTCTGCCTAATTAGTTCTTAATGCTTTCTATATGCGGGATACAGATAGAACAGTATAAATAAGCACACATTTTGTAGAGATATATTTAAGTGACAATAGTGAGTTAGCTAGTCGACGCTCGTTGTAGTTGCGAGTGTTAGTTTGTTACTTGTTTGCAAACACCTGCTGGTTTGGACTCGACTCGTGTTTAACAAACACTTTAAACAACAAAGTTAATTTTGGCAAATAGTTCCGCGTTCATTACTTACAATATAAGCTTTCAGTCACAGGTGCTAGTTTGTGTATATGTAAATGTATATTACTATCGTTAATCTCAGAAGCTACTGGTTAGAATTTCAGAAACTAAATCATTAAATAATTATTATTTTTAATTTAAATATTTAATGGATTTTCGCCACCCAACACGCAATGTCTCGAATTCGGCGGAAAGTGAGGATCGTAACGGAATATCTTAACATTATGTTCTCAAGTCTCTGCCATGTGCAAGATACAGCGTGATCGTATCTATATTCAAGTTAAGCACAAAAATAATATTTTATATCCCTAGCGGGGTAGAACGGAGCGCCAAACGCTACGGTCTTGGCATACCTCTTTCGCCTCGTCCACTTTCATCAACCTCTTTATACATGCCCTTCGAGGGGTCATCATACTTTTGACCTTCCCCTAGTATCGTAGGTACTGTGGGAAGTGTGTATGTGTGGTGAACTGACGTCTGCCCCTTAAAATTAGTAAAGCATTATATCATCCGAATTTTTTTGTATGAAAAAAAAACGCATTTATGTATAAAAAAATAAGTTTATGTATAAAACGCAACTATTTAATATATCGGACTTTAATTATTTTTAGCTTTCTTGTTCTTATTTATAAACAAGTAATAAAAATTATCTTAAAAAGTTTTTTCTTTAGATAAAATTCTTTACTTTTAAGTATTGTGTGCCATCAGAACCTAGCCACCATGTAGTCATTAAAGCAAATCATACGAGTCCAATCTGGAAGGCCGTATAGTTAAGTTACTTACTTTGCGTAGCGAAAGAACAAAGTAGCCTACGCCCGGTACTTATAACTTTCTCGACATATGTATATATGATCTCATATCTCATATATATTTGAAATATAAGATCTTTAACATACAACTCAAAAATGATGAAAGTTTTCTAGTAGCTGACGATACTGTTGTGGTTTTTATTTGTAAACCTTGGCATGATATTCGACTAACTGCTGAAGCAGGCTTGGCAAAAATATCCGAATGGCTAGTTGCATGGTAATCCTTAATATTAAACTTAAATTTAAAAAACGTATAAAAATTTTGAACGAAGCAGGATTTGAACCCGCGCCTCTGGAATACCGATCCAGCGCTCTGACCAACTAAGCCATTCGTTCTCACCGAGCTCCGTCGAAATTCTTATACGCTTGTTACAACTTATTTATGTTGTTAGCATCTCTGTAGGGAGATTTTTACAAATTTCCGCTACCCAAAGACAACTCGCAAGAATTATCGTTTGGCAAGAGAGAATACTATTTATTTTAATATTTACTATTTATTTTAAATTCTTTCTTTCTTCATTGTTCGACCATCACATATCATAACCATAACATCACTATCCCCTACGAATATTTTCAATTCTTTCGAAACACTTACGGTTTTATTATTATCATTAGATACAACAGAATCTAAGTTATTCTTACATGAAATGTAGCAGATAGCATTTTGCATGTGCAATGTCAAGGCCATCCTAGCGCAGTGTCACGAGCGTGAGGCTGTAAACATAACGAGTGTGGATTCTACACCAACTTGGTTGAATGATCTATTTAGTATTATTATTTCTTCGCTTTAGAAACAATGCAAAGTGCGTCGTTAAGTTTCGCCAATCAAAACGCAATGCCTCGAGAATGCGTAGGAAAATGGAGAAAGGGAGTGATTAATTAACGAGAACTAAGCGTCTAACTAAGCACTAAATTTCCAAGTTTACTTTGAAAATTCTTTTCTTTAAAATGTTACTCTTACGCAACAGAAGCCGGGGTGAACTGGTAGTATGCGACATAATGACCAGTTTAATACAAAGCAGACTCTATCCGTCGATGTAGTTTAAAATTCATGAAAACATTAGACTATGTAGTTAGTTATAAGGCGTCTTCTAGAGGCGATCACAATAGATGAAGGGTTAAATTACAGGCGACGTCTTATTGGCATTATCCGACGTGGGGAAATAAACCCATTACTGCTTAAGGAGGGTTTGCAGCTTCATTTCTATGGTAATCTAAAATTTAAGTAAATAGAGATTGTTCAAGCGTAATGTTAGCTTATAATGTTTTGTTATGTGTTTGTTGGAACTGAATGTGTTAACACTTGTTTCTTCTCACCTGTCCTGCTTTCCCGCTTACGGGAAATACGTGAATTATGACTTTTTTGTTACTAAAAATTAACAACAATGTGAGTTATGAACTAGATGCTAGTTGTGGCGCATTCCTGTTTGAGAAAATGTATAGTTTTATTTTCTTCCCCTATTAACGAGGCAAACCAAGGCGTTGAGTACCGCCAATCAACACGTAACGTTTCTAATCACGGTAACGGTAGTGTCATACTTAAATTGTCGTAACACTAAGTTACTAAGTTTCCTCTGCCTCGTCAATCATGTGCGTGATAAAGCGTGACACTAAAAAAAGAGGAAAATAATATATTTAGTCATTTTATTTATATATAAACTTGTCGGTATTACTTGGTTATTTCGTTAATATTTTCAAGTAACTCTCGGTCTCGGCCAGCCTTCGTTCTAAGCAATTGTATATTGCCCAAGTTGGCTTTATCGTCGCTGGCAAATATTCTATACAAACATTTAACTTCTGGTGTACGTACTTGTTAGTTTCTTTTTACATTGTTACCAAAACTATTGTGGCGTATGTAACAAACACTTGATATTTATGTATGAGTACATAAGAGGACATATGTGCCTATGTTGCAGTATTTTCTTCGTCTCGTTTGTCAGTCTGTAGCTAAGGAGGTTAATAATATAAGAGTATTTATTATATTTTGAACGGGAATTCAATTAGCGTTATTTTGAATTTTGACACATTTTGTAAAAAAAAGTATCACAATAAACAACTTCAGCTAAACCGTAATTTTATTGTTTATAGCTATAATTTATATTTCTTTGTCAAGTATTTTTATTTATTTATAACAAAACTTTTGAGCAAGCTGTATCTTTAACTACTCAGCTTCACGCTATATCCCTCACACGACAGGGTAGGCAGAGGGAACTTGGGAACCTAGTGTTAAGACACTCTGTTCCACTTCCGTTCCCCACTTTGTGCCGATTTTTGAGGCATAACATGTTGAGTGGCATAACTCAACACTGCGTTTTGCCTTGTACCGGAACGAAAAAACTGAAAACATTCAACATTTAAATTGAAAATATTAAATGTTTAATTTCCTCGACTAGGAATCGAACCCACAACCCACCGGTAACAGTCACACGTTTGTGCCGCTGCGCCACGACAGGCCTGTAATCTTTAATAATATCTTTAACTAAGACTGCTTTGTATTATTTGTTATACTTTAGCTAGACCGTTATAAAAATCATAACGAACATGAGATATTTCAGATCTTCAAATTTAATACGCAGTGCAAAAATCCACACTACGTTTAACAACTTTTGTAATGGCAGTATTTTTTATAGTTTAGCTTTACTTTTATGGTTGTCCATCAGAACTGGAATTTGGAACACCAGAATTTCAATTTTATTATTTCATTGGAAAGTGCTCATTCTCCTCTACAACTTTAGTTATGGACGTATTTAATAATATCTTATAAATTATCTGGATCCCTGCTGTTCTGCATCAGGTGTGGAAGTAATCGCAATCAAATACAGTCTATGTTCTGCCCAGACTTGATAGCTACAATAGATATAATAAAAAATATAATTGAATCCGTCTAGTAGTTTAGAAGATGTACACCTTACAAACGGACAAAGAGACAAATAAAAAAAAAAATCGTGTTCGCCACTATGAGAGTGAGTCCTATAAGAGGTATGTCGATTGTAATTACGCGGACGGTTCCTAGAAATATTATTACAGCTACAAACCACCATCAGACAAACAAAATATCAAAGTGATGAAGTAAACAGTAATTGTTAACAAAACAAAATTTTAAAGCCTTTTTTTAAGTTAAGTCCTTTATCCCATTTCAGATTTTATATTCAGAAGTGGAATTTTATTACAAAATACAATACTGATGAAAACGCAGTCGTCCATTTACAATTTAAATAAAGAGAATCGACAATCGAATTTATTAGAAACGACTACTGTACACTTCAACAACTAAATAACCAAAAACTAATGGCTTAGGTGATCCTAATAATGACTAACACTAATTCTTACACCGTACACTCTGAGAGCCAACGAGCAAATCCCTTTGTTCCTTTTGATTGCACCCCTTTTATAGGCTACCCGGAAATAGAAGATGGCGGTAGTTGGAAATTCCTTTAGTACATGGCGCTGTTTGGAAACACCTAACAATGTATGTATATATATATATATATATATATATATATATATATATATATATATATATATATATATATATATATATATATATATATATATATATATATATATATATATATATATATATATATATATATATATATATATATATATATATATATATATATATATATATATATATATATATATATATATATATATATATATATATATATATATATATATATATATATATATATATATATATATATATATTACTGCCATGTGAAAGATACAGTGTGAAGCTGAGAAATATCATATAACATTAAAATTAACCTGGTAATAAATCAAATATCTTTAAAATATCGACATCAACCAAAAGCTTTGTGATAATCTTAGATAATCGGGTTAGAAAGTTTTGATGAAGATCCATGTCAGTGAATTTTGACACTAAGTATCTGTTCATCAGCACTACTTCAGACATTAACATCTCCATCTACCTGGTTACACTTGAACAAGTATAAAAATTCTTGCATTTTGTTAAAAGACAAAATCTGTTAACATAAATATATTAGCTTTTACCTGCGGTTTTGCTCCTTTGTTTTGTAATCTGTTTTAAAGAACTAAATTAATTGCTGCTTTGCTTTGTAATCCGTTTTAAAAAACTAAATTAATTATTTTATTTACGCAGTAGGTTTTTGAACATATTTAAAGTGATATTCACCACACACACCCAAGAAATAAAATTAATTTTAAATTTGAACGTAGCAGGATTTGAACCCGCGCCTCTTGAGAGCTGTCCAACCCCTCTGACCAACTAAGCCATACGTACTCATCTATCTACCTCTAATTGTGTACGCTTTCTGTGATTATTTGCGATGTTAGCATCGTTGTTGGAAAATTTCTATGAATTACCACTACTCAAAGATAATTCGTTGAAATTATCATTTCATAAGAAATACGTTTATACACCAAACCTTTATATTATTTATTTTCTATTTTATACGTTTTCTAAAGTAGAAGTATCGGACCAGTTCCTAAGATTTGCGCGTTCAATCAATTTTTTTTATATACTGGCAGGCAAGGCAAACGAGCGTACGGGTCACCTGATGGTGAGTGATCATCGTCGCCCACGGACCCGTGTAACACCACGGGAGCTACAGGTGCGGCCTTTGAGGTGTAGGCTTTTTGAAGGTACCCATGTCGTATCGACCTGGAAATACTGCCGCGTGTAGGCCGTTCCAGAGATGTATGGTGCGTGGAAGGAAATTCCTACGAAACCGCACAGTAGTAGAATGCCACGTATCCAGATGTTGTGGATGGTACAGTAACTTGTGGCGGACTGTGCGGTTAGAAAATTCGGCGGCAGGTACCAAGTCAAACAGTTCTCCAGAACACTCCCCGTGATAAATGCGGTAGAGAACGCACAGTGAAGATACGTCTCTACGCAAAGCCAAAGTGTCAAACCCTTTACAGATCATTGGGTCCCCAACGATTCGAAAGGCTCTACGTTGTACGCGATGACCCCCAGTTTCTTCGAGGCCAACTTGGCCTTGCTTTCCAGATGATCCGATACTGGCAGTCGTTCAAAAAGCTGAGGCCCAATATACTGATGCAGGGCGCGGCTTAAAGGGGAGTGTTCTCGAAAACTGGTGATACGACAAATGGGGTTTTTTTAGTGGTTAACGCGCAGACTTGTGTCTTCTGGGGTTTGAATTGAACTAGGTTCTTTTCACCCCATACGGAGACATTGTTGAGGGATGCCTCAACGGAAGACACAAGTTGATTTCGGCACTGGCCGACGTTTTCCCGAGAAAGACTTGCATGGCCGGAGTATACAGCGTCCACAGTACTATCATCCGCATAACAATGTATGTTAGAGTCCTCCAACATATCATTGATATGCAGAAGAAATAGCGTAGGGGACAGCACGCAGCCTTGGGGGACGCCAGCGTTCACGGGCATGAATTCAGAGCAAAAACCGTCGACAGCGACCTTGATGCTGCGCCCAGTGAGAAAGCTAGCGATCCACTTGCATAAATTCTCGGGAAGCCCGTAAGATGGAAGTTTCGCAAGGAGCGCCCCATGCCACACACGATCGAAGGCCTTCGCCATGTCCAGACTAACTGCCAGGCCCTCTCCCTTACTATCAATAGCTGCAGCCCAGCGGTGGGTTAGGTAAACCAGAAGATCACCGGTTGAGCGACCCTGACGAAAGCCATATTGGCGGTCGTTAATCAATCGGTGATCCTCTAGATAAACCAAGAGCTGGCTATTGATTAAGCTCTCCATAACTTTGGAGAGCAGGGAGGTGATAGCAATAGGCCTGTAGTTAGTTGGATCGGAGCCATCGCCTTTTTTCGGGATCGGGTGGATAAGAGCGCTCTTCCACGAATCTGGGACTACGCCGACTGAGAGAAAGAAGAGTGCCGAAAGAGACGCGTTAGCACGGGAGTCAGCTCAGGAGCACATGAACGGAGCACAAGAGGAGAGATGCCATCTGGCCCACTCGACTTGTGAATGTCCAAGGAAGAGAGAGCTCGCCTAACAGCTTTCTGATTGATTTTAACGTCAGGCATTGAGCTCTGACACCGCGGGATGGTTGGCGGCGTTGCTCTTTGGTCATCCATAGTCGAGTTTGAGGCAAAGAGAGCGCCCAGAAGATCGGCTTTCTCTTTCGCCGTATGGACCAAGATGTCATTCTCCGTGCGCTTCACACTGTATCCAACACATGGCAGGGTAGGCAGCAGGAACTTGGCAACCTAGTGGTATGACACTCTGTTCTACTTCCGTTCCCCACTTTCCGCCGAATTTGAGGCGTTGCGTGTTGAGTAGCGGAAGTCAACGCCGCGCTTTGCCATGTTGCGCTTTGACATGAAAACATTAAATCGAAGGAAAGGAATCGAACCTACAACCTACCGTTCAAAGGTCACTCGCTTATGGCGCTGCGCCACGACGGGCGTAATTTTTTATATTATTATTAATTTAAATAGTCTAAATAAAGTTAATTATTCAGAATTTATTCATTTATATTCGGCGCATGTGTGTCGATATTGATAATGTAAGAAGGTAATTAAGTACCAGGTGTCCCAAAAGTCCTTTGAAATTTAGATTTCGAATAATGTTCAAATGGCGTCCAGGAATGGTGCCCGGGTGCGGGAGAAGCACCAACAGTCTTTTGGAACTCAGTCGCCATAGACCGTTTTCCCGGAGCAGACGATGCTTTGTGTGAGTGTGAATTTTATCAAAACAATGAATCTGCCACCATTGCGCGGTAAAAATTTAGAGAGTATCACAATTTACGCACGTTTATAGACTGTCAGAGTGTTCAAATGATTAAGAATTGAGTTTAAAAGTTTGAGGACATTGGCCCTTCGTTGGTTAAATAATGATTGCCCAATCATCGACCAAGGATATCTTGGATGAAAGAAAACATAGACGTAGTGAAAGAGGCAGTTCATAATAATCCTATTCAATCCAGTCCAGTAAGTTTCCGAGCATTAAATATACCCAGATCGACGTTACAGTGTATATTAATGAATGATAAGAAATTTAATCTATACAAAATTCAATTCAGTTCAGTTAGTACAGGATTTAAAAGAGCAATAGCTTTAATTTCAAAAATGGAATGATTAACCGCTATATTTTGTTTAAAAACGTGAAAATATTTTCTGGTGAGGCTCACTTGCACATCAACAGCCATATCAATAGGCAAAATTACTACTGAAGTAGCATATACCTACGTCACAAACATCAAAGGCCTAACATAACCCTAAAGTTACAATTTGGGCGGCTATGTCAACGCATGGCATAATAGGCCCATACTTTTTTGAGAACGAACATGGTCGTGCGGTTACTGTTACTTCGGAGCGGTATGTGGCAATGATCAAGGATTTTTTTAATTAGAATTTTTCAAATTTCAATTCCCGGACCTGATTTCAACAAGATGGCGCCACTGCCCAAACTTACAACACCACTATGCACGTCGTCCGTCAACTTCCCTAACACAGTTCTTCCTTTCTCTAATAAAGTAATATCTCGAAGAGGAGATATGCCCTGGCCACCATTTAGCCCGAATTTGAGTCCAATTGACTTTTCTCATGGGGTTACCTTAAGTCTAAAGTCTATGAATAAAAGAAAATATTCGGCGAGAAATGTCAAGCATTTCAGAGTGTACTTGCCGTGCATTGATAGAAAATACTAAGACCAAAATGGAGCAATTTTAATGTTAAATACTAAACAATAAATAAAAATTAATTATTGTATATTGTTTTTTTTTATATATATTTTTCAGTGCATAGAACTAATGAGACACCCTGTATAATAAAATAATTTCATTAGTTCGATTTTATTATCTAAAGCTAATTAATAAATATCTTAATGGTAATTCGCTTTTGAGGGGAATGACTGTTTTAAAAACAAAAGGATATTAATAATTTTGTGTCATAATATATTTAGTATATTTAGTAATTCGTAATGTGTTAGTAATTGTCACCTCACGAAGATATAGCTTGGACGGAAACAGCTGTAAGGTAAGTTGATATAATATTAGTTTCCCGCATTCAGCAGGATATGTAAAGGGAAATTAGTCTTGTGACACTTTATATATATATATATATATATATATATATATATATATATATATATATATATATATATATATATATATATATATATATATATATATATATATATATATATATATATATATATATATATATATATATATATATATATATATATATATAGATACATATATATATATATATATATATATATATATATATATATATATATATATATATATATATATATATATATATATATATATATATATACATATATATATATATATATATATATATATATATATATACATATATATATACATATATATATATATACTATATATATATATATACATATATATATATATATATATATATATATATATATATATATATATATATATATATATATATATATATATATATGTATATATATATATATATATATATATATATATATATATATATATATATATATATATATACACAACATCGACACTATATAGACTATGCAGTGTTTTAACTGTTTTCAATTGTTTACATTGTATACTATCTTAAAAAAGCACTCTGATATTGTGTATGATTCTAATAGTAAAGCGGTTTCCAGAGGAACAAAAACTATTTGTTCATTGAGTAATTTTAAAACGAATTTCTCCCATAAGTTCTATCCATTCCTTGGGGATTTCCTATATAATAAAATAAATCTACATTTGACCATATATCATATATCTAGAAATAAATGTAACAAACTTGTAACAGCATGGCTCAAATGTTGTAGTTATGATGAAACAGAGAACTTGTTCGTAATTCCTAATTAATGCGCCCATGTACACAAATACAAATACACGCACACACACACAGTGTGTGTGCGTGTATTTGTACACACATAACTATATAACAATAATTAAAAATAATAGATTATTTATAAAAGTAGTATAAGGTCTATAGTGTTTAATTATCATTGCTCTATAATAAACCACTCATATTGTTATTTCTAGGGTGAGTGCCTGGTGATCTGTGATACAGGTGTATACCCAGTATGGACCAGTCTCTCACATTAGCTTTTATTGTTCGCCACTGGTTTCTTTGTTAATTTTTATTTCAAGACCAAGCATTATGAGATGAAAATAAAGATTATTATTATTATTAATTTATTTATGTTGTTAGCATCTCTGTAGGGAGACTTTTTACAAATTTCACTTAAAAACATATTAACAATTTATTTTTTATCGAAACGCACCTCATGGAAGCTATGTTTTAATGTTTTAGATGTGGACTTTCCTTGTCTTTGCGACGAGTTTGCTGGCTACTTGTACTGTTCCCACACACGCGACCTTTGAAGGTAAATCATACTTTTTTTTTAAATTCACATTTATTCACCACATAAAAGAGAATAGACAAAGGGATGACGGTCTAGTGGTTATTTTGTTTATATAGATATTTGTAAAAGAATGTATAAAAAAATGTTTAGAAAAAATATTTTAATGAGAAATATTTTAACGTTTTCCGGTAACGAGACCAAGCGTGGCGTTGAGTTCTTCCATTTAAATTGGTTAAATTTTTGGCGGAAAGTTTTAAACAGAAATGTCTTCATGGGAACGGAGTATATTAGCACTAGGTTCCCAAATTCCCTCTACGAACCCTGCTATATTCGGAATACAAAGATAAGGTAAAAGATACCATATTAATATAATATAAATTGTATATAAATTGCATGCACACTACTATATTTATCGAGTGTATTTCTAATTGTATTATTTATTGCACTTCAGTACAGTACAATACTTGTAAACAGGTTTTCCAGTATCTTTCCGTGTTCTTATTAGCTATTACTACTGAACATACGGAATAATTAAGTACAGGAACTCTTCACTTACTCATTCACGGTAAATGACATGTGACGTCATCCAAAAGGCGTGTAAAATGGTGGCGCTTCAGCGGTTTCATGTTTTGTATTTTAACATTATAGAGGCCTTCACAGCACAATGACACTGCATCTCATATCGTGGTGATAGTGGATGAAATTTATTGTTCATTTTGTATTTCGCGTCAAGACTTTGGTAGCATAACTCAACGCCGTACTCTGCCAGTAAACTGTACGTTATCTGTTACTAGATATCCTAGAATATGACTTCGTGATAGTGGGAGCGGGATCTGCTGGCGCTGTGATAGCGGACCGGCTGTCTGAGTGTCCCCATTTTAAGGTATTGGTGATTGATGCTGGAGATGACGCACCTGAAGATAGTATTGTAAGTATTTTTTTTATGTTATTTTTTTATGTTTGGACCAAACATTAGCTGCGGCTAGCAAAATACTTAGGTGCTCGACTTCTTTTAAATATTACTTACAAGAGTTTAAGATGGTTTAGTTTTCTTTTCCATTACCTGTTATTAGTAACGTTCAATTCACTGTACAATTTTTCAAAACGGGACAGGTCACGTTTTGTATTAAATTAAAATTTGTGGGTTCACAGTAAAAGGGGTATAAACGGTTTTCAAAGAACAATTTAATATGGAACTAGTAATGATAAATATAACACTCTATAGGCTTACTATTATACAAGATACAATACTAAATATGTTCAATATGGTTTACAAATTTTTAATATGGGACATTACTAAAACACACACAAATAATTTAAAAGTTTTGTCCACCTGTCATTCTGTTTGCCCGGGCAGCTACAGCTCTGGCACAGCTCAGACTCCGGATTATGCAAAGGAGTAGGTTCTGAAGCAATATATACTTTTGATGCTGGAGTAGTGAAAACTGCGATTGGCTTGCACATGCAACTTTGAACTTGATATTGAATTAATCAATATTTTTCTATTAAATACAAAAAGAAATTTAATTATAAACTATAGTTTTTTTTTAAGAATTATTAAATTTAAATTATGTAATATGTAATATTAGGTGTAATAACTCATAAGACAGTTAGTTATATACTACACTTAAATAACATGATACAAAAGAAACATAACACAAAGCCGCCGCGGAGGGTCGCTGATTTATATTTTATTATAATATCAAGGCCATTTAAACGCTTGTATTATTTACACAATTTTATATTATACACCATATCTCGATTATCTAATAATCGTTCATTACTTAAGAACATTTTGTTATTTTGTTTTAGATACCTAGCCAATTTCCAAACTTGCCTCATACAAAATATGACTGGAATTTCACATCAGTAAATAATCATCGAACTGCACAGGATCACACAATAAAGGCTCTAAACATTACGTGTGGGCATGTCCTCGGCGGTGGCAGTAGCGTCAACTACATGTTGTATGTTCGAGGTTGTCCTGAAGATTACAATGGTTGGGCACGAATAACAGGCGATTCGTCATGGAATTATACTAATATTTTACCATATTTCTTAAAAAGTGAAAAATTAGAAGATCCAGTTATACTTAGATCACATTATAGAGAATATCATGGAACTAAAGGGTTTTTAGGTGTTACAAGAGAAAATAGAAATGCAACACAGCCTTACTTGGAAGCTTTTGCAGAAATCGGACACAAGATACTCATTGATGTGAATGGAGAAGATACAAAGGGATATACTCTACCACTTTATACAATTGCTGATGGCGTCAGACAAACAACTTATTTAACAAATTTAGAGGCAAATAAACATCGTTTTAATTTACATGTTATGAAACTTACAATGGTTGTAAAAATATTAATTGAACACAAAAGAGCAGTAGGAATCAAAGCGGTAACAAATGACAATAAGATAATTATAATCAAAGCCCGGAAAGAGGTCATCATATCAGCAGGGGCAATAAATACTCCTAAACTACTGATGCTTTCAGGAATCGGTCCGCGAAATCATTTAAAATCATTCAACATCCCAGTGAAAAGTGATTTACCAGTGGGTTACAATTTACAAGATCATATTGTAGTTATTACAGCGTTCAGAACAGAGACTCCGCCACCAGGCGAACCATCTCCTCCAACTGATCCTCATAAATTTCCGGTTCCTCTTGTCGTTGGTTATGTGGCTTTAAACGAATCTGAAATCTGCCCACAGTCTCAAGTATTTAATATGGTGATGTCTAAAGGTTCTCCTGCAGCGTACAAACTATGCAATTTTAATTTTGGATTAAAGAAGTCTATTTGCCTTTATATAAAAAAAGCTATTGCAACCCGAAATATGATATTTGGCAGCGTGAATAATTTGCACCCAAAGTCAAGGGGGCGTGTCCTTCTTAAGAGTACTGATCCAAAAGATGCACCGCTTATTGTAACCAATACGTTCTCTGATGACCAAGATTTAGAGGACTTAGTTGATTATGTGATGGATTACATTAAAGTACTCAATTCTACATATTTTAAAAGCATAAATGGAGATTTTGTGGATTTCAAATTAGAAAAGTGCCCTCAGTTCGATTTGAGTAATAGAAAATATTGGAGATGCTACGTCCAGAGTATGATGTCTTCTATATTCCACTATTCAGGCACTTGCTCTATGACATCGGTGGTCGACAGTAAACTGAAAGTGCATGGAATTAGAGGGTTACGAATAGCGGACGCCAGTGTCATGCCAAAAATTGTGAGTGGGAATATCAACGCCCCAGTTATAATGATCGCTGAGAAGCTGTCAGATATGGTAAAGGATGAATGGTTTGGTGAAGGGTAAATGGATACCTTTGTAAATTGTATAGATTAAGATAATAAGAAATAGCTGAATCGTGCAACCAAATAGACGGGTCATCCCGTCTATTTGGTTGTATGAATAGCCTATTCATTGCAACCGCTTAAATTAATGTCAGGCTGTATCAAAATAATTTAAATGTATTTTTTTGCCTCCTTTAGTCTGTTACATGGAATCTGTATTATTATTATTATTTTGGCTTCACTCCACACGTACAACTGGACACGCGGGGTAGGCAAAAGCTTAATAAATATTTTTACTTTTTTTAAAGTGTTATTCCACATTGGGAAAGAAAAATACTAAATTTAAAAACATATAAAAATTTGAACGAAGCAGGATTTGAACCTGCGCCTCTTAAAAACCGAAATGTCGAAGCGCTCTGACCAACGAATGAATGGCTTAATTTTGTATACGTAATTAAAGTCAATTAAATTCAAAGCTTAATAAATTCAATTTTTATTAAAATATGAGTACGCATGCCTATACTCATAAAAATTAATGAACATATTATTTTTCTCACAGAGCACTGTATGGATGACAAACTTATTAAACATTGTTAACATAGAAAATTATGAAATATCAAGAGCGTTCGCTAGAGAGAATTCCATCTGCGGTGGCTCTTTGATATTGACCAGAAAGGACATTGTAAATCTCTCCGTCGAACGTACTATTGAATTGTCCTGCTTTGAGTTTCAACAGTATGTTATAGTATGCGTGTACCGACCGTAGATATTTATGAAACATTTGAAGACAAAATGGAGGATGTTTTGATAACTTGGTAAATTAAGTAAACATATAATCGTTTGTGGTGTTTTAATTATTGATATTATACATAATTCAACACAAAGTAGTTGTTTCCTAAATGTATATAAACCATTTCATTTAACAAATATGTCCTTTTTTATTGAGTGACCTGATTTTGCGATGGCAAGTGCAAAATAATTGCCAGTGTCACGTATTGTAGAAAATACACGAATGATATGAAGCAGTAAACCACAAATATGTTTCGTGAAATAATTTAGCAAGCTGTATAGATGACGTGTTCTGTCACTGTGACGTCGAGGATAAGTTATAAATAATACAAGCTCCAACCATTGTGGATTAAAGTTTTCTAACCAAACCAAGTAAATGGTACACGGAGTATAACATGGAGGCCAATCACTAATAATAGACTAAATTTATTTCAAGAAAACGTTAAAAAAAACATTTAATAAGTCTTATAGTATTATGTTTCATTTACTACTAAATGAAACATAATATTATAGTTATATTTTACTTTTCTGGTAATCTCTTTAGTATTATGTAACGGCACTTCACATTCTTTTTCAGCTTCACGTGATATCCCCCACATGGTTGGTGGAAATATGAAAATACAAATATTAACCATTTTATTTCCTCGAGCGGAGATTGAACCCACAGACTGTCGCGTCGTCAATCGCACGACCACTCTGACTCTCCTCCGCCAGGTGAAAGACCTTTATATATTGTTTTATTTAAGCTTAAGCTTAAATATTAGTATTTATAACGGATATATTATCATTTTATATTAGCGTTACCAACATAGTGACGTTCCAAACTGCATTCTGCCGTCTTCTTGGTACGGTAGACCTAAATATTTGATATTAATTTTAGTTTTATACTCTAATGTGATCATGCAAAATGTATGACCTAGACGGACGGAGAGACACACATCAAAGTGGTCCTGTAAGTGTTTTGATTTTCCTTTCATAGTACAGAGTCAAAACAAGGTATTATTACAAAAATCTAATTATCCAACGGCCATCAAAGAAAAAGCTAAGTCCAAATAAAAAAAAATCACTTATAAATAGATATTTGAGAAAAGGCAAAAATTTCTCCGCCAGCAATAGGTCACACTGAGTGGGCTCACGGCCGCCCTCGTCCATCAAGACGGCTTGGTTTTATAATAAATTAGAATTTATTAAGAAACCTTTAGAAACGTCGCTGGGATCTTTCTAAAAATGAACGTTTCAATAAATGTGAATGCTTACTTTATTATACTCATACATTCTATATTCTTTTTAGGGTTCCCTTTCTCGATAAAAAGGAAATTATTATTGGACCACTTTGTTGAGACCAATCCCCTTAAGATGAAGTGGAGATTTCAAGCTGATATATCAAATTTCCAGATATATGGAGCTTTGGAGCTCAGACAAAAAATCTTTAATAGTAAATACAATCAAAAACCACCAGCGTTTGTTCTTCGTTTTTTTTATATATTTGTAAATAATTGCCACGTAATCATGATTAACTTTAAATCATGATTACATGCTAGAATTATGAAATTAGTGCGGAATTCTCAGTACACTCGGATGACTCTGAAACTGACACTTTACAACTTAAAGGAAGTCTCGTCTAAAGAATCTCTTTTATATAACATCTTGTAAAATTAATGCTAATAAGGATATACAAGTTCTATATCATTTGGTGTACAAGACATAAAACACTTGTAAACTACAAAAATACAGAAAAGTAATGGTTAATTTGAAAGAATGTTAGTTGCTTATTCCGATGATTGTAGTTTTTATGTGCCTTTTCAAAGTGTATTATTTCAATATGCCATTAAGTTTTTTATAATTTTCTATCACATGTAGGATTGCATGCGATTCATCATTCCTTAAAAATATATTAAAATATATATATTAAAATAAATGTAATTATGAAAAGTTGTATTATATTGAAATAATAAATGTTTCTCTGGATCTTTTTTTTATGGAAAAGACACAGCAAACGAGCATACGGGTCACCTGATGGTTTGTGATCACCGTCGCCCACGGCCCTGTGTAATTTCAGAGGAGCTACAGTTGCATTACCGGTCTTAAGATGTCATTACCCAATGCGAAACGCAGTGGCCAAAGTTACTACTTAACGCCGATTTAAATGCCGATGGGTGGTAATAATCTGGTCAAGTCTGCCCATGCGTGTTGCCACTGCTGACAGCGTGACTCTCCCACACGACTTATAAGTAAATGATTAGATGAATGTATATATATATATATATATATATATATATATATATATATATATATATATATATTATATATATATATATATATATATATATATATATATATATATATATTATATATATATATATATATATATATATATATATATATATATATATATATATATATATATATATATATATATATATATATATATATATATATATATATATATATATATATTATATATATATATATATATATATATATATATATATATATATATATATATATATATATATATATATATATATATATATATATATATATATATATATATATATATATATATATATATATATATATATATATATATATATATATATACCTACCTTTTGTACCTAAACAAAGACTGTCAAAGCTTGAGTGAAGGCTCGATGATTAGTTTTTCCAGAAGCTGTGTGACCTAGTGTCTATTCAATTTGCACTTCGCCGCCGCTTGCCGCACCACTGATGGCCAACGAGTCATGGCACCTATACGAGTATATACATAAAATATTCTATTTATGTAATATTAAACGTATGTATGTATATGTAGTTATCAATCAAAACATGATTTGATTGAGCTAAATTAAAACGTATGGTAATTTTCGATTATTATTATTTAATTCACAAAATAATAATCGGGAGTGACCCGCCTGCCTCCTACAAGGGTCTTACGTCAGATCAAGTTTAGTTTAGAAAGGAAGTAATATGACATACAAGGATCACTTTATTTTCTATCTGTACATCTCTCAAAAAAAATGTATCGAGATTCTACTTCATATTCAAATTAATACTCCCACAGAACATACAAAACAATCAATTCTTTAAATTAACGCAATCAAAATATACCACATAAATATAATTTATGCACCGTTTTTGCTGCTTTGCTCAATTTTGTTTGACAATGATACTATTTAATGAGCGAATTACGTTTGCGGCAGTCGAGAGGTTGGAAAAAAAATTCTATATCAATAAAATAATTATCTTATACCTACTGACTGCTTCATTCGAAGTGGGAATAGAGAGTGATCTATTATAAAATATTACAATTAATAAAAGCTAATAGGCAGCAGGGCAACTCGCGCGGTGGTCGCGTAGGAAGATTCCATCGGTTGGTCCTTCAGAATGTTCGTAGGATTAGGGTTACGTAAATATTGTCAACAATAAGTAAGTTTAAACAATGTTTAAGCTCAAGCGGGCGAAGCCGTGAATGAATTGCTAGTTCTAAATAAATTGTCTTTAATATCTACAAAAAACGGATACTCCGTATTATTGTATTACATTGAAAAATCTATTCCAGGATTTATGTGGAAAATAAGATAGAAATAAAAGTGGAGGTAGAATTGTAATCTCCACGTTAGGAAGGCAGCGTCTTGCTGCACCTGCACCTGCACCAGTGATGCACTGCGACGGTGCCGTCCCTATATTTTATTACACCATAAACTTTTATCTTGTAGTCTTTTAGATATGAAATTCGTTTTACCCATTTATTTAATTGTAATATTTCTGTACTAAATAATGGCTTACGCTTTATAACAAAGCAGATAAGTACGTTTTGAGAAAATGTAATTAATTTATCCAAATGAGATTCCTATAGTAATCGAGGTCTATCGTAGCGCAAGGGCAAAAATGTGAAACTATAAACGCGACTGTTTATGGGTCCATTGATGGCATAACGCGGCGTTAAATTATGTATTGTAATATAAAATGCCTCTACAATTTGGCTAAAAATTAAAATGAAAATTTTAAGCAGGACGGAGTATTACATCATTAGGTTTTGAGATTCCCTCTGGATATCCTGTTATAGCTATGTGTGGCGTAACCGATCCAGCATACGTTTTGGCTATGCATAATTTATACGTCATTACTAAATGAATGATTCAACTAAAAGTACCAAGTGGAGAGCCTTGAAATTTGCCATACAGAATCTTTGAGGAGTGTATGGGAGGGAGTTTAAGCCATATTCCCCGTAATTCCGAAAAAAAAACGAGAAAATACGGAAATGGATGTATATAACAATACAATATTATATACGTCAATGTCTGCTTACTTACTTTACCGCGTTGTGTAGTGCCGCGTGCAGGTTTCTATTAATTAACTGCTAATTCTGAAGGAATCTGCTGTTTCGAACGTATTGAGGTTATAATAATTAGTAAAATAGAATGGTATAGTTTCGATATAACTATACTTTCAGTCTCGATCGATGAACACGATGATCGTGGATTCGATTCTCGTTTGGGGAACTTCTTTTCAGCTTTATGGTGTATTCTGCACGTAGCAGGTATGGAGAGGGAACCTGGGAACCTAGTGTTAATAGCTTCATTCACACTAAGGTATTTTCGTCCATTAACAGAGCGACAAAAGAAAATATTAGACTTTCGTCGAGTGGAAATCAAACTCATAACCTGTCGCGGTTATAATCTCACTCATTTAGGCGCTTATAGTACCCATTTTTACATCGTAAGGAAACACTTTTATGGGCATCCATGATCCATGGGCACGAGTGGGGACTCGAGCGTGTTATATGGGACTCAAACACCGGCAGTTTTAGGCTGTCCACACTACCCACTACACTAAACTAAAACCTCAATGTACTCCTCGACCGCCACAGGCCGGAGCTACCAGAGTCAAGGATACTTCCATAACCCCAGCGCTGACTTTACCACTTATTATATGAATGTTATAGAAATCTCGTAACTACGTATCTTGCAAATCTTCATGTATTATTTCCCCATAAATGTTACAGTATCTTTATCGCTCACACGGCTCGTCCTAAACCATCTAACTACAAAGACAAAGCGGAGGTAAACTCGTGGAAGTCAACAAAGTCCAACTTCCACCTAAACTGTTAGTCTATTTGCAGGCAGCTCTTAAAGTTTAGACTTACACAGTTCCTAGGCTGCCAGGATTGTCCTGACAAATACGGGTGCAGAACCACTGGAGCTAACTCACTTTGAATTGAACGTCCTTTGAGAACTTGTGACATTTGACAGCCACTTCGTGGCGCAAATTATTGGAAATTGAATTTGAAAAAAGAGGCCTGTCGTGGCGTAAGGGCACAAATGTACGACTGTAAACGTGTTTGTATTCTCAGGAAAAAAATGCAGTGTTGCTTTAAACTTTTATTAATATAAATTTGCAGTTAATATAATTTTGGATTTGTTTTTTAATCGTGGTGTGTCTAAGGTATATTTAATATTGGGTAAATTAAATATTACATTTTCTTCTTTTAGTAAAAGGGAATGTACAGCGATAAGTTATGTCACTTAAAACAATATATGTATACTGAAAATTGGAGCATGCATGGGATTTGAAGTGTCTATTTTTGTCTTAGTTTAGTTTAGGTTCCCTCTGCTTACCTACATACTTGTATTTGATATACATTTGAAACATAAAAAAAAACAATACATAAATTCAACTCAATCATTCAAAAAGAATAAAAATAACAAAAACCCACAAGAGATATAACAATAATGACATTCCTTTTGTACTTAACAAATATTACTATTTAGAACAATAAGTAGGAACGACAAAATTGTATTTCTGAACACACTTCACATTTCTGGCTAACGTTAGGTATTTTACGCGGAAAATCGGTAATTCCAGACGACATCTTTTGTGCAGTGTTTTTTGCGCGTAACGAGATTCCACGCTTTTACAGTAAAAGCTTTTAACCCAAAATGACTTATATTTTTATAAAGTTAAGAGCGTGTAAGATTTATATCCAATAAATAATATACTTAAGTGACGTGCGTTATGTTATCAGTGTTCTATGTACGGGCGAGCTCCGGATTTTTATATAAAATTGACATTTATTTCTCCTATAATTTATATTGTAGGTATATGTTTTTGAAAACTAGCGGTCGTGAATATTAAAAGTGAGTCTCGCTTCACCTAGCAGGGTAGGTACAGGGAACTTAGGAACTTAGTATTGATTTGATTACGGCACTGAATGCTGGTAGTGGTGGCACTGGTATCACAGGCGGTCTCTATCACCTTAAAAAAATATATACATGTATTTAAACTAAAGTACAACGAATTTACATAAAATCAATGTTATTTTTTTCCAAAATGACCGCTGCAACAAGATGGTGCTTCACAAATTTTTGTAAGGCCCACAAATCAAAGGGTTCTCCATTTACAAAATATAAAGCACCATATCAAATTATCCAGAAAGTTTGTTTATAAAAAAATATCTTTTTTCACATTTTGTACATGCGTGTCGTATCGCAAAACGTTTGTAAACGTAGATTGTGGATTCGATTACGTCTCGAGAAATAAAATATTTTATACCCTCATTTCTTCGCTCCGGTAGTAAGGCAAGCGCGGTATTGAGTTCCACCACTCAACACATAATTACTCAAATCCATCAGGTACATAGTGGGAAGCAGAACGGATTGTCTTAATAACTTAATAATAGGTTCCCATGTTCCTTTTCAAAAAATTCAGTTCTCGAAAATGAAATGACGAGCGCCCAGTAGTATAATATATTGAGCAGGCCTAATTATAACGTCACATCGGACACAACAAAAGTATGGATCAAAAGATAATTACTCGTCGCCCTCCAATTTGCAAACATGTCGTTTGTTCGAGATTGGAGAGCGACGCGATGTCGAAATAAAACGGCGGGAGTTCAGTTGAGGAAGATTAAAACTATATTAAATGGGACGTAAACAAAAGCAATTAAGTGACAACACTCCAACTCGTTATTTTAAGGAAGTAACATTTTGACATTTTTTTCTTTTTGCTTAATTTAAGGTAGACAGAGAGAACTCTACAGTGACTTGGCATCGTTATAAGAAATGTTTTTAACTAAATGCTATGCATAGGCAGACGTGATCTGGAAAACATGTGTGAAGTTCCTTCATTTAGAACAAAACGAAAGTGTCTTAATGGGAATGCCTACGAAAGTGTCTTAATGGGAACGGATCGTCTTAGTACAAGGTTACCAAGTTCCCTCTGCCCATCCTTCTATGTGAATGATACAGGGTGATACTTAAAAAACATATTTTACATATATTTTCAGCTTCACGCTGTATCTCGCACGTGGCAGTGTAGGCAGAGCGAACTTGAAAACCTCCAGTTAAGATACTCCGTTTCCCATTTTCCGCCAAAACAAAAAGACATTGCATATTGAAATGAAAACATTAAATATTTAATTTAAAAATGTTTAATATTTTATTTTCTCCTGTGGGTATGGAACCCACAACTTGTCACGTTTACAGTCACACGCCTCTGCCTCTGCGCCACGACATGCCCCTATTTATATCTTCATACGTAATTACGTAAAAACCGCTTATTATTGTTAGAATGCTTAATTAATTAATCCGTATTCAGAAGTTTCCTCCGACACAGCAGTTCAGTTCCGGTCGACAATTATTTACACGCGTCTTATTATTTCTTCCCGTTCCGAAGTTTCCGCGTTAGGACAGAACTTGCCAAGTTTGTTTCTACTTACTGGTCTTTTTGGAATCTTTATTAGGCGTTATGGAGGCTGTTGCGGTACAACGTGAATGAATGTAGCACAATGGTTGATCAGGTTCATTTCCCGTTTAAGGGAAGTAATTATTTTATTTCACTGCTGTGATAGACAAGGTATGGTGTTAAACTCCGTCATTTAACACGTTATCTTTTAAATATTTCTGGTACAAAAGAGATGAGGAATTATATTTAATGATTATATTCATTCAATAAGTAAAATTAGTCTAATTTAAGCACCTATGGTGCGCCACCGTACCTTGATTACTTTATAACACCAAGGTGCAGGATCTAATTTTAAGTATTTGTTGATCAGAATTTTTTTAAACCGTATTTTTTTAAAAAAGAATAAAAATATCTGCTACTATTACGACATACAGAGTACCGTCATTCAACAGGCAATGCCTGAAAGTGGAAAACAGAGCTATCTTGACACTAGTTTCTCAGATTTCCTTTGCCTGCCTTTCTATGTGCGGTATGTGTAAATATATATATATATATATATATATATATATATATATATATATATATATATATATATATATATATATATATATATATATATATATATATATATATATATATATATATTTAATGTAGTGATATAACCTTAAAGGTAACTTTCTAGAATAGCGTAGATCCTAATAAGGATCTATACTAATTACAAACTCGCATCCAGCACGTGAGCACGTGACTTGAAGCGATCTGCCCCTTGGAGTGTTAGCGGTGCACTCGCACTGTAGTTACTGTACAAAGTTTATTTAACTAAAGTTAATTATTATTTAAGATGTAAATATTTTATATTGGACTATTTATAGAAAGGCAATAATAACGTATGTACGAGCAATCGCTTGTAACTTTGTTTATATTGACGTTAATATATTTAAAGTAGAATCTAATTTATCTTATTAATAAACTTAAGAAGGCTGGTTTTTGCACAAGCGTTGTAGCCTTGATTTATACTTATAGAAGTGAAATATTTAATAGTTTTCAATCAACTATTTACTGTTTAAATTTATTATGCCTCGAAAGAGGGCGAAGTGCGGCGTTGAGTTCCGTCAATAAACGTTGTTGGCGTCATATTCAGCGAAAAGTGTGGAACGGAATGTCTTAACACTAGATTTCCAAGCTCCCTCTACCTACTCTTGTGCTGGATAAAAGGTGAAGATGAAAACAAAGATACTTAATATTTTGTTTATTAATAATTTGATTAGTATTAACGACTGTTAAATAATGAAATGCTCTCATAAAATGTTATTAATTTTCATATATTAGACACGGGTTAGCCAAAGAGAACTTGGGAAAGTCGTGTTCAATCACAGTATACCCTACAAGACACTTTCGTTGCCCATTTTCCACCAAATGATGGCCCAGTGCCGCACTCAGCCTTATTACGAGAGCGAAAAAATAGAAAATATTTAATTTCCTCTGTCGGGTTTATAGTATTTGCCTCATCCCCATGACCGGCCTAAGTTCTCCTCGTCCTTATATAACACGTAAAACACATAAACATAAAAATAGCATCGATAACAATATACGAAAATCATTTTTTGTTTAAAATCAACACGTAATTTCAGTTTTACGTACGAGTGTTGGCCTGTAATAATAGTTTTCACGTTTAATAGCGGGTATTAGCGAGTCACCACACGAACTACTTTGATATCGATGCTATCTTTACTTGGAAATGTGTCAATCTAAGCTCTATAGGGTTAGGTTTTGTTTGTATTCATAATTGAAGTGAACAGCGCTATTTGTTCGCTGTTTATTATTTTTATATCTAAAGTATAAATTTGAAATTATGCATAATGAAGCATGCTGTAGTAGTAAGTGTGTTTTATACGAAAATGAAACAAAAACAGCACCAACAGTTTTAATTGCCAGTGATCGATTTCGTTCCCTCAAATGGGAATCCACAACACATCACGTTTGAGGCCTGTCGTGGCGCAGCGGCACAAGAGTGTGACTGTAACCGACAGGTTCTGGGTCCGATCCCCAGTCGAGGAAATGAAATATTTCATATTTTCAATTTAAATATTTAATGTTTCATTTCTTCGCTCTGGTAATAAGGCAAAGCGCGGCGTTGAGTTCCGCCACTCAACACGCAATGCCTCAAATTCGGCGGAAAGTGGGGAACGGAAGTGGAATGGAGTGTCATAACACTAGGTTTCACTTTCATTTTCTCTGCCTACCCTGCCTAGTGCGGGATACAGCGTGAAGCGAAAAAAAATCACGTTTACATTCACACGTTTGGACCCAGCGCCGGGACAAGCCTTGCCTCGGATAGTGGACCTGGACTGGACCAGGATAGTCGGAGACGCTTAAATGTTTATAGTAATATATTAATTAATGACTCGAAAATGAGCTGCCCTCAGTCTAAGCTGCTGTATGTGGAGTAAGGCATATAGTGAGAAGCGAAACGTATTATACTATATAAATATTATTACATATCTTTGGAGGTCTGGCGTGATGCGAGAGCATAACGCACACGTCTGGCTGTATATGCGACTGGTTGTGGGTTCGATTCACACTAGAGGAAATGAAACATTTAATGTTTTTTAATTTAAATATTTATTTTTTTCATTTCTTCGCTCTGTTAAATAGGCAAAGCGCTTCATTTAGTGCCGCTACTATTCGCCGTGCGTCACATTTGGCGGAGAGTGGAGAACGAAACGGAGAGTCTTAACACTAGGTTCCAAAGTCCTCTCTGCCTATCCTACCACATGCGGCATACAGCCTGAAGTTGATAAGAAATTTTTACCAATGAATAATTTATTTACAAGCTTTTATTTGACTTGCCGTGTTACGAGTAGTACGTATAGTAGTGAATTTGAATAGTTGCTAGTTCAATTTGACCGACGCACCGGTGCCTGATTCCGAATTGAAAATTTTTTAAGACAATACTAAACTTAAATTTAAAAAGCGTATAAAAATTTTGAACGAAGCAGGATTTGAACCCGCGCCTCTGGAATACCGTTCCAGCGCTCTGACCACTAAGCCATTCGTTCTCACCGAGCTCCGTCGAAATTCTTATACGCTTGTTACAACTTATTTATATTGTTAGCATCTCTGTAGGGAGATTTTTACAAATTTCCGCTACCCAAAGACAACTCGTAAGAATATCGTTTGGCAAGAGAGTGCAAGAGAGTGAAAGTGTTATTCCACACTTAGGACAGAAAATACTAAATCAAATCAGGGTTCAAATCCTGCTTCGTTCAAATTTATTTCACAAATTCTTTTAACATGTTATACCAAGTAACATAGAACTAAAATTTCGTTGGGAATATCTTAATTTTGCTCATTTACATAAGACTTGAGCTAATTTTCACATTTCTATACGAGTTTCGCTGAGCGAGGCATTCCGCCACTCAACACGCAATGCCTCGAATTCGGCGGAAAGTGGAGAACGGAAGTTTTCCCGTTTCTGCCTACCCTGCCTCGTGCGGGATATAGCGTGAAGCTAAAAAGAAATACTCATAACACTTTATATAGTTAGATTTGGAGATCTCAAAATACGATCATTGTGGGTTCGTGAGATCTATTCCAAATCAAAAATCAAAATCAAAATCAAAATATTCTTTATTCAATTAGGCCATTTAAGCACTTTTGAATCGTCAAGTTACATATAAGTGGTGGTGTCAGTCCTTACAGGAAGCTACCACCGGCTCGGAAGGCGGGGCTGCTGAGAAGAGCCGGCAAGAAACTCAACAGTTGCTCTTTTCAAAATATCAATTAAAGTAAATATAGCTTCCTGAGTGAGTACTAACAGCATTTAATCCCACGCACTCTTATCGTTGTAGTATTCTTGAATAGAATAATATGCTTTGCCTAACAATATATTTTTAACATTCACTTTAAATTTTTGAAGTGGCAAATTTAAAATTACTTGTGGAATTTTATTATACATACGTGTACCACGTCCCATAAAAGATTTACTAACTTTTTGAAGACGACAACTAGGAGTTATCAGCTTGTTTTTACTTCTTGTATTAATATCATGTCGGTCACTGTTTTTTAATAAATTGTGGCTATTTTTCCGAACAAGTATTATATTATCATATATGTACTGTGATGCCACCGTAAGAATACCCGTTTCTTTAAAAAAATCTCTCAGGGATTCCCGAGCTCCCATGCCGTAAATGGCTCGGACATGATTCAGATATGGCACGGCGTTAAGTTACGTCACGCAATATTTAATCTCGTTTAAGGATGCGTGTGCAACTTAATAATATGACTCTGTGCTTTGCTTCAGGTTTAATTAAGTGCGAGGTTAAGAAGTAATAATAATATTTACATAAACGTTATCTTAATCTAACTAAATGCACGCGTTTGTAGCGGCTTCATTCATTTGGATTTCCAAATTAAGTGTATTTCAATGACAGTTACTTAGTACTCAGTTTAAAATAGAATGTACCACAACATGGGAGAATATTGTACATATGAAGGCTTAAAAGGTGTTTTATGGTATTATAAAGCTTTTACGTGAGTTAAGTGGTCGCCCGCAACATTGCATCTACATACATACCTATGCATATGAACGTCGATGTTACTGGAATTTATTAGACACTGACAAAACTTTTAATACTAGAAATATAAAAAAGATCTATCGTGGCGCAGAGGCACGATGTATGACTGTCAACGCGACAGGTCCTGGGTTCGCTCCCCACTCGAGGAAATGAAGTAATTTTTCACGGACAAGGAGGTAATGAATTTAATTCTTAGATGAATAGATTTGGATTCCATTTGTTCGATCCAATATGAAGATATAGCTCGGCTTTGACTTTTACCACTCAGCACACAATGCTACGAAAGTTCTGTGTAGAAAGAATTATTCTTTTATATATGGAATGCCACAATAAGGCTAAAATAGCATAAATTATTTCATTATTATTATTCATTTTTTTAAAATGTCAGGTAAATGTTTAAGTTTTTAAAAAAATAACCTGGCCGAAATCCACTCCACTTTAATATATCATAGAAACTAATGAGGTTTGTTTTCTACTCGCACAAGGTTTCCTTCCTTTCAATGATCTACGCCGAGCGTCATGCGGCAAATAAAGAACAGTGTTTAAACACTGAATTATTTTAGCCTACCCAAATTTATACAAAAAATGAGGTCTTTAATAATATTAAATTTTGAGGCCTGTCGTGGCACAGCGGCACAAGAGTGTGACTGTAACCGACAGGTTCTAGGTTCGATCCGCAGTCGAGGAAATGAAATATTTAATATTTAGAATTTAAATATTTAATGTTTCATTTCTTCGCTCTGGTAATAAGGCTAAACGCGGCGTTGAGTGTGACACCCCGGGAACCTAGTGTGACACTCCGTTCAACTTCTGTTCCCCACTTTCCGCCAAATTTAAGGCATTGCGTGTTGAGTGGCGGAAATCAACGCTGATACGCTTTGTTAATGAGATATAAGAAATTTTAATATTATACTTAATTTCCTTGAGAGAGTATCCATTGACAACTTGTTGCGTCAACAGTCCCACACTTGTGCCCTGCACCATGAAAGGTCTCAATATTTTTTGTAGTTCATTCATCCATATTTTTCTATTACGAACAAAACACAGATTAATAAACAATTGCTTATTTTCAATAAAGCGTTATAAACGATTATAAATATGAAACAGTCGTTTAATGTTTTTTCCTGTTTTTGTTTTCCTCCGACCGGTAAATACTTTGTAATCTGATAAAAAATAAAAGTTCCCGGCGAGGTGGCGGATACAAGTTAAACAAAACTTTTGTGTTTTTTAACGGATAGGCTGTTGTGTAGATACTCGTACGTAAGTCACATTCATCTTCAGGTACGTTTTGCTTTATATATATTCGTATATGTACGTTTTGCTTTATATATATTCGTATATTCGTATTGAGTCCCGCCACTCAACACGCAATGCCTCAAATTCGGCGGAAAGTGGGGAACGGAAGTGGGACGGAGTGTCTTAACACTAGGTTTCCGAGTTCCCTCTGCCTACCCTGCCTCGTGCAGGATACAGCGTGAAGCTGAGTGAGTGAGTAAGTTAGTTCAATTTAAATATTTAATGTTTCATTTCTTCGCTCTGGTAATAAGGCTAAGCGCGGCGTTGAGTTCCGCCACTCAACACGCAATGCCTCAAATTTGGCGGAAAGTGGGGAACAGAAGTTGAACGGAGTGTCTTAACACTAGGTTCCCGGGTTCCCTCTGCCTACGCAGGGTAGGCAGAGGGAACCCTGGAACCTCGTGCAGGATACAGCATGAAGCTGAGTAATAAAATATTAAAGCTAAACAGTTTGTTTAGCTGATCACTCATAACTTAGTGTTTAATAGATCAATTGAAACATGTTTTTAGATAATTCATCCTGGACTGGGACTAGGCTGTATGACATAACGTAAATCGTTTCGATGTACCAAGTAACCTCAGCTACTAAAAATATACTATATATTATACACGCGACTATGAGCTATTTCTATTTAGTTATTGAGGTAAATAAGGAGCAAAGTTTGTTTATATTTTTTTCATTCATTCATTCTGTATCTCCCACGTGGTAGATTGGGCAGAGGGAACATAAGAACACATTTTCAAGCTTGGTTATGTTCTTTCTTTTATGGAAAAGACGGCAAACGAGCGTTCGGGTCACCTGGTGGTAAGTGATCACTGTCGCCCACGGCCCCGTGTAACTCCAGAGGAGCGTTGTCGACCTTTAAGGTGGATGAGCACCGGGGCCCGGCAATACCCAACGTGAAATGCAGTGGCCGAAGCCACTACTTAACGCTAGTTTTAAATGCCAGTGGAACTTTGAAATTTGTTACGTACTTAGGTTCCTTAGTGAATGTAGATGAATAATGTAATAAATGAAAACTGTTTTCAGAAATTCATACGAGACAGTGCGGGTTGAGTGACGAAACTCAACGCTAATACGCTTTGTTAATGAGATATAAGAAATTTTAATATTATACTTAATTTCCTTGAGAGAGTATCCATTGACAACTTGTTGCGTCAACAGTCCCACACTTGTGCCCTGCACCATGAAAGGTCTCAATATTTTTTGTAGTTCATTCATCCATATTTTTCTATTACGAATAAAACACAGATTAATAAACAATTGCTTATTTTCAAAAAAGCGTTATAAACTATTTATAAATATGAAACAGTCGTTTAATGTTTTTTCCTGTTTATACATGTTTTCTTCCGACAGGTAAACACTTTGAAAACTGATAAACAATGAAAGTTCCCCGCGAGGTGGCGGATACAAGTTAAACAAAACTTTTGTGTTTTGTAACGGATAGGCTGTAGAGGTAGATCCTCGTACGTAAGTCACATTCGCCTTCAGGTACGTTTTGCTTTATATATATTCGTAGTGTATTTTTTCAACTTGCTACGCCGTAGCATGTAAGTATATGTGCTATGTACGAGTATATAGCACAGGTAGGCAGAACGAACCTGGGAACCTACTGCTAAGACACTCCGTTTCCATTAGACACTTCTGTTCTTCACTTTCCGTCGAACATGTAGATCTGCGTGTTGAGTAGCGGAACTCAACGCCACAACAACAGCGCTCAACACTATCCTGCTATGTGCTACAAAATTATTGCCTTCCAATTTTCAGTCCCTCAAAAGCATAATCAATCTTTTCTTTTATTAAAATTCTCAAAGTAGTGCGACGTGGAAGGCGATAGATTACCAAGTTTTAAAATTTTAAAAGCAGCTGGAGACCGCGGGCGCGTAACAGGCAACGCGGTACTAATATTAACTTACTTTGTTGTCAATATTATTTATGAAGTTTTATGTCGTAAGGAAAACTAAAGTATTCAGTGTTTGACCTCTTGGAGTGGGAATTGAACCTACAACCTAACACGTTTATAGGCTCACGTGTACCCTTGCCACGCTGGCACTACGACAGGCCTCATGTGCTGTGCGTGTTATGGTAAATATCTTAGTTTTCTATATATAGTTATATATCACTTTTTACGGTCCCTTACCTTAAAAGGAAAACAGCGAAAGCTTTATAGAAACATTTCGTGATCGTTGTCTCTCTCGCTCATGATCACGTGGACTTAAAATATCTACGATAATCAAAAGAACAACTTCGATTCGAAGAAATATGCATCTCAGCTTCACGCTGTATCCCGCACATGGCAGGGTAGACAGAGGGAACTTGGTAACCTACTGTTAAGACACTCCGTTCCCCATTTTCCGCCAAATTTGAGGCATGGCGTGTTGAGTGGCCGTACTCAACGCTGCGTTTTGCCTTATACCAGAGCAAAGAAATGAAATCATTAAATATTAAAATTGAAAATATTAAATATTTCATTTCCTAGACCGGGGATCGAACCCAGAACCTGTCGGTTACAGTCACACGCTTGTGCAAAAGTACAAATATGCATCATTTTGCTGTATTTTGTATCTTTATCTGTATAACCCGTAGATCTACAACTATAATTATAAATATATCTACGAGGATAAGCGCGGCATTGAGTCGCGCGTAAATTGTTTAGAAATTGGGGAACAAAACAGAGTGTCTAAGCCAGTTCCCAGGATCCCTCGGTCTGCCTTGCCATTTGCGTAATAAAATGTCTCAAAGAACTGACAAATTTTAGAATAAATAAAGGATAAATTTAAAAAAATGGGATTAGCTTGCATTTATATTATGGATAAAAACTATAACAAACTTATAAATATAGATCATTTCGTACTAAATGAGTGCGTTCGAACATAAAACTATTGGTACAGAACCCTGCATACCGTAGCCGAGAGTTTCCAAAAACCAAATCAACTTAATAAAATATATCCAATACCAAAGGCAGTTAATACTCTTATAAGCTTTAAAAAGAATTAAAAGCTCAGCGCAGAGAACGATCGATCAATAGTATCGAAGCTCCTTTTACCTCTCGAGCACTCGACGTCCCCGATGTGACGCGCGACGGCTTCGGGAACAAAGCTCGCCTTAATTACAGAATGACCTAACGAACTACGAATTGAGTTACAATGCTCTTGTTTAGTTCAAACGTTATTTTGTTAATCACATCGTTTTTGTTGTTTGCGAAGTACAGGAGATGTGCTTGGAGTTTGTGTTTCTATCTTAAAATACTATTAAACATTTTTAATTATAAGTGTTCTTTATCAGTTTATAAGCATTACTATGTTGAATTTAGTAGTAAAAGTTTCAAATAAATTTTAAATGGCGAATAATTTTGTGCTTCTTGCAAGAAAATCATTTTTATTTTTTACTTTTCCAGCTTCACACTGTATCCAACGTACATAGCGGGGGTAGGTAAGTGGAAATCTAGTATTAAGGTAGTTCTATGAGAATACATCGTCCCATTAAAATACTTGCGTATTCTACTTACCGCTGAATTTGAAGCATTGCATGTTGAGTGTTGAAGGTTTTGCTTCGTCACCAGAGCTAGGAAAAGAAAATTTTAAATATGTCAATTACTAGAGTCGAGTCGAACCCACGACCTGTCGCATTTACAACCGCACACTTGTGCTCCTGTGCTACGCCGGGTCATCATCTTCTTATAAATATCAATATATAGGAAGTTTGTTACATAGAGACGGCAGACAAGTAAAGTGTAACGTGGCCGATAACATAATTAACGGTGCTTTACCTGCATTGATTAAACAGTCATATGTCAGCGTAGTTGCACGTTCGGTCGTAGAGAGCGAAACGAAAGAAAAATAAATGGTGTAAAAACGTGATAGCTACGTAGAATGTGCGGAATCAGTACAGGTGACTTACTCTACAACTGCTACTCTGCAAACAGAGCAAGTACAAGCAAGGAAGTTACTTTGAAAAGTTAGAAGAGCATGTTCAGGTCGTTTAGTTTCTGACGTCAAGAGCGAGTGTCGCTCTTTAAGTCATTATTATTCTGCCTCTATATTGTATAAAATCTAATAAGTATAAAAGAAAAACTACCAATACTAATAAAATAAAATTAACATAAACTAAAGCTACGGAACTGTAGAGATTCAGATATAGAATAATTAAACTTTCTCGCGTAGAGTAAATGTTAGCGTGCGGGCTGCGGCGCGACAGTGTCGGCGGTGTCGGCGACACTCCCGCCAGTTTCAAGTGATTGTATAATTAATGAGGAACTAATTATAGTTGCCAGCTTTGTTCTAGTTTATGGTCTCTGCTCTACGACACCTTGTACACTGCGACATTCGACGCTACGACGACTGAGTTCAGGAAGTTAGTTTAGCATATTCATAAAGTTATTGTGTAACTTAAAGTTCGTTGTTGGAGATTATTTTATCGCTAAGTGTCACTTATATTTTGATAGTGTTTTATTCAGCTTCACGCTGTATCCCGCACTAGCCAGGGTAGGCAGAGTAGGGCGTGTTGAGTGGCGGAACTCAACGCCGCGCTTTGCCTTATTACCAGAGCGAAGAAATGAAACATCAAATATTTTAAATTGAAAATATTAAATATTTCATTTCCTCGACTGGGGATTGAACCCAGAACCTGTCGGTTACAGTCACACTCTTATGCCGCTGCGCCACGACAGGCCACTATATTTTGATAGTGTTTAGTTTTTCATCTTACATTCACGTTGTTTTCGCTATACAGGCGGAACTTAACGCCGCGCATTATTTCAACCTAAACGGAGATTATTTTGAAGCCAGCAGTTATCATGTTGTACAGAGGAAACTTAGAAACTAGTTTAAGATACTCCGTTCTGTTTAATACAATTCCATTCGCCACTTTTCACTGAATTTGAGCCATTAAGTATTATGTGTCGCAACTTAACGCCGCGATTTGTTTTGTTACCAGAGCTAATATATTAAATATTTAATTGTCTCGATCAACAATAGAACTCACTGGATTCATAATGTCTAGTTAAGTATTATCGAAAAATATTGAGTAAAAAGACTTTTTTAATTACACAAAACAACATTTTTAAATATCTTTTTTCATATAATTTTCTTAAGCCACATAAGCAAGTCCATAAATATAAATCAAGGCATCTAACCGCCTCAAAGATTACGCGAAGTGGTTTAATGGAACAGTCTGCCCGCCCATACTCCGCGCCGGGCGAGATGCGGCGAGTTGTAAGATTTCCCAGAGGACCTAATATATGGTGTGCGCTCCCCATCGACCCCGGGGAGCAGCCTACCGGCGTGGTCGGGCTGTGGTACATAATGTATTAGTTACATGGAAATGTTTTAACTGGGTTTTCTATTGATTTTTTTTATAAGTAAATTAGTGCTTAATTCAAGTTTTACTATCTCAATATATTCCAATACACCCTGTATTGAAATATATTGAGATGGTTTTATAAAATATATCTGTATTATACGTAGGTACTTTATTCGGAAGTATCAATTATTTTCTTTTCTTACTAACAAGATATAGTTAGCATTTTTGTATTTATAAATGCTTGAGATCGAATACTTGTGTGGATTCGTTTTTTATTTTTGTTATTTCCTTTCGAGATCTAATTCTATTTTTCTAAAAATATTCTTTTCTTAGCGTAAAAACGTCACACTTATAGTATCAGTTTATTATGCGTCTGTTCCTCTGTCAGGATCAGTTACTGTGAGACTGCGAGGAGATATCGAGCTGAAATTAATATTAAATATTCAAGTTATCTTTATCAAACGATATGGAGCGATTATGGATCGTGTTTGCTGCATTTTGTATGAAATATAATATAACTTATAGGGCACTTCCAGTGGAGCCACAGAGATTTAGTAAGAAGTGAGGAGGAAGAAGTCGTAAAGTAAAAATTTAGTGGAATTTCATAAAATTAAAGAAGTTACGAACATATATTAGTAGTTCATTTCGTTCAAAATTGATGGATAGGCTCACGAACTTAACTTTGTTAACATATTTTTTATTTCCTGGACTAATTTTATAATTTGACTTCTACAGTTATGAAATTTAAAATGATAACGTTCAGTAAAAACTAAGGTTCAAATGTTAGGTAACAGCCGTTACATATTTATAATTTAACATCATTCCATACAAAGCCGTATGCCTACAAACTTAATTGTGTTCATCTTATCAGTATCAGTTCTCGTTGACATACAATCCTTGAATTGGTACGCAAGCCTCGGTGGGCAAGTCAGATTCACTCTTGACTGTTTCTTTTTTTTATTTTGAGAAATCTTAAAGTATTCTTTCTAGAAAATAATATATAAGTATGTTTTTTTCTTTACGATCTATAGCAAAGTAAACTAAGAAAACTCAGTGAGGCACTCTGTTTAGACAGCGTCTAGTTTCCAAGCCATGGCGGGTTGACTGGCGGAACTTAAAAGTGCATATTGCCTTGTGACTAGTACGAAAAAAGAAAATAAGAAATGAAATCCAAGACCATCGCATTAACAGTCCTACGCAGTGTAACTGCGCTACCGCGGCCTCAACATTGTCATTTATTTTAACTTCACGCTGTATCCCGCACAGGTCAGGATAGACAGCATTAGACAATCCGTCCCCATTAAGACATTTCCGTTCCCCATATTTATAAATTAAATTAAATAAACAGTTTCAACTATAAATAACATTAATTTTGTATGACCGCCTGTTCGTTCGTTGAGTGGCGAGTGGCGTATGTATACGTAGCTCGCTCTTCTACACATGTTATTTATTCACATCCATTGTGTTGAGAAATCTGAAGAATAGTATTTCTATATTTCTGTAGAACACAGTATGTTAGCGGATTTGCTATTTTATTTGACTTGCACGACGTCGGTGAGTCTTTTCTTAGACGTAGGTAGGCTTTAATCATTTATACTTTGTTTAAAAGTTGGACTTGTAATATTTTTATCCATATATATTGTATATATTTATATACATATTTCCCTCTGTCTACCCTGTTATGTGCGGGTTACAACGTGAAGCTAATAATAAAATATGTTCACGCTTCAAATAGAAGGAGGATGGAATAGAATTTGCCATTTTTCACATGTTCATTTATTGGTTGTGTATTGAGTTTCGGAACTAAACAAGTTGGAATCAAACTCATAACCGTCGTTTACAAATGTATGATTGATGACCAAATATAAAATGTAAATATTATTTTGCAGTTATCATATGCTAAAGATATCGGCTGTCAAAGCTAGTTCAGGTTAAATTTTCTGGATAAAAAATATTTTATTCCAAGCCTGGCTAAATGAGCAAACTATGAAGACCGTGATATACATAAACTCTTAACTGCCTAAAATGAAAAAACGTTTCTCAAATAAACACGATGGTCGTTGTTTCAATTCTTAATCACGGGGAAATTAACTAATTCTCTGGCAAGAATCTCCTCATTATAACATTTTAATAAATGTTTAATTTCTTATTTACTTACATTAATTAAATTTTTAAATTTGGCTGAAGTAGGTCGCCACGGACGCCGCAGTTGCTCTACTTTCAGTGGTCAAGATCCTCAGTGGTTAGTCCATTGGTCATTATGTTCTGTATCGCATTTTGGGCATCACAGACGTCCAGGAGGTCCAACTCCGAGGACAGACTTTGGGCTTTTAATATTGATTGACAAAATAAAGATCTTATAATTTAATTCATAGTTTCGTTTTCCTAAGTGTGGATGGAATCCTCCCGTGCTACGATAAGCTTCAAACACACGCACGACAGTCCTTATTATATTATTCATATAGAATATGTACTGTTTTAATAAATACTTACGAATATAGACTCGGCATTTCACATTCCGGCTCATTTTAAAGGGCATTTATGATCAGGATATGGCGGAGCCGCGAGCGACGCGCATGCATTAGTTATGCAAGCGAGCCTCGGATCGTGACGAGCGCTGTACGGCGGAGCCATTTGGCTAATTTAGATATTTTAGAGTAAGGAAGCTAAATATTTTTTGGAATAATTATAAGCAGAAAGAGAAATTAGCATTTCAGTTCATTTTTAAGGCAAACTCAAAAGGAAAAAAGTTTTTTATTATTTTGTTGTCCGTCATTTATCCTAAGGTCACGTGGAAGTATCAAGACCGCACGTCCATTGAGGAGCAAAAAAACAATCATTACAAGTTTTTTTGTGCATTTGTACTTTTTCGGTATTTCGTAAAATATGTACTAACCTATACAGTACTTCCCATGGGTCAACAATTGCGAAATTGGTCAAAAATTAAGAGATAATTATAATAGATAATGAAAGAAACCTGTGTTCGGTTCATTCGATTCATTCATTGAGCAGCTACAGTACCACAGACAGAGGGACAAGTCAAACTTAAAACGCCCTTCTGTTTTCGCCAAGAGTTACTGAAATAAAAATGTTGGAGAATATTACAGTGAATTGTAATCGTCCACAAAGAGATTCTTATAAAAAGCAACATGGATTTCAGCCAAAATATTTACGATCCATACATAGACATATACATGTTTTTAATCAATCAATTGTCTAAAAATTAGAAACAGATTTGATGACACGTTACAAACAAATTATAACCCAATACATACATGAGCTCACGGGGGAATTACTTTAACGTCAACGAGGCTGATTGTTATTGCAATATTGTTTATTCAATAAGTAAAGTTACGAGGCCGTCGTGACTCAGTGCTGACTGCGCTAACAACAGTTGTCAGTTTCAATCAATGATGATCTTTGTTAAGAACAATTAGGTATTTATGTTAGACGAATAGCGTCTAACATAAAAAAAATGTTTATATAGAAAATAGTTATGTTATATTACCTGTTGTTAAGAGACTGTTGAGTTGCGGAACTCAAAGCCGTAAATTAGTTTATTACAAGAAAAAACAAAGGAATAAATAATTTACTCTCCCGAGTGAGTAATCGCTTTCACAACCGGATAGCTGCCTTACGACGGCTTTTTAATTAAAAAAAGTTACATAAAAGTATTTATTTCATCTTAAATAAAAGTTAATCGCTGTTTCTGAGTGCTGCCCTTACCATTTCCTAAATTCAATCTCTATTCACATGAAACCGACAACAGTATGACACGAGGATATGAAAACGTAATCTGAAATCGACAATCCTTGCAAAATGAATGTCACCCGGAATAAGCTCGGAGGAGCTTTGTGAGGCGACGCTTTACAATGGAGATACGTGATGGATTGAATAAAGCTCACGACCACTTTGTAGGTAACGACGGGACGTAATATACATTTCTATAACACATAGCCTTTTGTGGTGGGCAGACAGAGATTAGTTTCAAGATTCTTCTTCACCATTTGTTCTCCAATTTTTGAAATATTACGTGTCGAGAGTTTGTACAAGAGCAAAGAAATCAAAATAAATAATTCTCCAGACTCGGAATTCAACTGATGTAATAATATTCCAAAAACTACTAAAACAACCATAGTTAAGAAAGTTTATGGTAAGAACATTCTCTTATTTCATGCTCATAATTATATTTCTTCTGATCGTAATATTATTATAAAGTTTAATAAACTTTTTAGTAAGAAAATAAAATTTTAAATCGTGTTTCTAAAGCGGTACTGTTTAAAATTTACTTAATATCGTGTATCCTTAAACGGATGGAGGACGTATCGTCGTAGCTTAGTTGTAGCGATTGATTGTTAATGGGTTCAATTTCCACTCTAGCAAAAGATTATATGTATTTTAAATTCCTCGTTCTGGTAGACAATGCCTGTCATACAGTTCTAAACTGATATGCGGGATAAAGCGTTACTCAGCTTCACGCTGGAACCGCATATGGCAGGGGGAACTTGGGAGCCTAGTGTTAAGACACTTCGTTCCACTTCCGTTCCCCACTTTCCGCTGAATTGGAGTGGCGACACTCAACACCGCGTTTTGCCTTGTACCAGAGCGAAAAAATGAAAACATTCAATATATAAATTGAAAATATTGAATATTTCATTTCCTAGAGTGGGGATCGAACTCACAACCTGTCGGTTACAGTCGTCGCTTGTACCACTGCGCCACGACTGGCATCACGAGAGGCCTCTTGGAAAAAGCTTGAAACAGTTTTTTTTTTATTTTTATTTATTATTTAATTCTGAAACTATAAATCTTTTTCCCACATAGGCAGGTGCCTTTAAAAGCTTAACTGATTCTGGTGGACTTCCTGCAGCAACATTTCTACCTTATACCTAAAATTCAACAACATAAATGTGAAGAATAGATCTAACTATTGACTTTTGCATTGCGGTTGAGTTCCAACCACGAATTAATAGGTTACGAAAATAAAAATTAAGAATTGATTTGTTACTTCTTTTATTAATTGAGCTATGAGTGGATTTCTAAAACTTAAGCCGGTCGATCAAAAAAAACATTCCATCAAAGATGTTAAGTCTTTTCTATAAAAATTCTATAAATTTTCGTCGTCGTTTTTTTTGTATTGTCCATTGTAACTGCAGTCTAAAGATATTGTCATTACATAGAATATATCGTATGTCATACACAACTCTTAAAGTAGGATAAGGAGGGGCAGGGTAGCCAGAGGGAACTTGGAAACCTAGTGTTAAGACACTCCGTTCCACTCCTGTTTCCCACTTTCCGCCGAATTTAGAGGCATAGCATGTTGAGTGGCAGAGCTCAGCACCGAGTTTTGCCTTGTACCAGAGCGAGGAAATGAAAACATTAAATATTTAAATTGAAAATATGAAATATTTCATTTCCTGGAGTGGGGATCGAACCCACAACCCATCGGCTACAGCCACACTTTTTTTGCCGCTGCGCCACGACAGGCCTCAGAGGAGGATATTGAATCTCTATATAAATAGAAGTGTCTGTAATTGATAAATTTATGGCGATATGATAATAAATATATATATATATATATATATATATATATATATATATATATATATATATATATATATATATATATATATATATATATATATATATATATATATATATATATATATATATATATATATATATATATAAACATTCGACAGTATTATTACACCATACCGTACACAATAAACGCATCAAATTATGACCAGCTCACGTGACACAATAGAATAGCTCTAACACAATTACCATCTTACAAATTGAAATCAGACACAATAAAATCCGTACCAACAAAAGCCGTGTATTTGTGTTATAGTCTATTCCTAACCTTTGATAATTTTATTCAATTAATCTAAATATAATATTATAGACAAAAAAAACTTTGTCATTGATTATTTCGATATAAAGATTACCTACACAAGTTCCAAATGTACAGTCAGCAACAAAATATATTTCATTACAAACGTCTTATATTCTTATATCCAATATTTGTGATTTCAATTCCTTCACGTTGCAGTCAGCAGATTGAGGATTTGTCGTGGAGAGCTCGTTCTGGGTCCGAACTAAATCCCTTATTAGAGGGAGCCAATAACATAGGAAAATAAATACTCGGCTCTGGGCTGGAGGAGGATTAACTGTAACGATACAGAGATATTCTAGGATATACCCGTTATCTCTCATGTGATTATTTACTTGGTCTTACTTATAAGGTTGTGGGTAGATGAAAATAATGTTGTAATATAAACCAGTCGCGAGTGCGCGCGTCCCTTTAAAGAGTGCAAATACGATAGATGCTTCGTAACCAATACTTGTACTGCTGATCAGCAATATTACTTTTCATAGACAACATTAAAAGAATGATTATGTATTGTATCATAATGAACTTCGATACCATTATCACTCCTACCGCTCCTTTAATTTTTTTACAACAATATCACTCGAGAAAATGAAATATTCAAGTTTCCTAGAATTCGGTGAATTGTTGGGAATGAAGGTGTTTTTGCGGGAAAAAAATGTATTAACGCTAGATTGAACGAAATGGTAGAGTAAATCGCTTTGAGCCTTCTCGGTTAACAACAAGATGTATCTTGTGTTTAATTTCCCCGGAAGCTTTTAAGTAAGGTTTTGAAGCATGTTGATTTTCTCCCATATTATTCTCAATAGTGATTTAAGTATATCTGAATTTTCCAATCACTCATTTTTTTCTAATCAATTCACTTCTTAAGAAATATTGTAAAATAATAGTAGGACGAGGACGACCCCTGTGTAATGTTTGGAGAGTTTATCGTTGAACGGCGATCATATCACTAATATAAATTTCTAATCATAATTTGTCTTAGACAGAATCGGGGAGAAGCAAAGTATCTAAAACAATATAGCATTTGGAATAAATTACAAAACAACCCAGCGTTTAAAATTCCTAAGTAATGATTTAGTTAAGAATTCTAATCGTACATTGCAATTACCTACGACAATGCTAATATATTTGTATATATATATATATATATATATATATATATATATATATATATATATATATATATATCATGAATACATTAAATATTTAACATTAATTTAAGTTTGATACTTCTATGCGACTTAGAGGTCTTGACAGGTGATAGAGGGACAACATAGTGGCAATACGAAAGCGACGGATCTCTAAAAAGGCAGCTTCACGTCTTGTTCCGCATATCAGAAAAGGCTAAGGGAACCTTAATTGAAAACACTCTAATACCACTTCCGTCTAACTTTCGAGACATTTCGTGTTGAGTGGCGAAACTAGCTACCACAGCTTATTGACAAGAAAAATGAAATGAAGTTAATTACAAATTTCTCTAATTGAAGATAAATCCAACAGACATCTATCATAGCATTTTTTTTTTTTTTTTTTACAGCTTCACGCTATATCCCGCACGAGGCAGGGTAGGCAGAGGGAACCCGGGAGCCAAGTGTTAAGACACTCCGTTCCACTTCCGTTCCCCACTTTCCGTTGAATTTGAGGCATTGCGTGTTGAGTGGCGGAACTCAATGCCACGTTTTGCCTTGTTAATATATAGCAAAGAAGAGAAAATATGAAATATTTCATCTGAAAATATTAATTGTTTCTCTGAGTGCTGTCTGCTGACTGCTTTGAGACTTGGACCATGACTTATTTTAATGGCGGGCTCCTTTCGCGCGAATTGGGCCACAAAATAACTGGGACCTTTTCTCCACCGACGGGGACGGTATGTGTAGCGTATATGTGTGCGATTGTGTGTAGCTACCTACGTACTTTGCTTCGTTCGCATTAGTGATGGAGTCAGCATCGTCGGTTAATATATCACAGGATCTCAGGATGTCCCAAGCCCGATCGCTAGACATATGAGCACACGTTTACTACCAGTGAGTTCGGATGAGTCGGAGCTCTGTCGAAGTAACTGCTAGATAATTTTCGACAGTGCTCTTTTACGGGGTCTATTTTGATATTTCTATGGAAATCTTTATTACGCATGAACAGCGGCGCACGGGTGGCTATGCGTAAGAATCAGTCTTGGATAGTTTTGTAGTTTCTTTATGTCAGTCTGTGCGAACACAATACTAGCGGAGGAGAAGATACGTCTGACGAATGACGGAGACTGATCTTATTTCTCAATGAAAATTTGCTTTTAGAGTAAATGACGCGCATCCACTGAGCAGCGAGTGGAGAAGTAAACGTAAGCAGAGATACAATAGGGGAATGCTATATTGTTCGGGCGGGATTAGTTTGTTTGCTGCTGTTACAGTGTGAATACGAACGACGATTATACGTGCGTATATTTTGCCCATTGTGCTGAGAAGGCTAATAGCTCGGTAGCTGGACGGGGATGTGCGAGATGATTTACGAGGCTTGTGAATGCCTATGCAGATTGCTTCATTCCATTGGTCTGGATGAGAACTCTCTGAGGAGTGTGTTGAAAATTGTTACGAGTAGCGACAGCAAGCGCCCAAGTCCTAGAACTTTTTTAGGTCTTAGGCCCTTTATAATCTTGGACTTCGTCAATGGAACTAGGACGCATTGGTTTGCTATAGTTGATTTCAACCCGTGTTTCAACCGCGGAGAAGTGGGCTGGATCACACAGTTGTTCTGAAGGGGAGCAATGAGTCTCAAGATTATCCGCTAGGCATTCGGTCTTTTCTAGGTCGTATGAGGCTGTCGTTCCGTCCGGACAGACTGAGGGTGGTATATCTACTACGCTCTCGTTCTTAAATAATTTGCCTAGGTGCCAGAACTCTATGTGATGGCGTGATTGTAGACAGCTTGTGATTCCAATCTTCTTCTCTTAGATCCGTGAACCGGGCTCGAACCAATCTATGGAGTCTCTATATCTAAATCTAATCTACGGTTGTCGGGCGAATAGTAGGAATTATATGTACCAAGTTAAGTTTTCGGCTACATCATACGTACTAGTACCTCGAATACAGGCTTGCATACATTGGGCTTAGGGAGGGATATTAACACTGTGAACTTTTTAAATGGCTCTATTTTACCTATAAGTGTTGAATGATCTATTGAGTATAATTATTTTTTCGCTTTGGAAACAATGCAAAGTGTGTCGTTGACTTCTGCCGCTCAACGCGCAATATATCGTGGGAAAGTGGGGAAGGGGAGTGTCTTCATGAGAACTAAGTGTCTTAGCACTAGGTTTCTAAAAATTTTTCTTCAAAACTTAATAAATATTCTTACTCTCTCTCTCTCTTACGCAAGCGAAGCAGGGGTGAACTGGTAATACGTGACATAATGACTAGTTTAAAACAAAGCAGATTCTATCCATCGATGTAGTTTAAAATTCATGAAAACATTAAACTATGTAGTTAGTTACAAGGTGCCTTCTAGAGGCGATCACGATAGAAGACGATGAAGGGTTGAATTACAGACGACATCTTATTGGCATTATCCGACGTTGGAAAATACTTCATTTCTATGGTAATCTTTATAAACTTAAGTAAATGGAAATTTTTTCAGCGTAATATTAGCTTATAATGATTTGTTGCGTGATTGTTGGAACTGAATGTCTTACCACTGGTTTTTTTCTCGCTAATCCATTAATTCTTGTTAATAAATATTTATAAATGAATTTCGAAAGGAGAAGTGCTGAAATGTATTGTTATATTTAAAGTAGTATGTGTTGTTATGAGTTAGTCAGTTGTGGCGCAGGATCACAAATGTGTGACAAGGCAGGGTATGGGTTCTATTCCTGTTCGAAGATATATATTTAAAATTTATTATAATATTATTTATTATAATATTTAAAATTTTCCTTTCATCGTTTCAATGACGGGGCAAAATGCGGCGTTGAATTTCGCTACTCACCACGCAAAGCCTTAAATTTGTCTTACTGGGAGTGGAGTGAACAGTAGGTTCCCAAGTTCCCTCTGCCTACCCTATGAGGTGGGATACAGCGTAAAGCTGACAAAAGAATGACAGGAATATAAATTAGCCCGAAATAAATTGACTTATATATAAACTTGTCTATATTACTACGTTATTTCGTTAATAACTTCAAGTAAATTTCAGTCTCGGCCAGCCTTCGTTCTTAGCAATTGTATATTATACAAGTTGGCTCTCTCTATTACTGGCATATGTTTATACTTGTTAGTGCTTTTTACATTGTTACCGAAACTACTAGGGCGTATGTAGCGAACAGTTGTTATTTATGTAAGAGTACGTACTGGTATGTTCATAATAAAGTTTCTCAGTCTAGTGGGGAGATTTTAAGAATATTAGAGAATATAATTTTTATTTTTTAATTTTGTTAAAAAAATATTTTAAAAAATTAGGACAAGTTGTTAAGAGAAACGGTATGTCCTAACACTAGAGTCCTATCCTGATCCTGAACATCCTCAAGATGTTTCTTTTAAAATATGTTCAAATAAATTTAATTCTTACAACCAAGGCTTTTAATATCTTCGTAGCTTAGAGTGACATGTTATTAAGTAAATTATAAGAAGAAACAAACAATCTTTTTAATAAATTACTCTTACTATACATATTACTCTACTCAACTATTTAAAATAAAATAAGAATAAATATTCGATTCTAGTAAAACATAGCTAAGGACCATCGCGAGGACAACACCTTTGAATACAATAAAACACACTCAAATCGGTGTATTCGTTCAGGAGTTACGGCGCAATAGATAGACAGACAGGTCAAACTGGTAACACACCTCTTGTTGCGTCGGGGACTAAAGCTATGTTTTACAGACCGATATATACACGTATTTAGTAAATACGTTTACTTTGTAGTTGTTTGAGCCGTTTTAGTAATAATTGAAAAAGTGTGAATGTTATCGCCGATAGCTTTACAGATGATATCAGGGTGCGCTCGAGCGTTTCACGCGAATCGACGATCGACCGCCGTGTTACACTGAAATATCTAAAATGATTTGAATAAGTTACTTATTTTTCTTATTTCGCGTTAGGATTCTTAGATTCCTTGAAATAAAGCTAAAAAATCTGATAGGTTTTTTTTTATGTGTTGTCTGTATTTCTCTCCCTAGGTGAGGACTATATATCTCAAGAGAGTGTAACATAGCGAGGGATCATTATGTTAACACACTCCATTCCCATTAAGGCACTTTCAGAGTTACTTCACGGAACTCAACGCCGCGCTTTTACTGAATAACCATACATAAATATAAGTAATAAGTTAGTGAGTGCTCATCACTCTCCCGAGAATCCATTTATCTTAGTTGCCTCAAACTGTCTCGCCGCTAAAGTAGCTCAGCTATTGTGTTACATATACATGGCTTTTATGTTACACTTTGTTATTTTTCCCTTCAAAATGATGCTTGAAGCCGTTATGGCGCAGTGGTACGTTTTTACCCCATCAGCCTGTAAATGCGACAGGCGTGAGTTGTATTCCTACCTAGGGCACTTATTTATTTTTCCCTTTTTTCTTTATAAATTTCCGATGCCCAAAACTGAATATTTCGAAAATTGGGAAACATATTGTGTTAATTCTAGGTTGTTTCTGCCTGCCTTGTTATAATTAATTGTTTTTTTATGACATAATATAATATTTTTCACTACTTCAATACCTACCTCTTCTTAAGTCCTATAGTTCTGAAACTGTTTATTTGATTTTCATTAAACTTAGCTAAGTACGACTGCAACGAACAAGGCTTTTAATTAAATAAATCGATTTCAAATCAGTTCAATCGTCAAGGAGCTACGGTGCCACACACAAACAGACAGATCAAAATTAATAAACATCGTAAATTTAAAATAATAATTTCAAATCATTAATATTTAAATGCAATTTTAAATGATTATACAATTTTAAATACTATTAATGATAACCTAAATATTATTTGCAGTTTAAGTCAATGTTTTGGAAGTAATTACGATAAGGTTAAGTATAAAATGGCGGCGGAAATCGTGTTTTATTTAAATGTTACTTTAATTTGTTTGCTAACGATTTGCTAACGATTTCGAAGCTACAGGGGAAGAGATGAACATACATACATACAAACGTAGTGGTCAAAGTCGTAACCCTCTTTTCTGCCGCCGTCGAATAAATAAAGAATGTATAAAGAAGATTTAGAATACAAGGTAATACAGTTTGAAGTTCTTTTTATATTTATTTATAATGTACACAAATATTTGTATTTTACTCACTCAGCTTCACACTGTAACCCGCACATGGCAGTGTAGACAGAGGTCACTTGGGAACCTAGTGTTAAGACACTCCGTTCCTTTCCCCGTTTTCTGCTGTATTTGAAGAAATACGTGTTGAAGCGGAGGCGGATTTCAACGCCGCGCCTTGCCTTGTTACTAGAGCGAACAATGAAAACAATAAATATTTAAATTGAAAATATTAAATATTTCATTTTCTCGAGTGGGCCAATTTGAGGTCATTCGAGCGTAGCAGTACAGTGATGGTGACTAAATTGGGGGTTAAAATATTTTCGGCAAAAAAATGCTGCCATCCCAACACACAACTTGCAATATCCCGATAATTTTGTTATGCATATGTCCTAACAATGTGTTGTTTCTGTCTATTTTGCTTTGGGCGGCATAAAAAAGGGGTCAAAAACGAGTCGGACTCTGAAGACTTGCGTATTTTAAATTAAAAAGACCATTACAATGAGTGGAACTGCCACTTTCAATTCACGATATTTTTATAATTTATTGACACGCTTTGGTTAAATCGTAATAACTACTACTCTAACTAGTTTTTATCGTTTAATTAAATCGTCACCCATTTTGTTTAAGGGTATTTAAAACACCTTAATCGTTAGAGTTTTAAAGAAGGTGTACCGATTTACTACATTTGAAGTGGCGTTGACGGTAACCAAATCCGATTTTCGCACAGTTCATTATATTTTTTTAATCAATTTCATTTCTCGGTCTGGAATTGCGCTCTATTTTTTAATATTTACTGTTTTACGCTGTATCTCATACATGGCAGGGAAGACAGAAGAAATTTAAGAAACTAGCAATCAGACACAACGTTCTTGTTTGTTGGCCACTTTCCGCCGAGTTCTTGAGTGGTGAATCTCAACGCCTTCGTTACCAAAGCTATACAAAATTATTAAATATTTCATTTCCTCGAGTGGTATTGAAATCAGAACTGCAAGACTGCGAAAGACTTTCGGGTTTATAACCCATTTTATATATATGTACATATTTTAAATGACACAATTTTAAACGAAATACACCCGATGTTTCGAACATTTTAAATTAGTCCGTGGTCACGGGTAGACTCACTCACTTAGTTAAATTACTAATACATTATTATTATTGCCTTGTTTCCAGAGCGAAGAAATGAAACATTAAATATTTAAATTGAAAATATTAAATATTTCATTTCCTCGACTTGGGATCGAACCCAGAAGGAAATAAGGCAAAAGCGCGGCGTTGAGTTCCGCCACTCAACACGCAATGTATATAGTACATGATGAATCAATATTCATTTTTATGGCATATAATATTTTTGTATATATCACAGCTTTCAACTTCGGTCGATTATTCGTGAATAATGATGTTATTAAAAAAAACTAATAGCAGTCGTGGGACTGCCGATAGAAGTGAAAACGGAACTATTAAGTTGAGAGTAATTAAAACTATATGCAAAAATTATATGATTTTTTTTATGTTTTATTTATTAGTTACATATAACGGGTTAAACAAATCATGAACAAAATATAAATACAAAGTGGTTGAAAAAATAATTAATATACAATTATCTTAATTATACATAGTATTTATATTTACACGAATTTCAATGAATTCAAGTTTGAACATTATTTACATCATTGTCATCATTAATTTCGACAATACTTAGATTATCTGTTCGTTCAATCATTTCATTGTATTCTAAAAAAGATACAATAGGTACTGCTACTATAAGGTATTGGGTGACGTGACTCACAAAATTATACTTATCCAAAAAGCGTCCAACGCGCACATAATACAGTCAGAAATAGTCGATGTATTAGTGTATACGTGTACACAGGCTATATTAGTGTATACGTGTACTACTGCGCACGCCTGCTATTATCATTAGCATGTCGGTGACGCGAACCGAGGATTTTACCCTTTACCAAAACGCTTAACGCGCCTAAAGAAGTTTTCACTTCAATAATATTTTATGCAAAAATGTTATTAAAATAATATTTTAGTCAATCCCAACCGATAACTTTGATAGAGGAGCCGAAGAGGGGATTCAAGCGCGGCAGAATAATATACATCGGGATACCTTGTGCTCTATTAAGTACTTATACCAAATCTGAGACTTCTATATATGATCGTCCATCAAGGATAATGGATCACACCAGTAAAAATTGATCATCAAAAATTTTTGGGCGCGTCAGGTTAAGATAAGATGAGTTAGTTACGTGATTAAACTTCTTCTTCTTTCTTTTCTAAGTTTCAAAACCCAACAGGTCTCTGTGACGCTCGAGTAAATCCCGATTTAGCGTCGTGTCCTCCTGTATTACTGAGCATATTGCACATTAGTAGGTCTGACGAGGCGCACGTGGAACAAGCGGTACGGTAAAAGCGAAAGGTTGTGGGTTCGGTCCCAACTCGAAATGAAATATTTAATACTTTCAAATTAAATATTTAATGTTTTCATATCATCGCTCTGGTAATAAGGCAAAGCGCGGCGTGGATCGGCCCTCCACTTGATGGATTGACGACTTAATAAAGGTCGCTGGGAGCCGCTCGACGCAGACCATACAAAACCGTACGTATTGGAGGCGCATCGTCGGTTGACTGATGATGATGCAACCATTGTCATCATTAAGTCAATCGACAATAAACAGTCGTAACTGTGACTGTAAATGGGTATTGCAAATATGTTTTAAAAACTATGAAGTTAATATTGCTTTATATTATAAATTTATAAATATCTTTTATGGGACAGGGTGTACGCTTTTACAATACGATCGCAGAAAATATCCGAGAATTTTCTATTTCACAATTTCAAAAAGTTGTGAAAAGACGTTTGTGTGTTAAAGGTTATTACCAAATTAATGATTTTATAAATGATAATACGTCAATTATTATAATATGATGTAAAGCTTTAGTTAAAAAAAGACATGTCCCGCTGAGTTTCATTTGCCAGTTCTTCTCAGGTCTGAGACAGTAACTTTAGTGAACTGGTGGAAAATTGTTTGACGTTCAAAAACGAAGTTAGTAACTTCTTATTTTAAATAAAAATATTTTAATTTGAATGTGAAAGATATTTATACTTGAAATCGTTTTAATTTCCAAAAAATACTTTCATCCTTAGTTAATCGTAACAAATTTCTTAATCAGCCGCTATAACCGGCATACTTCCGCATCCATTCTCAAAGCTATTAGGTAGTTCAGTACAGGGCAGTAGCGGCGTTGAAACTAGCGGTATGTTCGTATAATAGGAAATTAAATTTAGCACAAACTCGTGACAGTGATGTATGGTGGGTGATCGTCCAACGTAAACAGCGGAGTAATGCTCGGCTCGCGTGCCACACCTGTCCGCTCACACGGGTTTAGCTACAGTACACTAAAATACTAAAATAAACCAAATATAAATATACGAAATATTAGCGACCGACGCGCGGCTTCGTCCGCTTCAAAGTAATTGTAATTGTTATAGCCAAATTATATAAAACAAAAGCAATATGTGCTATTCTGGAGTATAAATTATATTATTTAAAAGTTACATCTAAAGCTGTTCAGTAATATTTGCGGGAATAAACAAAGATTCATCCACAAATTTTGTAATTTTTTATTTATGATATTCAGGTATATAATTTTAGCAACATTTGGCGTTATTTGAAGGTAGGTAAGTTATACTGTTTCATGTCATTAAATTTCACACTACAACATTTTTCATGGTAATAAAGCAAAGCACGGCGTTGAGTTCCGCCACTCAACACGCAATGCCTCAAATTCGTCGGAAAGTGGGGAACAGAAGTGGAACGGAGTGTCTTAACAGTAGGTTCCCGGGTTTCCTCTGCCTACCCTGCCTCGTGCGTGATACAGCGTGAAGCTAAGAAAAAAAAACTAATAGCAGTCGTGGGACTGCCGATAGAAGTGAAAACGGAACTATTAAGTTGAGAGTAATTAAAACTATATGCAAAAATTATATGATTTTTTTTATGTTTTATTTATTAGTTACATATGATGGGTTAAACAAATCATGAACAAAATATAAATACAAAGTGGTTGAAAAAATAATTAATATACAATTATCTTAATTATACATAGTATTTATATTTACACGAATTTCAATGAATTCAAGTTTGAACATTATTTTCATTATTTACATCATTGTCATCATTAATTTCGACAATACTTAGATTATCTGTTCGTTCAATCATTTCATTGTATTCTAAAAAAGATACAATAGGTACTGCTACTATAACGTATTGGTGACGTGCCTCACAAAATTATACTTATCTAAAAAGCGTCCAACGCGCACATAATACAGTCAGAAATAGTCGATGTATACGTGTACACAGGCTACTGCGCGTGCGCTAGTCTGGGTCTCCATAGCGATAGATATACTATTATCATTAGCATGTCGGTGACGAGAACCGAGGATTTTACCCTCTACCAAAACGCTCAACGCGCCTAAAGAAGTTTTCACTTCAATATTAAATATTTCAATAACCGTAAGAAACAACGTTTACATTAAAAGCTTATTCATAAGATAAAAACGTATGAAAATAAGTTCATTAGAATTTCGTATCGGATATTTTTGCATTAAACAATATTTTTTTGTAGTCATTTCAAATGAAACGAATTTAACCGGAATTATAACGTATATTGAGTTTTATCCATTTTTTGGGAACCCCACGTTTCGAACACTGATCACACGTGGCGTTAGACTGAGGTGGCATTCATTTGTTAGTTGATATAATTATTATATCAAACTACTAAAGTAGTTACGGTTAAAATTGTATCATTTAAAATCGATAAATTGTATCATGTAAAATTAAAGATCTTTTATTATAACCTTTATAAACTTTTCCCTTTTATTGTTGACTTGGTTGTTTGTTGTTCTTCTCAGCAGAACTTCGTTACGATTCAAAAGTGTTAACGAAAATTTGAATTTGCATTGTCTAATATGATATTAATCAGAATGATTATTAAGATATGATGAGACTTGTACGTACATACTTAGAGATGCTAATTAGCTCTTAAAAAAAATATATATTTTTTTAGAGTCTATTTCGAATAATTTATAAGTACCATTAAAAACGCGTCCTACACCTTAAAGGCAGGAAACACAATAGATCGTGGTCAGCGGTGATAGTTTAGATCATTATCCATAGGATTGCTTGGATAGTCATCCCCGTTAAAGGAAAATTCAAAATAAACAATTATTTTTATGTCGTATATAACTTTTAGGCTTACAGCAAAGAGGAATGTTATTATAATCAGCTTCACGCTGTAGGCACATGGCAGGTTCCCGCACTTGGCAGGATAGGCAGAGGGAACTTGGGAACCTAGTGTTAAGACACTCCATTCTACTTACATTGTTCACTTATCGCCGAATATGAGGCATAGAGTGTTGAGCGGCGTGACTCAACGACGCGCTTTGCCTTTTTACCAGAGTAAGGATTTTTTTTTATAGAAAAAGACGGCAAACGAGCGTACAGGTCACCTGATGGTAAGTGATCACCGTCGCCCTCGGCCCCGAGTAACTCCAGAGGAGCTACATGAGCGTTGCCGTCCTTTAAATTGGAAGGGCACCGGGGCCCGGCAATGCCTAATGCGAAACGCAGTGGCCAAAGCCACTACTTAACGCCGGTCTTAAATGCCGGGGGTGGTAATAATCTGGTCGAGTCTGCCTATGCGTGTTGCCATTGCTGGCAACGTGACTTCACGACACGCACTTTAGTCGCCTCTTACGACACCAACAGTACCAGGGTGATCCTATTCTAAGCCGGAATCACACGGCAAAAGAAGGAAGGAAATTAAATCGTTAAATATTTAATTTGAAAATATTAAATATTTCATTTTCTTGTGTGGAGATCGAACCCACACGAACCCACCTATCTTTTACAGTCACACGCTTGTGCCGCTGCGCCACAACATGCCCCTATGCTATGAATGTTAATATTATTAAGTAAATATATTTAACTAGAATTTTAAATGGTCTATATATATTTATTTATTTAAAACCCACTAATGTATCGTTCAGTGTTTGTGTGTCGGTGTTGATAATATATGGAGAAGGTGATTAGTTAAATAATATTCGCATTATATATTGTTAACGAATACGAATTAATATCCTAATGGTTGTTCGTGTATAAAGCAAATGTTTGTTTTATAAACTAATTATTATTGTTAGTAAACATATTAAGATTGTTTCTTATATTTAACGTATTTAATAGCACTGTTTTAGCATAGTATTGCTTGAAGCGTGCTTGTTGAAGTAACTGTGAAACGTTGTTAATAGTTCTCATCTCGCGAAGATATCATCTGATTGAAAAAGAGCTTTAAGGTAAGTAACATTAGTTTCACGCTGTATTCCGCATAACACGCTGTATCCCGCATTTTATCATTCCAGTTGTATAGGTAAAGGAAATATAGTGTTAAAACACGGTTACTTTCCGGTAGTAAAATTCGTACCTGATACCACCCCGCCGCCTTTACATTTATCATCTACTCGTCCTTTGAAGAATAATATTGGTAGCGGGACTTACCGTTGCGTTGTGTTTATCGTGGGAAATAAAAATATTATTATTATTAAAATTCCCCCAAATGGGCATCAAACACGTGACCATCGTGTCGACGGTCAATATTTATATTTTGTTTAAAAGCCGTCATTTTATCACGATTATATAATAGACCGCATTTAGGTGCGTGCATTTTTCTACGTTGGAGTCACGCACAAAAATAACATCACATACATACTCGTACAAATACTACTATTGTACTGATATTTCAAACTTGCTGAAGTTCATACATCATCTCATTATATTTATATATAATAATCTTTTGCGAAAAGAGTCTCAAGGTACGAGTATACTACGACACTACACACAGTACACTCTGTGTATACATCGATTGTCGCTTTATAAACAAGAGTGTCTCGAAATTTTGAACGAAGCAGGATTTGAACCCGCGCCTCTGGAAAACCGTTCCAGAGGCGCAGGTTCAAATCCTGCTTCGTTCAAAATTTTTATACGATTTTTAAATTGAAGTTTAGTATTTTCTGTCCTAAGTGTGGAATAACACTTTAAAACATAGTAAAATAAAATAAAAAAAGAATTTATAAATTTATTGTGATATCTATACTTATAATACATTTGTAACTGAACACTGCTTGTTCATGGATATATTAAGGATATATTAAGCGTTATTAGTGTAATAGGGTCCAAGAAAGTGTTTCTTTTTTAAATTTTGTCTGTTTGTATGTGCTTTTGTACGCGCCGATCGAAAAATAAAAACGGCTGACCAGATGACAAATGCACTTTTCACTTGTATTTTGTTCACATTTAGTGTTTGTTTTATTTGAAGTAGATTGATAAATAAAAAGTTACAATTTTTTATAAAATTATGTAATTCAAACGGGCGAAGCCGCGGGTGTGTCGCTAGTGATGAATGAGTATGAGCATCAGCCGTAATGCGAATACGTTGTGTCCGAGAGTCTAGTGTAGTTTTTAAACAGCTTATATACCTCCAATAGTGTATTTGAGGCACCTATTATTACCAATTTGCGGATGAAAAGCTCGGTACATTGATATTTCTTGAATTTTCGTCAGAATTTTTGCCGTCGTAGTCTCTCCGTATCTAAATGGTATTTACATTATTTTGCCGTCCTATTCAAGTAAATATATTGAATGACGGTGATCTAAAATGCGAATTTGAGGCTGTGCCTGTTGAATAGCGGCTTCACCTCGTTACATCATCCATGTTTCTCGCATTCCGCTCAACTTTAGTTATAATAACGTTTCGTCACATGTTCACATGTGCAGCCGCGCGTACTGTTGATATGAAATTTTCTAACATCTATATTAACATAATAAGATCCTTGATGATAATGAGATGTTTCATTTTAAAACAATATATTTACGTCTGCCTTATCATGAGTTATAACAGCTCTAAATATATGTAGTTATGTAACTATATTTAGAGCTGTTAAAATTCATGATAACGTGTTTTATTTATAAATTTAAACACATACAATTTATTACTATAAAGAACACGTTATTTTTTAATATTATTTATTTTTATTTACATATGACGCTTTTTATTGTTACTCTGTAATTGATGAGTTATTAAGTAACTTTTAAAAAACAAGAAAATACCACATTTATTGCAAAAAAATTCTTTTTTGAATTAAGAGGAGGGTGTTTTTAGTGTTCCGCGTTTTCCGACGAATTGGAGAGGTGTGGAATGGAAGAAATAGACCAAACAAATGAACACATAAAATAATTAATGTAAAATTTTCTTCGATTGAGAATCGAACCCGCATCTGTCGCGATTACAGACGCACGCCACGAAGTCCCACCAAAAATCCAACATAGGGGCTAAATCAAACGATAAACTGAGTGATATATCGGCATATATATTAATATATTGTTTACATAACGTTAACAACTATTATCATAGTAAGTAGAAAAATAATTGACAATAATAAAAGTTCACCTTCCAAGAAGGTAACAATTAGGGTTCCGTGAGTCATTCCGGTAATATATAAAAACATTTCTTAAAAGAAATTAAATCTTTACCAGCCAGGTTTCCAGATTTCCTCTGCCTACCCTCTAATATTTCAGTCCCTCGCGTGGGAATAGAACCCATGACCAGACTAGTTTACAGTTATACCCTTGCTCGATCATTGCATGTTCAACTCCTTATTTCTTTCTCACTCAGGCAACAAGAGAAAGTACCACTCGACACGCACACCTATAGCAGTTTAGGCGGTGCGTGAGTTCCCTTTCCCACTCCATTTTAATTATGTGAATTCTTAAATAGCATTCTTTATACAGACTATCCTATATAATTACCACCAAACATAAGCTTCTCCTGTCGCAAGGAACAAAGTGACTGTTAATGCAACAGGCTGTAGCTTCGATGCCCACTAGAAAAAACTACTATTATACTTTTTTTTAAATATACGTTTTTCATACTTAAAGAAGTAATTGCAAGAAAACGATAATAGATTAGTTTATTTTTTTATTTTTTTTTAATTAAATACATCTTTTATGTAAATGATACAATATTTTAAAAAATGACATGGTTGGCTTCGACACTCCGAGGCCATTTCTAATTTCAATTATCACCAAGTAGCTAGTATGTTCAGCAGAGATAAAGCTATTAGCGGTAGCTCTTTATTAATTGTGAGCCTCTCCGTTGAGCAAACTATTGAAATGACCTGTGCTGAGCTTGAGCATTTCACTGTTGTAAGTGTGTACAGACCTCCCTCTGGGTTATATGAACACTTTGAAACTATATTAGAAGAAGTACTTGTAAAATTATCTGGATCTAAGAAATCTATAGTTGTATGTGGTGATTTTAATATTAACTTACTAGAGAACTCCACCACTTGTACTAGATTCAGGTCTTTATGAAGTTAATATTACCTAGTTAATTTATTTTATGTATTTATAATATTATTACAAATTCTTTACCAAGAGAAAAATCAAAAATTCATATGTTAAGCTCAGATCATTGCGGTCAATTGGCTTCATTTTACTTTGGTAGAAATAAAATTTATAACAAAATAAAATTGTTTGTGTACCGATATCGTATAGAAAACCCAACTTGTTATATGGGATTTATTAAATGTTATAAAAAATTGTTTACCGCTGTATTTACTTGTAAAAAAGTAAATTCACGATGTTTCTCATCGTTTAATTATTGGACTGTGGGAATTCATAAGAGTAGACAAAGGTAATATGAACTTTATAGTGAAAAAACATTTAATCACAGTGACTCGTTTATTAATTGTGTTAGGAACTATTCGAAATTGTTTAAAAAACTGTGTTCCATAGTTTGCCACGGAATGTATGTTAGATCATAGATTATATAATAGAAACAAAATTAAAAATTCTAAAAAATAAAATTCTATAGAACATAATAAATTGTAAAACAGGAAATGCAACTATGAATTTTATGGCATTTGCTTTGGGGTAATGCAGCCGGTATTAAGTAATTTTTCTTGCGCAATCAATAAATTAGGCTCTGAAGAGGGAAAAGTTTAAACAAATTATTATATTGACCGTTGCATCTCAATACATTTTAGACAATGTTATGTATATTAAGAAAAATATTGGAAAATTTAGCAAAATCGATGATATACTTAATATTAATATCAATAAGCTTAAACTTAGTGCATCTGTAACTTAACTAAATAAATAAATACAGAATTACAGATTAATTAACTATATCCGTAAATCTTTTGTGGGACAATGAATACACTTTCACAATAGGATCCCAGAAAATGTCAGAGATTTTTTTTTTACAATTCAATAAAGTTATGAAAAGACATTTGTATGTTAAAAGTCATTACCAAATTAACGATTTTATAGATGATAACACGCCTTCAAATGAAATGCTCGCTCCAGGCTATTTCAAATGTATCATTGTCATTTATAATAATATGATGTAAAGTTTTGATAAAGAAAATTAAATTAAGTCATGCTGAGTGTTTTCCGCCGGTTCTTCTCTGGTGTGAGACAGTAACTTTAGGACTAGTGGTAAATTATATGAATATCTTTTTTAATTTACTCGCTCTGGTGAAATGAAGCATTGTGCGACGTTGAGTTAAGTATCTTAGCACTATGTTCCCAGGTTCCCTCTGCCTAACCCGCAAATTATTTTATCATTTGTACGCCTTCACTTAGAAGCTTAATTCTTCTACGCCCTAAGAAATCGTGAAATTGTATATTTGGTAGTTATTTCAACTTGATAACTCCAAGGTTTGCTTGACAAATATACAGACGGACAACAAAGTGAACAGGTAAGGAATCAGTTTCAAGGTAGAGAATCATAAAAATAGCATTTTATGCTCATTTATATATAAAATTAGATATTAAATTTTGAATTTACAATTTATGTGGTAAAAAATACATTTCACATACACATAAAAGTCTGTGTATATCGTTAGTTATATGTACATATATGATTCTAGATGAACCTGTAAGGAATTCTTTTTGAGGTACAGAATCCTAAAAGTTACATAATGATGCTCATTTGTTATGAAAATAAAATATTGAATTTACAATTCATCACATAGAACTCGAGGTATATCGCCAGTTATACCATTTCAAATGTTTATTTTTTGTAGTATATAATATGTACCTATATATAACTTGTCTATGTACGTATATATTATATAAAAATTTAAATATGTAATAACGGCCAAGTAATATTTAATATAGTGACGGTCCCGTTCGATTTGACCGAAAGAAGAAATCATAAGGGTGCCAAGTTCGGTATTCACTCAGGATGCTTAATGACATCCTATATTACCTCAAAATATGGCTGATATTTTTTACATTCTCTCAATATATCAATGTAATAGTGCTTTACATTCCAAATAAAGAAAGAACTTAGCACTCTCTCACTCAGCTTCACGCTGTATCCTACACATGACAGGGTAGGCACTTGGGAAACTAATGTTAAGACACTCTGTACCACTTTCGTTCCCCACTTAGCACCCAAATGAATTACAATTTCTTTGTCGGTGTTAAAAGACAGCCTTATGTTTTTGCTAATGTCACATCTGTTCGAAATTTTATTTAAATCGTGTGTAAAAGTCACAGATTTAATTTTAGACTTATAATATAAGTATAAATTAGCTTAACTACTGTAAAATCAGAGCTTCACTTTTATTTCATATTTGGCAGGAGTCAGTTTAGGTCTTCTAGAAGTATGTAAATGAAATTTCGAACATTTAACAAGTTTTGCGGGTTCCATATATACTGGTATGCTAAATGAAATACAAGTATATTAAATATTAAACACTTTATGAGTTGTGATAAGTAAAATTTACTCGTGTTGGTACCTGTAAAATACATATGGCACATTTTTTCTATTTTTTTTTTACTTTTTAATTTTTGAACTTGGCTGGACACGTAGACGCGTGCCTTCAAAATGTAAATTAATGTTTACATTGAACAGAGCGCTCAATGTACCTACAATACCTATATGTAGTCTTTTGGTTACGCTTATAGGAAGTCCTATAAATATAGGAACAAGTAACTATTAATCTCATTATTTTCTCAAGTCTTGCTCGAGTATGAGCTGAACTAAATAAATATTAATAAGAAAAATATAATTTTATAAAGATAAGATCAAGGATAAGGAAACTTAAAATAAAATTTGTGATTTAGTTAGGTTGTGATCATTAAGTCATATAAGGTATGTTCATCTATAGTACTTTTCTCGTTCTTTTTAGGGACCTGAGGTCCTGAAGTTTGTGATATCACTGGACCCTTGTCTGTTTGTCAGAGCGATATCATTTTAATTCTAACGTCACCACATGCCAATTTTCAACTGTTTCTTGAGAAGTCAACAATGTAGGAAGACAGTTGAGAATTTGGCATAAATGCTTTGCACAAAATAAATACACTTTATGATACTTTTTATAATATTTATGTAAATATCAATATAATAGAGGGCAAAGGATACATGAACTGTATCTAAAAAATATGACTCCTAAAGTCATTTTCAAAGTTTGAAAAATAAATAGTAATCTGAAAATTTCTAGATAAGGAAAAATATGTTTTTTATAAATGCAAAATAAACTTTTCTTGTAAAAATTGTCTTTTCTACATTTGCTATTACGATACCCTTCATGGAACAATCCGACCATCGTTTGGCTGCCAGTAGTTCTTTAGAAGTAGTGAACATCAATGAACTAATTGGAGCTTTGCATAACTCTGTAAATTTATAGTGATCTCTGGTGATGAAATAACTTCCTACAGTGAAACATAAATTTAAGGTGTTCGATGATAAACGTGACAGGTCGTGGATTCAATGTCCACTCAAAGAAACAAAATGTTTCATATTTTCATTCCGTCGCTCTGGTAACAAGGCAAAGCGCGGCGTTGAGTAAGCTCCACCACTCAACACGCAATGCCTCAAATTCGGCAGTAAATCTGGAATGGAATGAAATATCTTAGCACAAAATTTTTAATTTTTCTCTGCCCATGTAAAGTTAAAAACATGAAATATAAAATGCTTAACTTAAAGGTATAAGAAGAAGAAGCTATAAAATGTTTTTTTCGAAACAATCCTCAGGATGTGTTATGTAGTTAGTTTCCTCTGCGCAGTATTTGTAACAAACTTAACACGCAGTAGTGGAAGACTATGACAATATATCGATGGTGTCTAGGGACAGAAACATGTCAATAAAGAAGAGGGGAAAATAAGTTTATACGTTGAAAGAAAATTATAAATATAAATTGACACTTATAATAAGTCTGTACATAAAGGTTATATCACGTAATATATAAGAAAAATATACAGAACGGTGTCCTATTACGCTAGTATACTATACAATTGTAATTGTTTTCAAGTGAAAAATGAATATTTATTCCGCTCTCCCGTAAAGGATACCTTTTAAAGTGACCTCTTATTGGTGGAGACCGTCGTTATATAAATACTTATTTAATTTGTCTATTCGTTATAGATGCGGACCGCCCTTGTCGTTGTGACGAGTTTGCTAGCTACTTTAACTTTTCCTGCACACGCGACTGATGAAGGTAAATAATACTTTTTTTTTCATTAATTTATTTATTTATTATTTATTTATTTATATAAAAACAATCTAAATGACAACGGATTTTTTTAACTTACTTCCCAGATTTCCTCGTAAAAAAGGTATAAAATATTTATAAAAATGCAAAAATAAACTAAAAATGTAAAAATATTATAAAAAATGTGTTGAAATTATAGAAAACTCTGACTGAAAAAGTTACAGCTCATCTTGGCAAAGCGTGTGTGACTCTTTAACTAATATATGATCTGATTAGCAATATACAGAATCACTCTGAAGAAATTGGCGATAAACAACATGTGACGTCATCCAAGTGCGTCTCAAATGGAGGCATTTGAGCAGCTCAATGAATTTTGCTGTATAAAATTACGTGAATACTATGAAGCTTATTTATATTACATTATTACCTGCATTTTAAAAAATCTGAGAAAAAAGTATGATTATTTAATCATTACTCTGTGTCCAGCTCGCGACAGTTAAAGCGGAGAGAATTGTAATGGGATTACAATTCTCTCTCTCTCTCTATTGAGACATTCCATTCCATTCCCCACTTTTAGTCAAATTTCTGTAAGATAACAATACCAGAGGTATTGTTATCAGAGCGAGTAATTGAAATATTTAAATATTTCATTTTCTCGTGTGGCAATCGAACCCACAACCGTCGCGTTTACAGTCGCATGCTTTTCTCTGCGCCATGATGTAGTTTTTTTTATTTATTACTACTACTCTACTCAGCTTCACGCTGTATCCCGCACGAGGCAGGGTAGGCAGAGGGAACCCGGGAACCTAGTGTTAAGACACTCCGTTCAACTTCCGTTCCCCACTTTCCGCCGAATTAGAGACACTGTGTGTTGAGTGGCGGAACTCAACGCCGAGCTTTGCCTTATTACCAGAGCGAAGAAATGAAACATTAAATTTTTAAATTGAAAACTAAATATTTCATTTCCTCAACCAGGGATCGAACCCAGAACCAGTCGGTTACAGTCACAATATTAGAGACTATCGTGGCGTAATGGTACAGTTTCTAACTCTCCTTAATGTTATGTTATCTGTTACTAGATATCCCAGAGTATGACTTCGTGATAGTGGGGGCGGGATCTGCTGGCGCTGTGATAGCGGACCGGCTGTCTGAGTGTCCCCACTACAAGGTGTTGGTGATCGATGCTGGAGATGATGCGCCTGAAGATAGCATTGTAAGTATCTTAGTTTTTTTTAACTTCATGCTGCAATCGATGATGGGCTTTTATTTTTGGCCCAAAAATTAGTTGCGGCAATAATATGTTGACGTCTTTCGTCTTTATCTGTTTAGCAGATGCAAGCAACGTGGATATATTTAGTTTTTTTTTTTAAATACGCCTAGGAAGAGTTTAAGATGTTTTCGTTTTTTGATGACTTAAACATTTTTCTATTAAATACCAAATAACGAGCAAATAAAAAATCCAAAAAGAAAAAATATGAATTACAAAATTTTAATGAATTATTTTGTTTCTATAATGACATTTATATAATAAATTAAGAAATAAATACACTTATATAATAATATAGATAACCATACTACTCTTAAAATATATAAAATACGTAAAAAAAATTATAATTCATATATTATAAATTTAAATTTAAGAAGCGTATAAAAAATTTGAACAAAGCAGGATTTGAACCTGCGCCTTTTGAAAACCGTTCAAGCACTCTGACGTTCTCACCAAGCTACGTCGAAATTCTTATACGCTTATTACAACTTATTTATGTTGTTAGTATCTCTTTAGGGAGGTTTTTACAAATTCCCGCTACCCAAATCATGTAATATAATCACAAGACGATTTAAACATTCGTATTTTTTACATAATTTCATTATTAATATTTTATTATTAATTTTAGCCTTTTACAATTTACAATATACCAACATTATTACTTAATATATGTTGTTATTTTGTTTTAGATACCTAGTCAATTTCCAAACTTGCCTCATACAAAATATGACTGGAATTTCACAGCAGTAAATGATCACCGAACTGCGCAGGATCACACAATAAAGGCTTTAAACATTACGTGTGGGCGCGTCCTCGGCGGTGGCAGTAGCGTCAACTACATGATGTATGTTCGAGGTTGTCCTAAAGATTACAATATTTGGGCACGAATGACAGGCGATTCTTCATGGAATTATACTAATATTTTACCATATTTCTTAAAAAGTGAAAAATTAGAAGATTCAGTTATACTAAGATCACATTATAGAGAATATCATGGAACGGAAGGATTTTTAGGTGTTACAAGAGAAAACAGAAATGCAACACAGCCTTACTTGAAAGCTTTTGCTGAAATTGGGCACAAGATACTTATTGATGTGAATGGAGAAGATACAAAGGGATATACTCTACCACTTTATACAATTGCTGATGGCGTCAGACAAACAACTTATTTAACAAATTTAGAGGCTAATAAACATCGTATTAACTTGCATGTTATGAAACTTACAATGGTTATTAAAATATTAATAGAAAACAAAAGAGCGGTAGGAGTCAAAGCGGTAACGAATGACAATAAGATAATTATAATCAAAGCTCGAAGAGAGGTTATCATATCAGCAGGGGCAATAAATAGTCCAAAATTACTAATGCTTTCAGGAATCGGTCCGCGAAATCATTTAAAATCATTAAACATCCCAGTGAAAAGTGATTTACCAGTGGGTTACAATTTACAAGATCATATTGTAGTTGTAACGGCGTTCAGAACAGAGACTCCGCCACCAGGCGAACAATCTCCACCAACTGATCCTCATAAATTTCCAGTACCTCTTGTCGTTGGTTATGTGGCCTTAAACGAATCTGAAATTTGCCCACAGTATCAAGTATTTAATATGATAATATCTAAAGGTTCTCCTGCAGCGTTCAAATTGTGCAACTTTAATAATGGATTAAAGAAAACTATATGCATTAATATAAAACAAGCTATCAGAACTCGAAATATTTTATTTGGCAACCTCAATATTTTGCAACCAAAGTCGAAAGGTCGTATCCTTCTAAGGAGTACTGATCCAAAAGATGTACCGCTTATTGTAACCAATACGTTCTCTGATGACCAAGATTTAGAGAATTTAGTTGATTATGTAATGGATTATAATAAAATACTTAATTCTACATATTTTAAAAGTATACATGCAGATTTTGTGGATTTCAAGCTGGAAAAGTGTCCACAATTTGATTTGAGTAACAGGAAATATTGGAGATGCTACGTCCAGAGTATGATGTCATCTATGTTCCACTACTCAGGCACGTGCTCTATGACATCGGTGGTCGACAGTAAACTGAAAGTGCTTGGAATAAGAGGGCTACGAGTGGCAGACGCCAGCGTCATGCCAAGAATTGTGAGTGGGAATACCAATGCAGCAGTTATCATGATCGCTGAGAAGCTGTCAGACATGGTGAAGGAAGATCACCTTTGAAAACTGGATAGCCCTACACAGCATTAAACATTTTTCTGAGAAGCCATAGAGAGATATAGATGTTTAAACGTGAATAAAAATAATATAAAAGATAGTAATTAAGTTTACAGTAATATATCTCATACATTTGAATAACACTTAGAAATAGTGACTGTGAACTCAAAAATGTTTTATTATTTGGCTATAGTATAATATTAACTTTAAACGGGGGAATCAGCGGGAGGGTCGCTAGTTTTAAATTTTAATTCTATATAGCATGCCTGGAATATAATCATAGATAAATTTTACGTGACGTACAGTATAGAGAAAGTGGCGTACCGTATGTGGAATTATTTAACTAATTTATACGAAAATAATTTTCTTTTCTAAGTGTAGATTATTACAAAATTATTAAAAATATTGTTATTACATTGCAAGTAAGTAGTTTGAAGATTTACTTTTATATGGTTTCAGCCACAATTGATAATTTTGTCAATCAATTTTGTTACTCATTTTAAATGAAACACTTTTAAACAATCAATATAAGGGATTAATATGTTTGAAAGTTTTTTATTTAAAATGTGTAACAATCGCGAAAATCAAAGATATTATTAATTTTATTACTGAATAGTCTGTATGTATACAAATTGAATGACTTCTACGTTACCACAATCCTTGCCAATTGTTTGTAACAAGTCATTGTCGTACAATTGGCAGTAAATAATAATTAAATATACAAAGAAGTTAACTCCTATAATAATGAATTTGATTGCATGGATACAACGCGTACGAGAAAGTTAAGAAATGACTTAATCGTTGCTAGAATATAATGTTGTCTTGTAGCGAATTTGTGTGTGTACACATATTTTATGATTAGGATTATTTTTTAACTCCAAGCTCGATCCCCACATAGGTGTAGGCAGAGGATACTTGAGAACCTACTGTTTAAATACTCCGTTCAAATTAAGACGTTTCCATTTATCTTAATTATTCCCTGACCGACCCTACCATGCGTGAACAGAATGTACTATTTAAGGCTGTCATGGTACAGTGTCTGAATTATTTTCATTTTATCGCTCTAGTAGTAATATAAAGCACGGCGTTGAGCTCCACGACCTGACCAAATGTCTCAAAACAGGGTTCCCTATCCATTGCTATATGCTGTGAGATGACACAGTGTCAAAGTAATTTTTATAAGAAGATTTATTTTTTCACTTAATTAAACATGTCCTAATTATAAAAGTGTTAAAAATCTGATGTAATGGTTTCCTGCCAAGAAGATATATGCGATATGAACTATCAAGAAAATAATAAAAATATTATGATATAGTGTGTTTTTCCTTAATTACCTCTTCAATAATTTATGTACCTACTCGTTATTGTGTTAATTAATGCAGGAACCTAAGTAAGTGGAACATGTTTTTTATGTTTCAAATGGTCAATGTTTTGTTTTATAATTATATGATATAGAATTATAATCTATATATATATATATATATATATATATATATATATATATATATATATATATATATATATATATATATATATATATATATATATATATATATATATATAAATATATATATATATATATATAAATATGTCTGTTATTGTATTGCAGTATACAATAACAGACATATTTTAAGAGATCAAGAGGTGGTGGTGGCACAAGTGTGCTAACGCGTCAGGTCGTGGATTCAATTCTCACTGGAGAAAATTATGCTATGGCAGGGTAGGCATAGGGAACTTGGGAACCTAGTGTTAAGACACTCTGTTTTGCCATGTACCGGAGCAAAGAAATGAAAACATAAAATATTTAAATTGAAAATATTAAATATTTCATTTCTTCGAATGGGGATCGAACTCATAACCTGTCGGGTACAGTCGCACGCTTCTACCGCTACGCCACGACAGGACTGGACTTTCTTTCACTGGAGGAAATGTTTTTTTTTTCACTTTGGTAACGATACAATGTGACGATGAATTTCATCACTGAACACGCAATGCGCCCAGAAATCAGAGAAAATGAAGAACGCAGCGATCTTCCATACCAGGGTTTCAGGTCAACGTCAAGTATTACCGAATGTTGACAAACTTAAGTTGACAGTCATATGCACTAATTTTGTATAGAATGAAGCACAAATTTTAAGTTTATAATAGTTATTAGTATACATTTTCAAATCAGTACACATAGTAAAATTATACATATGTTAGTAATCTTAATTACTTAATAAAAGTATTTAATAGGAAAGGTGATATTTTATGACTTTCAAACTCATAAAATACCCAATATATATCGTTTATAGATCTTTATAGATCTTTAAAATGTTAAAATGAAATACTTAGCAAATATGTAAATATTATAAAACATAAGTTAGTTTAATAATCTATGGTAACAAGGCAAAAAACGGCGTTGAGATCCACCACTCAACACACAATGCCTGCAAAAATGCCACATGCCACAATGCCAACGCAAAAAATAGTAGCAACATTTCAATCTACGCCACTTGGAGAGTACGCGGACGGATCTCAAGAGGCGCGGGTTCACTTCAATACTACTACTATACTACGTTCAATAAAACAAAATAAACGACTCCACTTCGCAGAGTGACAGTAAACCACAATCATGGCATCGTATTAACATTAGTTATCGACCGCAGGCGCTATCGCCCTACATGCTAATATATGAGTATGTGCGTGTACGTAATACACTACAAAGTAATACCTACATTTATATAATTGGAAATCCTCAATTACAGAACACTAATCGCTTCAATCCGAATTGATTTGTAATCAACTAAATAAACCCTTTGAGGAAATTAAACATTTTATATTTTCAATTCTAATTCACTTTGGTAAAGTTGAGGTAAAGTGCGGCGTTGAAATGTAAATATGAAATATTTCATTGCCTCAAATGGAAACTGTTCCCACAACCTGTTGTTGACAGTCGCAAGGTTGTGCTCCTACGCCACGAAAGGCCTCAACACCTCAGACTGAAAACTTTTCAAAATATTTTTATATGTAATGTTCAATATGTAGGTATTACGTAATAAGTTGCTGAATTGTTAAAGTTTTAAAAGTTATAAAGTAAAAAAAAGCTGGAACTTACGTTTTATTTAACTTACATACGTTTTTAAAGGATTGTTAATAAACACTCTATTTTATTTATAAGTGCAGAAGCTTGTGAAAGTTAATAATTCGATTTTTTGAACTTGACTTCACGCTGTATCCCGCACATGGCCGTGTACGCGGAGGGAACCTGGGAACCTAGTGTTAAACCACTTCATTCCTTTTCTATCTTTTCGTTGAATTTAAGATGTTAAGCGGTGAAACTTAACGCCACGGTTGACCTTGTTACCAGAGCGAAGAAATGTAAAAAGAATGAGGAGGGCACGTAAAAAGCATAAGGAGGGCATGTATGCAGATGTTGATGACAGCGGGACGAGGCGAAAGAGGTATGCCGAGACCGTAGCTTTTTGCGCTTTCTGCCTGGGCTAGGCTAGATAGAACGGAGCGCAAAACGCTACGGTCCGTTATCCGGCAAGGGATATGGCGTTAAGCTAAGTAAGTAAATAAAGTAAAGTATAAAAAACATAAAACATAAAATTCAATGATTTATTCACTTATAATTTTAATAATAACTATATTAGCACAAACAGTGGGTTTGAATGTTCTAGAATTCCGTAGAAAGTATAACAACGGAAATGAAGTAATTGATTGTCTTATCACTACATTTACACTAAACATTACTTTGAGTAGAGCAAGCAAGAGAGAAACGAAATAATTGTATTCTACATATACATATGTATAAGTAAGGTAATTATTGCATATCTCATATTGTTATCAAATGAACCGGATTAATCGCGTATATTGAATGGTAAACATTTTTGGGAAACCCGACCCCATTATTATCTAAAAGTTTGTTTTCAAAAAGGTATTTTAATTCATATTTTTTATCCACAACTCGTACGTACATCCATATTCATTGACAAGGAATTAAGAGACAGCGTACAGTACAGTCCGAAAGCGCATTACGATTCTAACATTGTCCCGCTGAAATGTAAATCATAGAGCTTTTCGACGTTTCCGAAAGCCGCTGAAACCGGCTCAGCTTTTAGATTACTCGATCCGCATATTGTTTTTTGTTAAATGTAAAAAAATGGCTTAACGTGCGCGTGTGGTCGAATCACAAGGTGGCTTAGCTTTGATATTGCTTAGATTACACATGTACATATGTATACATATAGAATATTACCATTTAATATTGGAGTTTTACCACAAGGACGTACGTACGTTATATAAAATTTTTATAATACTACTAGTAATTGGAGATATATATATATATATATATATATATATATATATATATATATATATATATATATATATATATATATGTAGTATATATATACATATATATCACCAATTACTAGTAGTTCCCGTTCCACTTCCGTTCCCCACTTTGCGATTTAGATTTCCTTTTATTTTAGACAATTATTACAGTGAGTTCCCTGATGTACCCAATATTCTACCTATCGTATTTATTGTCGTTTTGGAACAACTCGAGTGGCCTCTCCGAACTCGAGGCTCGATCGCTTAAATTGCAACAGTAATCTATCACGTACAGTACACCAGTACAGTGAGCTCGACGCAGGCTAACCGACTGAACGAAACGAGGATTGGAGATCTGGCAGGTCGGGACGCTAGGATGGCTGTAGTAACGACTTGTTATGTTTAATATTTATTAAAGCATTGCAAAGCAAAAGCAAAGTAAACATAGAAAATACAGTGAGAAAACACTCCGTTCTCCACGCAACGTATAGTTTTTGAACACAACGCTACGCTTTTTCTTGTTTGTAAAACGGAGAAATTTATATAATTCAATCACTTGAGTATCTACGACGAGTTTTCTATAATTCAATTTTTCGAAATTTAAATAAAACTGTAAATGCGATACTTGAGGGTAGTACTGACTCAGAAAAAATAATTGTTACATTTCTTCGCTCTCTTAAAAAGACAACGAGTGCCGTTGAGTTCCGCCGCTTCGGGAACGGAGTGTATTAACACCAGGTTCCTCCTGCCTAATTAGAAAGGTAACATTAATCGAAGATCTGTTAATTGACTTATTATAAAAATCCACAACAACCTATCAGTTTTGACTTGTATCAAATTTTTCATAACAAAATTTGCCTATAAGATTTCTTGAAGTAATTAAAAGAAAACAGAATTTTATAAAAAATATATGAAACTAAAAGTTGAGGTATCCGTGGGAGCGGTACAAGCTGCGTCGTGGCAAAACTTTGTCTGTGAGCTAAAGCACGCTGACGACAGTCCTCTCATACATTTGTACGTTAATCAGATTATTCTATTATTCATAACAATTGGTACTTGAAGTATTATGAAATTGAAACAAAATACTTAACAATCTTGTTAAAACTTTGTAATATAAGTTCAGTTTTTTTAGTAATTTTGTGGTTTATATTTGCAACAGGGCGAATTTGTTTTTTCAGGCTGAATATTGACAGAAGAGAAGAAATAATCAAGTGCCCTCTAATCTCTCTCCACTTTGGACCTGAATTCAATTAATTTTACGTTGGAAAGCGGAACTTATCACCGCTTCATTGCTTATAAAATAAAAAAAACGTGGAAGACGGACATGGATTGGACTGTTTTAACAATAGGTTCCCAGGTTCCTATATCATTTAATGAGCTTTGTGTGAGTTACAAAGTGACGCTATAGACGCTACCCTGCCATGTGCGGGATACAACGTGAAACTGAGTGGTACAGCAATGACATATACAACATAATATCTGATTTGTGTCATATATTTAAAATACATGGTAAATTATGTTCTATTAACGTCGCACATTCCGTTATTTACAATTAGAGTTTTCAACAGTCCTTCCGCTAATATTTGTGTAACACAGTAAGGGCATTACGCGGAAGCATATCCAAGTTGTTTGAGCACTGCGCCCCCGGGGGCCGGGGGTCGCATTAGCCGGGGCAAATAAACGGTGACGACACTTTGCGAAGCAATAAGGGATGGTACGCCCTCCGGCCTCTGGCGTCGTGCTATGATACACATAAACACACATTTGCATAATGATGTTTACCCTTCTTTTTTGCCGCTTACAATTATGAACATTAATTTTAAAGGTCTGTTGTGGCACAAGGGCGCAAGTATGGAATTGCCCACTCGACGGGCTGTCGATTTGCTTCTTACTTGAAGAAATTAACTTAGCTTCAAGCTGTATCCCGCACATGGCAGGGTAGGCAGGGGGAACTTGGGAACCTAGTGTTAAGGCACTCCGTTCCACTTTCGTTACCCACTTTCCGCTGAATTTAAGGCATTGCGTGTTGAGTTGTGTGTGAGTGGCGGAGCTCAACGCCGCGTTTTGACTTGTACTAGTGCGAAGAAATTAAAAAAATAAATATTTAAATTGAAAATATTAAATCTTTCCCACAACCTGTCGGTTACAGTCACACGTTTGTGCCACTGCGCCACGACAGGTCTCAAGAATAAATTAAATATTTAATATTTTAATTTTTTCACTTTGGAAATTAAATGGTTTTTCCTCATATGGAGTATTATTCTCACTTCTGGACTGGTGCACCCAAGTGTCAGCTTGAACCATTTCATAACCGGTCACCTGATGATCATCGTCACCTGGTGAGTGATCAGTAATGTGACCCGTCCGCTCACTTGCCTTGTCCTTTCCGAAATAAAAATAGAACCAACAACCTTCGTACTTACAGTACGCTAGTGCTCCTACGCCACAACATTATCATTCTACTAATTATAAACTAATTATCATCTCAATTACAAACGCGCTGAAGCATACGGAAGCTGAGAGAATTATTGGTTCTCGAGTAAATTGGTCAAAGCGGCACTCGACGCGCTCGTCGGATTGGACGTACAACTTCTATAAACGCCAATGCAACACAAAACTTGTAAAGCAATAACGACTTGGAACCTTTAAAAGCTTAAAAACCCTTTTCAAGCTTTTAAATTTTATATTTTTATGTCTAGTTTAGTTAATGATTAATTTAATTAGTGGTAGGTACGTCACTCTTTTTATATTTTAATGAATTTGTCTGTTTGTTGTTTGTTTATGAGGAATAATGGTTTTGTTATTACGTTATTTATTACGTTACGTTTATTAATATACTCGTCATAAAGGTACGGTAACGGTTTGTCAGTTGGTCCATCTGTCCGTCTTTGCGTCCGCTCACTCGGTCGTCGTCAAAAATTCACGTTTCGTTCTTTTCGTTTAGTAATAATATAATCAGCAGTTGTTATTAAATATTTGTATATTTAATAATAACTGCTTAGCACTTAGATTAATACAAATTAGAAAAGTAACTTACCTTGAATTCAAAAGTTATTATTACTTACTTACTTATCTTCACGCTATATCCCTAGCGGGGTAGGCAGAGAAAATGGAGCGCAATACGCTACGGTCTCGGCATACCTCTTTCATCAGCCTCTTCATACAAGTCCTCCGGGGGGTCCTCATGCTTTTTACGTGACCTTTCTCCAGTATCGTCGATACTGTGTTTTCGAAGGTCAACCGAGGTCTCCCCCTCACTCTCTTACCACTTTTTTTCCTTCATAAATATTTCTTACCATTCTTTCTTTACTCATTCGCTCGACATGCCCAAACCACAGGAGCACGTTCTTCTTCATTCTCACTGTGACACCCACGCTAGTACCTACCATTCTGTGTATCTCTTCATTGGGTATGCGATCAGCTAAACTGACTCCGCATATCCGACGAAGAGATCGCATCTCTACAGTATTCATCTTTCTTACATTCTTCTTCTGTGATACTCACGTTTCGCTGCCGTATAACAGTGTCGATACCAACACTGCATTGTGTACGGCTAAACGCGCAGCTATGCTGATGTTTCGCCGTCTCAATAATGTAGCTTCCCTTTAAGGGGCCTTCCCTTTAACTCTGTTACCGGCAGCAATGCCTCTCCACATCCGTTTCGTATCTTCCGTCTCTGCTAAACATACTTCCCAAATATAATACCTCATTCACTTGTTCTAATATCATTTACACTGATCTTGCATTCTGTCCTTTCTTCATTTCTTTCAAATATCAGAACCTTCGTCTTATTCGTATTCAGGCTCAGACTATTATTAACAAAAAATTAACAAAAGTTATTAGAAGTAATTACCTTTTCTTTTTACGATTTGTATTGTGAAATAATAGCTGTCAAAAACGCTTCAAGAGTACCAAATAATACAAATAATACCAATCCTAACGAATTCTACAGTATCGTTTAGTTCACACAATCGTCACCCAGACGGCGATAGAAGACTTAGTAACTAATTGCTTACGAGAGTACGAAATGGTGTACATATGTTTTGGATTAATTATTGAATATTGTATTCAAAAGTAGCATTGCTGCTCTGATAAGGCAAAGCGCGACGTTGAGTTCCGCCATTCTCAAAGCATTGCCTTTAGAATTCGGTGTAAAGTGGGATACGGAAATATTTCAATGAGAACGGAGTGTCTTAACACTAGGTTCCCAGGTTCCCTCAACCTGGAGTAGGTTTGTGCTATATACAGAGTAAACTTTAAAAAAAAGTACAGATATAGTTTGTTTTTATTTGGATAGCTGAACCGGCGTGTCGATATATCACTGGACACACTATAACTGCGAACGTTCTCGTAAATGCGAATGTAGCCGCTGACGCCGCGCGATATTACTGGAGCGGTGACTGCCACTTGCCAGTGATGGCTTTACTGTTATGACTGTACATATCGTAATAAAGTAAATAGTAAACATTTGTAACTTTAACCGTTTTCAACTTACATCAAAGTACGCAAAGCTGACCTTGATTTAAAACGATATCAGTCGATTCTTTGACCATTTTATTAGACCTTAGACCACCACGGTGAATAAAGCTTTCTTTTTAAAAACCGCACTGAAACCGGTTCATATATTCAGGAGGTACGATGCCACGAATGGACACACAGTCGGACAATAAGATCATATTTATAACACTCATACTCAGCTTCACGCTGTATCCCGCATATGGCAGGGTATGCAGAAGAAACTTGGAAACCTAATGTTAAGACACTCCGTTCTAATTCCGTTCCCCACTTTCCGCCGGGAATTTTGGGGCATTGTGTGTTGAGTGGCGGAACTCAACGCCGCACTTTGCCTTGTTACGAGAGCGAAGAATTGCAAATATTAAATATTTCATTTGAAAATATTAAATATTTCATTTCCTCGATCGGATCGAGCCCACAACAGTCACAACAGTTTACAGTCACACGCTTATGAAGCTGTGTCACGATTGGCCTCATCATACTTATAGCACCCTACATTTTACATTAGAGGTTAAAACCCCACGCCTGGCAGTATAGGCAGAGGAAAGTTCGGAAACTAGTGTTAAGACACTCTGACGGTACGTTAAACACTTTTCGCCTAATTTAAGGCATTGCGTGTTAAGTGGCGTATTCACAGAACAGCCCTATTGAAGATATATAATAGTAAAATCTTTCTGCCTGCGTAATGGATGATGAAAACGAAAAATATTGTTGTACCTTTAATAATAATTATTTCATAGCTTGTTATTTTTATATTATACGACACAGCGAGTACTAAATATAATTACTTTTTAATGAGCTAAAAATAATTAGCTATGATACCAATTGATTGTGTAAAAGTTAAAGAGTAATTTAATTTGGTGCCTAAATGCCAGAATTATGAAATCAAAACAATTCGCTATATTGTAAAAAATATTTGAAGAAATGAATTAAAAATCCAATTGTAATTTTCCATTTTCGATTTTATTTTCCCTTACAATTAGAATTGAGGTCGAAAAGAAGAATAGCTTAAACATTTTAACGTTGCGGTCGAATGCACTCATTTTTTATGAAGTGAACTAACAAATATAACTTTGTAATTATTGTTTCTAATTTGTAAGTCTTCATTAAATGTCATACATTAGTGATGAAAAAATGTTAGTATCTTTTGTTTGCGTTGACTTAAAGCTCTACGATACTTTAAACACAAAAAAAAAATCGGTGCTCAAAGGGACTGTACAGCTGCACATTTTATATAAGGTTTAACTTGATACGGCCACGCGGTCTTGCGGATTTTACATAAGGAATGAAGTATGGAACCCTAAACATAATTAAATATTATTGTATAATGGCGACTATTCACTATATATTACACAGAGATTCCTTTAACGACATTCTATGTCGCTCTCGAACACTAAACTATACTCATGTCAAGTTAAGTACAGTTTAAATGTAATATTACATACTTGCTCTTAAAAATAGTACATGTTTGTTAAACTTTAATCTACCCCTTCATCTCTAATCACTAATCTTGATTAGTGATTAGAGATTAGATATTCTCTGATCACTTTAACTGACAAAGCAGCTAAATGTTGTTATTTCCACATTCCATTACCATTTTCAAAGAAAACTAAAAGAATGTGTTTTTTTTCTTTTGTAGTCCATACATGTAATTGCAGGCTCTGACTAGTATATCTAGTATAGTATATCTAGTATAATCCTACACTAGTTCGTACGTTTGTACAGCTTATTGCAGTCCATTTTGAAAGTAGGTTTCACTCATCGAACCCTAATTATTCTGGTCTTGACTTACTCGCATTGGGCCGCTACCTTCCACATTCTACTCTCTTTTTTCAATCACTACTTTTATTCATGCTATAAATAATTTCTATACGCAATTTTAATATATTAACCAATATATACAACAAAGGCGCATCAATCAAGCAAGAAGCTCTCATTACTACGTGCAAATACTCGTATTCTCAACACTCCAAATCTCAAATCGCAAAGCATAAAATAAAGCCCATAACGCGCGAGTACTTAAGTGACATACTTAGTCCGATTGAATTTACCCTGCAAATAAAAATTTAAGACTGCAAACTTCTAAAGTGGGAAAGTACGGTGTTTCCTCCTCACCCCGCAGTCCGTAGTACGCGTCCATTAGCCAAGACGCCGGCGGTTGAATTTTTATGTGAATAATTGATAAGAACTGCTAGGAATTGGCGTGGATTTTTTTAATTTAATTAGTAAATGGATTTAATTTTTTACAAAAAATATTTTTTATATATAGAATTAATCATATTGTTAAGACAGTTTCAAGCTAGCCCTCGCATATGGCACGGTAGACAGAGATCAGGTCCCTCTGTCTGTTAAGATACTCGGTTTACTCTTTTGGATACCTTAATAGGTCTATAACATATTACAAAACGCTAAGATTAATTTTTAGATGATGTATTATTATGTTATAATGAAGATTTTATTTTAAAAAAATATATTTCTTTTAACAGTTACTTCGAAAGTTATGATTTAGGTCTTAAGGATGATGATCCCGTAGGACTCCAGCGCATTTTAAAGGTCTGCGTGGAACTGAATTCCAAAAGAATGAATGAATTAGTTCCATTCCCCCGTTCTGACATAAATAGCGGTGTTCAGTGGACGAATTTAAAGAGAACGGTGGAATCGAAGAATGGTGGAATGGACACGACTCTGTCTGCCTACTAGTTATGTTTCGTTCTAAAGTTAGTTTGTTATACAGATTTGTTCTAAGTTTAAATAAAGTCTGGTTAGGTTTCACTTTTATTAATGAAGAAACAATAATAAGAAAAAGTAAATTTGGAGCTGGTTGAACTTGGAACGTGTTCCAATGGTTGTTCTTTAAAAAAATAAGGAAAAAAAAGGGTAACCTAAAACAATTATGTACATCACTTATATATATATATATATATATATATATATATATATATATATATATATATATATATATATATATATATATATATATATATATATATATATATATATATATATATATATATATATATATATATATATATATATATATATATATATATATATATATATATATAGATAGAAATTAAGAAAATAGAAATAAGTCCATATATAAATAATTAATCTTATGTAAGTCAATATCATGTAACTAAGTAATGGTGCCGGAATGGAACGACGGAAGTATCAAGGACGAGTAAAGTTCAAGTGTTCAAGGTGATCGAGGTGGTCGAGGACGTGAAATGCTTAGTTTTTTTTTCAGTTTTTTTTTCAGTTGCACTCAAAACACATTGTACACTGCATACATACAGATTATATCCCGCTGATTGGCAGAGTGAATTTGAAAAACTAGTGTTAAGACACTTGTCAATCAAGAGAGGCGGGAATCAAAGCCGCACTTCACCTCGTTACCAGATGAAAGTATTAAAAACTTAGTTTTTAGAAGTGAGAATAGACAAAGCAACCGTTGCATTTACAGTCACACTATTGTGGCATGACGTCCTCATATATTATTGTTTTATTACAATATTCTATCATGTTTTACTATTTTATTTTCCAAATGAATTTCATAACTTATTAACCCTATCCAGCCCCGGACGATGTCGGGACGCCACAGTAAATCAGCCACGTCACGCAACTATCGTATTATGAAGAGGGATGGCGGCAGCGGGTAATATTTAAGCGTTTAATTTGCCACTGCTCACCATTGACAAGGGTCGGCTATTTGTACTCACCTGTGACACACGGCCTTCGCCAGGGTTGACATGCGGGTGCCGGCTGAGTTAAAACGTATTATTGTGCCATTGAAAATATATACCGAAATTCTGTAATTCAATTTTAAACGAAACTGGATTTGAATCTGCAGTTAAGCAGCTCAGCTGTTTGCACTTCACTTGTGCCGTAAAGATAAAAATTCCTTAAATATTCTGTCATTTAAAACCGGCGTTAAGTAGTAACTTCGGCCACTGCGTTCCGCATTGTGTAATTTCGGGCCCCGGTGCCCATCTATCTTAAAGGCCGGCAACACTCCTGTAGCTCTTCTGAAATTACATGAGGCCATGGGCGACGGTGATCACTTACCGTCAGGTGACCCGTACGTTCGTTGCCGTCTCGTCCATAAAAAAAAATGTCATCAAAATCTTTGTGATTCTTCTGCATGTTTTTGAAAGGACTCGCTGTCAAAAATAAACTATAGAGAGAGAATACGTAAGCATACTGTTTATTCATCACCACTATAAATAATAAACAGTTACCTGAGATCCTCCACCTTCCCCTTTAGTGAAAACCCATTTTATAAATATTTTTTTAAAAACTAACTAAGATTCTAGATATTTGCAATATTATTGTAAATATGTATATTATGACTTAAAATATATAAGTTAACAAAACTATAGATTATAAGCCTTATTTTTCAACAAAAATATTTTACAAACTGTTATATATTAAATCTTATATCATACGATTATTTAGAAATAATAATATGAAATATTTTAATTTAGACAATTCAAGCCAACCAAAATACGAAACTAGCAACATTATATAAATTTATCACTAGCAACACTTAATTTTCGTTCAGAAATGTATCACGTAATTTGTTTACTAATTTCATTGTCATATATTATAAATGATTGTGATAATAAGTTATTTTTAGATACAAAAATCTCTTGTTGTTTCTTATCTTTTTGTCATCTATCGTTAACAATATAAACATGTCAGATGTATGTCCATAAGTAAATAGTTCAGTTTAGTCATATTCATGTATTGAGCTGATATCTGTCAGCTGTACGGAGGACTCAATCTGTCAGATGGTGAATAGCAAAGCAGAGCGGTAGTGGGAATTATTTTAACAAATATGTGTTTTTATTTTCAATTTCACACGCATAGGTAATCGCCGCGCCTAGTTTTAGCTTTAGGTTAATATAACTACGAGCCACGGTCGCTGCGGGCGCACAATGGGCTCTAGAGATAGGGACACAAAGTCTCTACACAACAAGTTAAAAGAGTACTTCAAGAAGGGTACATCGGGTGCGTATGGTTAGCCGGGTTTATTATTAGGTGGGCCGAGAACCGGCCGCGCGATTCAGGTGGCTAACAGTATGTATTTGTGGGCGCAGCGCCCGTTGTGGCACAAAATGAGGTGGTGGTGACCGCGGAGCTTCGACGGGAGCTCAGCCCGGAGGCGCCGCTGAACCGCCGCCTACGCGCCATCAAGGATGTTGGTGAAAAGATCCTACAGTTCCGCGTCCAAGAAGTAAGTACCTACCATGTAATATAATTATACCCTCATCCCATTAATTACAAAAAACACCCCAACTGTCATTTAAATATCGTAAAATAGATAGAAAATCTCTTAAGAATTGTAGTTTTTCAAAAGATCTTATGTTTTTTTCCCTACTGTAAAAATATAAAGGTGTCAGATTACCTAAACAATTGTGTAATTATAAATTATTTATTTATAACAATTTTTAAAAGTAAAGACAAAAAGAATTCTCTGTTTATGTATATATCTCATTTCAATACTTTTGTTGCATATTTTTAAAATAATTGGTTGACTCATTTTCTAACCTATTAGGGTAATTATTATTTGTAACTACAAAATAATAAAATTAGAATAACATGCAATAATATGCACAATCAATGTATACACATGTATCTAGTTACTACTAGACTACAATTGTAAATGTAACTTTAGTTTGAGGTGCATAGCAACAGTTTCTTTACAGTGCTAAATTGTAAGTTAGGTAGCCTTAGAGCTTATATATATTAATATTTAAACTACATATCAAGTAAAAATGTATTTTTTATATAAAATGTATGATTTTATCACAAACTTCAAACTTTTTTTAGGTAACTTGCATTATCAATGACACAAATAATTATCTGCTTTATCTATAGCTTTGTATATCAGTCAATGCATTTCAATGAATATTTTAATAATAAAATTAACAAAAATAAAATTATATAATATATAATAAAACAATTAAAATGATATATGATATATAATATTTAAAATAAATGTGGGAAAAAGTATTTAAAGAAAAAGAACTTAAGATATTATTGAGAAAAGTCAATAAAAAAGGAATGAAATAAATATTAAATGTTTTAATAAGAATATCAGCTTTCAAAATAGTGTTATTCACAAGAAAGTGTCTTTAAAACAAAATTTAGGTTTGAATTTTATCTGGGAGCTGACCAGAGAGCCTGAAATCGATACACTCCAATAATATAACAACATTTTCTGCTTATTAGCAGAACTTAACACTGCATCTTGTCTTCATAGAGTAAAATAAACAATGAATTCCCAAGAATCCAGACAAAACTTATAAACTGGCCTCTAATGTAATAAAATACAGTGAGTGCACATACATTTGAAGTACAATATGACATCAGCTTCTCAGAACTATTAACACAAAAATGCTTTTCATTGTAAATGGCTTTTAAATTGTTATAACTGACTCATATATATATAATTGTCACTATAATTTTTTTAACTGCTTACTATGAATACACAACTATTTTGTATATATTTTTTCAGCTTTAGGCTGGGTAGGCAGAGGGAACTTGGGAACCTGGAGACCTAGTGAGTCACTCTGTTCCCATATAATTGTTTCCTTCAGTTTTTCCACATAAAGAGGTGGATCTCAACACTCAATATATATCAAATATATAATTGTTATTTTTGCATTTTCCAGGGTGGTATAGAAAAAATATGGGCATATACAAGAGACCTCCTTGAAGATCCTAATATAGAAGCTCGTCATGCAGCCCTGTGGCTCCTAAAATGCATTGCTGAAGGCCAATCTGAATTATTAGTTATGCGCACTATATTATTTACATATTTGAAAGATACACATGCAAGCCATCCACCAGAGGATTATCAGCTCCGCTTCAAACTTCTGTACACATTAACTAATTCAGGAAAAGATATTAAATGTCTTGAGGAACAGGTAATGTATTATATATAGCTATATTAACTTTTAATATTTTAAAAGAGAGTTTTTAAAAATTAAATGATAAGGTAATTTTGAAATTGCGCTAACTTATGCAATTAACAATTTATTTGATATGAAATTAATGTTTATAAATTGTATCAGTATGAGTACAGTTATTGTTTATATTAAAACCTTAAAAAAATACTTTCCTAATGACATTGAAATCTGAATATTTTCAACTATCTTACGTTTTTTTAAGCTGTCCATTGTAGGAACTAGCAACAAGCCCGGAAACTAAGTGTAAAGATGTTTTCTGCCAAATTCTAGAGACATTGCATATTGAGTGGCAGAACTCAATGCTGTGTTTTGCCTCGTTATCAGAATGAGATAATGAACATATAAAATATTTCATTTGCATGGGTGATAGCCATCACTTTTATAGCTTCATGCACTTTTATAGCACAACTCCTATGTGTTTTTCAGAAATTTGAAAATTCTCTCTTGTCTTACTGACTTTTGGAAAGTAGGGAGAAATAACAATTTAACATTTATACTATTTTAAATGTGTAATTCCACACTCAGGAAAAAAAAATAATAATTTGAAAAGTATACATAAGTTTGAACATAGCGGGATTTGAACCCGCGCCTCCTGGAAATTGTTCAAGCGCTCTGACTGACTAAGCTATACGTTTTCATTAAGCTACGTCGAAATTCTTATATGCTTATTTATGTCGTTAACATCTCTGTAGGGAGAGAGTTGTAGTCAGGACCGAACTCACAACCAGTCGCTTTTATACGTTTGTGCCACTGCGCCACCACAGACCTCTTAACTATAACCCTTTTTGTTTAATAAACAATGAACATATTTATATGTTATTTCAGATCGGGCCGTTCCTACTGGAGTGGCTGCCACAGATACAGATACCCGCGCACGTCGTGGAGTTCATCAACCTCGTCACCAACGTGGTGAAGTTTAACGCCGTATACTTAAATGAGGATATCGTCCACGGCATTGTCAAGTATGCATTGTTTTTATCTATTACTGGCGACCTGTCCGCGGCTTCGCCCGCTTAAATTACACTATTTTATATACTAGTTTCAATTACTTTCTTTTTCTAAACAAAACTTAAACTAACTAAGCTTTTTAACTTTTTTCTTTTTTTTTTTTTTAATAACATTATCACTTTTAAGACAATATCTAAAAATGTTCAGGGAATGTTGCCAATTTATGATAAGTGGTAAGCCGTTTCTAAAATAAGTGGATAAATGGACAAAAACTTAAAATAATTAATGGAATTAAAAAAAAAAGGATATCCATGTCTGACTGAGTTTTTTGTGTAATATTTTATTTCCTGGCATGAGGTATTATATTAGCAATTTATATATTACTCGTATCAGGAATGTTTCCTTAAAATGGAGTAGAAATATATATTATAATTTATTTTTATATATGCTCTATATTCCTAAATATGGTAATATAGCAAAGCGCGGCGTTGAGTTTCGCCACTCAACACGCAATGCCTTAAATTCGGCGGAAAGTAGGGAACGGAAGTGGAACGGAGTGTCTTAACACTAGGTTCCCGGGTTCCCTCTGCCTACCCTGCGTCGTGCGGGATACAGCGTGAAGCTGAGAGAGAGAGAGACAGAATATTCCTAAATGAATAAAAAAATGAAAAAGATAGTTTTATAAAATGATAACTGGCACTTATTCTGCATGTTTTCATTTTATATATAATCTTTCTGCATCGCGACAATCTGCTTTAAAAGAAAATATGTTGCAGCGTGGCGTGCCACACGTGCGCGTACTCGGCGGAGGCGGGCGCGGTGCTGGGCGCGCTGGCGCTGCTGGAGGCCGTGGTGTCGTACTCGCTGCTGCCGCGCGCCGCGCTGCCCGCGCTCGTGGCCGCGCTCTGCCGCACCGTCAACGTGGACCACTACTGCCAGACCAGCCGCAAGGTGACCGCACCCAGCCTTCTAGTTTAAATTATATTACACTTCTTTTTACATTAAGCAGAAGAATATTTTCCAAGTTTTTATAAAGTTCAAGAATGTAATATAATTTTAATTTTAGCGTAAGTAAATTAAATACTCATTACTTTTATAGTTCTTAACTCATGGAGTTAAAGCATAATTTAAAATGTAAAAAATATTCTCTAATTTTTTGTAAAGATCCTTGCATATAAGAATGAAAGAAGAATGTGTTTGTGCGTCTACGAATGTTGCGAGTTGCGTGTTTGTTTTTTTTTTTATTATTTTTATGGTGAAATCATGCAATCAGTCGTGGACTATGAGCAGATGTGTGGAGAGCGGAGTGGCATGTAGAGTTCGTCCCCTGCAGGACGTAACGTAACGCACTATAGGCAATTTGTAGCCTACTGCATAAGGCTAGTTCCATAATTTTACGCCGCTTTATTCGGCCCATGCAATCAAACGTTACAAGTTTTGCTGCTAACTGATTTGGATGCTTTTTCAGCCTCGTTTTATATTTTGAGCTATGGGATCTAATTTCTTGCTTCACTGTGTTGGCCTCAAGGGACCCGTGCAAGTTGCGTGTTTGTAAAGTGTTTGCAAAAAATGAACATAACGAAAAGAACGCTTAGGCGTTCTTAAAAATGAACAGATGAACATGTTCTTTAAAAATATGAGTTCTAATAATGTGATATTGCGTGCGCTACAGCTGATGCGCATAGTGGTGGGCGCGGACACGGGGCACGCGGCGCTGCGCGAGATGACGCGCCTCATGCGCGCGGCGGGCGACGCGCGCAGCGAGGAGGCGGCGGGGCTGGCGCGCGGCGCGGTGTTCTACGCCGCCATGGCGCTGTGGGGCCCGCGCCGCGTGCACACGCTGCACGTGTCGCTGCTGGCCGTGCTGCCCGCCTTCCTGAAGGTGTGCTCTCACTCATTGACATTGTAAAAACATATATCTAAGTAAATGCTTATGTAACCATCTTTGTATATTAAAATAGGAAATACTGCTAACTCGCTGATAGCTGATTATGTTTTTAACTCGTATGGCATTCCCGCGGTTTCGTCTGCTTAAATTAATTTACTTATTTCAATTACTTTCTTTTCTTCTTATTCGTTATTATCACTTTTCAAACAATATCTATATATTAAAAACAAAAAGTCACAAAATTAATAAAAAAAATATAGTAATTTTCATAATATTATAAATTGGCGTATTTTTTTTTTTATTCTTTAATCGATTTCAATAACTGAAAAAAAAATTAAGATTGAATTTCTTACATAAAAAATCAGCTTCTCTAGCTTGAAATAATAGAATTATTATCAAGGAATTTATTTCGCACAATTCCTATGTCCGTATTTGCACGCATCAGGCGCTGTCAGGCGGCCACGCGGCGGTGACGTACGAGGTGGTGGTGGCGCTGCAGGGCCTGGTGGCGCGCGCGCCGCACGACCTGCACGCCGTCACCTGGGACCTGGTGCTGGACACCGTGCGCGCCGTGCTGCAGCAGCAGCGCGCCGAGCCCCGCAACGAGCTGGTGCACGCGCAGGTGCACGAGCTGATCACCTCCATCGAGCAGCTGCACAAGGCCGGACATTTCCACGGGGACACCGACGCTCTGTGGGACTTGATCGATTTTTGTGGGCACGATCGACCGGTCAGTGTTATTTTTATTATGTTGTTTTTTATTTTATATTTTTTGGATTTGATAATCCTTGAACAACATTAACCCACATTTTAATTTTTTTTTTTGTTGATATATTACTGTACATAGAAAAAAGTGTAAGTTCTTATTAGTTGTTACAATTAGCAATTTAAAGTACATATGAGAATGTGAACTGCAACGGTCGCGCGGCAGGAGGCGTCCACGATGCGGCTGATCTCGGAGCGCTGCGCGGCGCTGGGCGCCGGCGGCGGCGACGCGGCGCTGGCGCTGGCGGAGCGCTACGTGCGCTGCGAGCGCCGCGCCGCCGTGCGCCTGCACGCGCTGGGGGGGCTGGCCGCGTTCGCGCGCCGCCACGCGCACGACGAGCTGGCCGAGCGCGTGGGCGGCGCGCTGGCCGCCGCCGCCGCGCTGGACGCCGACGCCGCGCTGCGCGCCGCCGCCGCGCGCGCGCTGCCCGCGCTGGCGCGCCTCTGCTCCGCCGACGCCTGCATCGACCTCATCGACCACCTCGAGAAGGTACGGCGTCCACACTTAAACAAACCCACAGTAATTAGCCGATAGTCATTTACTAGAACAACCCTTATACATAATGTATATTTAACAAAAATAATTATTGTGACCAAAATAACTTAGTGTTGAATATGTAAATGCCATAATAAATATAAATATGTGAAACCATTTTATATTATTTATTTGAACAATGTTAATTAATCATGTATATATTATTTTCAACTTTTTATATGATAATCGAACTTAAACGTTCTATTGTAGTTTATATTTTTACTTTCTACTTTTGTGCTATAAATTAGTACATTTTATGTTTTTTTTTATTGTTATATAAAATTATATCAATCTTAAACACACTCACCGAAGTATATTTGTGAGAGTGTAAATCTAATACAAAAAAATAAATGTGTAATTCAATTTTTTAAAAAATGTATGTAAATTTTTAAACAAGCACTAACTAAATAATGATTAGTTTTATATAAATTAGTTATAATTTTTTATTTACTTCTACATTGTATCTCGCACATACATGCTAGCTAGAGGGAACCTAAGGTTGAAATACTCCTTTCGAGAAATATTCCTTTTGAGCAAGGAGACTAGCAAAACTATGTAACGTTTTGCTTTGTTAAAAAAGCTAGGATATGAAAAGAAGTTATATATTAATTTTGTTCCTGTATGTATTGAATTGTCATTTGTATGTATCCCATCCATGTTTGTATCCACCATGAAGTCAAACTGTGTTATGGGGGAAGAGTTAACAATAACGATTAACAAGTGTGACCGTGCGCAGATCCTGAACCGCCGTTCTCGATGTACGTGTCGGAGGTGCAGTACCCGCCCGAGGCCGACACCAGCGACCTGCGCGCCGCCGCCGCCGCGCTGCTCGACCTGCTGCACGCCAAGCTGCTGCGCGCGCCCGCCGCGCCCGCCGCGCGCGCGCTGCTCGTGCTGCTGGACCACCTGGACCTGCACTACCGGCGCCCCGCGCTGCTGCACCACCACCCCGCCGTGCGCCTGCTCGTGTTCGACATGCTGTTCGCGCTGCGCGCCAACGACCTGCACATGGCCGGCTTCTGCTACGACGAGGCCGGCGCGCCCGTGGCCGGCGCCGCCGCCGCGCGCCTGCGCCCGCTGTGCTCGCCGCTGCTGCTGGTGGAGATGCCGGCGCCCGCGCAGACGCCGGCCGGCGCCGCGCTGCTGCCCGTGGGGCGCGCGGCGCACGCGCTGGCGGCGGCGCTCACGCGCGAGGCGGACTGGGCCGTGCTGGCGCACGTGCTGCGCGCGCTGCCGGCGCTGCTGCAGGCGCGCGCGCCGGCCGTGGGGCGGCGCGCGCAGGACGTGGACCTGCTGGCGGGCACGCTGTGCGCGCTGGTGGCGGAGCGCGGCGCGGGCGCGGCGGGCGGCAAGCTGCTGGTGTCGGAGGTGCACGCCACGGCGCTGCCGGCGCTGGCGGCGCTCGCCTCCTACCACAACTACCTGGAGCCGCAGACGCAGCAGCGCATCGTGCGCTGCCTGCTCAAGTACGGCATGGGTCGGTACACTACTGGTGCTATTATAACTATTCAATTTCATACATATTCATATAATAATATTCATTATTTTTCCAATTGATATTCCAGTGCTCCGCACCCCCCAGCCGTACATCAACGCGTTGACGATGTTCACGCTGGAGGCGCGGGACACGATGGTGAAGATGTTACCCGAAGTACTGCTGGACCTCTCCAAGATCTCAGACACGCAAGCGATCGCCAGCCCCATGCTGGAATTTCTGTCAAGTGAGAAATATATAAATTTACATTTTACACTTGTGGTTATAGAATGTGAGATGTATTACTACTACCTAATAACTTCATCTTTAAAATTTATTTATGTTGAAACAAAATTAATTAAAGTTGGTGCTAGTGTTTAATCTATGTATAAATGTGATCTATATCATGTGCGGCACATGTGCGCAGCGCTGACGCGGCTGCCGCACGTGTTCGCGTCGTTCGTGGAGGACCAGTACATGTCGGTGTTCGCGATCCTGCTGCCCTACACCAACCCGTCCCGCTACGACCACTACGTGGTGTCGCTGGCGCACCACGTCATCGCCGCCTGGTTCCTCAAGTGCCGCCTCTCCTACCGCCGCAACTTCGTGCGCTTCATCATACACGTGAGCTGTCATTTCATATGACGAAATATCATTTAACGAATAAGCTTAGCTTCACGCTGTATCTCGCACGAGGCGGGATACAGCGTGAAGCTAAGACTAAAATACGAGGGTAGGCAGAGGGAAACCGGAAACCTAGTGTTAAGACACTCCGTTCCACTTCCGTTCCCCACTGTCTGCCGAATTTGAGGCATTGCGTGTTGAGTGGCAGAACTCAACGCCGCGCTTTGCCCTATTACCAAAGCGAAAAAATGAAACATTAAATATTTAAATCAAAAATATTAAATATTTCATTTCCTCGACTGGCGATAGAAGCCAGAACCTGACGGTAACAGTCACATGCTTGTGTCGCTGCGCCACGACAGGCCTCTAAAATTACCGCCAAGTATTTTCTCTTCATTATAATTAATATTTAAATCACACATGCATCTATAATTGTTCAATACATACTACTCTCAGCTTTTAACCTCCAAACTGTACATTGCTGAAACAAGATGAAAATTGAGAATCTAGTGTCTAAACACTCTGTTCTCATCATATCATTTGTCGTCTTCCATTTTCCGCTAAATTTGAGGCATTACGTGTTGAGTGGCAACCGTCCAAGACGGACGGTTTCCTTAAGGCGAGGGTTCAAATCCTGCTACGTTCAAATTTTTTATAAGCTTTTTAAATTTAAATTTACTATTTTCTGTCTAAAATTTCTGTAAATAGTAAAAAAAAAAGCAAGCTTTCGTCTTGCTACCAGACCAAGGAAATTAATATATTTAATATTTCATTTCCTCAAGTAGGGCTCAAACGCACAACCACACGCTTGTACCTATGCCACGACAGACCTCTTTGGTTCAGAATCCTTCTTAATATGTATGAACGTATAACTCCAGGGTCTGCACAACTACATAATAATGCCGTTCGAGGAGCAGCTGCAGTACAAAAGCAACAACTACCAACAGAACGCCAACGAGGACTCCTCCAACCGACAGCGCAGCTCTAGTCTTGTGAGTTACCATTTCTCGTACAATCAATTTGTAACGTTTCGAGACACAGACTATATTATATTTAAACAAATTAATTTTAATTGTCAATTACTTTAATCATCATAGTTGACAAGAGGTTTATGTCAAAATACAAATTTTTATAGGACACATTTTTGAAAAAATCCCTACTGAAATAAGTTGTAACAAGCGTATAAGAATTTCAATGTACACTTGGACAGTTATCAAAGAGGTGTGGGTTCAAATCCCGCTACTTAATTTTTTTTTTATACGTTTTTAAAATTAGTATTTTTCTTTTCTAAATATGACATGAACTTTAAAATTGTAAAAAAAAAACCATTAAGTCAATTTACCCTGCTTTAACATTATTTTTAGTATAAAAGTATGTTGTGGGTACTTATTTATTCGTAAAATCATATATAACACATGAATGTGTCCAAACTTTTTAAAAATCCTCATTTACACAATACACCAACGCCTTTGATTCAAACCAAGCTGGGTTTTGTTTTCTACTTGGATAGAACATTCGTTTTTTCAGTTGTTCTTCAAAAAAAGTCTGGCTCAGTTACTCCTGTAGTAGTTACTCCTGTATGAGCTACAAGCAATCTTGGCAAATTGTTTGTAGCTCGTACAGGAGTTACGGTGCCACATACAGACTCACAGACAAATAAGTTAAACTTATATCCTTTTTTTTTTGGGTAAGAGGTTAAAACTAGATGGCGCTGTTGTTGCATTGACAATTTCCTTGGTTAATTAATTATACTATGGCGGTTGTCCGTAATTAGCTCACATCGCTCACAGTGCGCCAACACTCGGTCCGTATTGAACTTTTATCGCTCACAGTTAGCGTTGTGAATAGTATGATGTCACTTGTGACGTCACTGGCTAATGCTTACAGTGCTGACGGGTCGGAGCGTGAGCACCGTGAGCGTTGATGTTATTTTGAAGTTTAATATATCCTTCATGTCAATGTCACTATAGTCAATTTCCTCAATTGCGGAAAATGCTTGAGTACAACCATTTTCACAAGCAATTTATAATCTTCATCGGCTATAGCACATACTCCACTCATATTTATAGCAAAAAATACTCTATTAGGTTCTTACAAATTTGACAAGTTAAACATATTAACTTGTCAAAGCCGTAAGCACGCTCACAAGTGGTCCGAATTATTAGTTCTGCTAACAGACGTTGGCGCGCTCATTAATATCGGACCGCCCGTTAGCAGTGTAAGCGTCGTGAGCAATGTGAGTATAATTCGGACCACGGCCTTATTTTGACCGTATGAATGTGCCCCGCGTACGAAGGGTAAAGACCTTCTCTATATTAAACGTCAAATAAACGTCAAAATAACGTCAATGCTTACAGTGCTCACGCTCCGACCCGTCAGCACTGTAAGCACTAGCTAGCGACGTCACAAGTGACGTCATACTATTCACAACGCTAACTCTGAGGGAGAAAAGCACAATATGGAACGAGCGTTGGCGCGCTATGAGCACTGTAAGCACTTTACGGACTACGGCTTATAAGTGATAAGAGAAACGTCATCAGTCAATATAGGGAGTTTTAGCAATTATTTGAGAGTCAGACGTGGCGCAGGGCCTGTGACTCTGCACATTGCTTGTGATAAGTTATGTAATTATTTATTTTTTATATTTTAATTTCCACGCTCTGATAATGAGACTAAGGCCAGTGCTAGCAATAGTTTAGTAATACGGTCGCGGCGCGCGCAGGGCTCCAAGGCGGTGTCGCGGGCGCCGCTGGCGGGCGGCGCGGGGGGCGCGGGCGGCGCGGGGGGCGCGGGGGCCAGCGCGCCCGCCGCCTTCCACGTGGAGCTCACGGAGACGTGCGTGGACCTGCTCGCCCGGTACACCTTCACCGCCTGCTCCGTCAAGCCGCAGAGGTATGCACACTCCTTGCCATTCAACGTGTCAACTAAAATATATTGTCGTATTTCAGTACTTTCATCAATTAGGGTAAGTTGTTTAAAAATAAATCTTGTAGACGACAGAACGGGACAGACTAAAAATAGAAGGATGAAATGCGTTGAATTTTTGATTACTTAATATTTTTGTTGAACTATTTTTCTTTTTGGCTCTACATTTACGGACCACAAACGCAAAGATTATCTTGTTAATCTTAACTTAGACTTTTGCAACAAGTTTTAAAACAATATTAATAAATAAAGTACAAATGATGTGTCGTGGCCGCCTAGAAGTTAGCCTTTCTAAACTGTTACATATACCAACAAGACGCTTGAAAATAAACCAATAAAATTAAGAAAATATTGGTAAAATCATATCTGAGCAGCAACAGTTATCTGTAGATGGCTGCTTAGATATGACTTCAAAGCGGACACAACTCATCAAACATACTAAAATATAGACTCAACCCTTTTTGTACATATTCAGTGCTTTAGCCGTGAAAACAGGGGAACAAAAGTACAATTATAAGTGTGACAGCTTAGGTTTGATCCCCAATCTAGGAAATTAAATATTTTATATTTCCATTTCTTCGCTCTAATAAAAATGGAAAGCACGGCGTTGATTTCCACGGCTCAACACCTAACGCAATGCCAAATACTTGATGACCAAGTTCCCTGGGCCACGAAATCCACGAAAGGGATACAGCGTGAAAGTCTAGTAAGTAAAGGAAAACATAATTAATTAGTTTGTTTTGTCTCGCAGGAGTGAAGCAGCAGAGTTCTTGCTCAACGGCGGTCAGTCGAGCACGTGGCTGGTGGGGCATAAGCTCATCACCATCACCACGTCGGGGTGCCAGCAGAATTCTATTAAACAGGGACTTTGTGAAAGGTACACTTTATTCTTTTTTTTTTTAATTAAATTAAAGTATAAAAAGAAAGTCACAGATGAGAAATTTAATAATCACAATTTTGAACCGTATTGTATTAATAATAAAGTTACATCCGTTGTATATTTTCCATGTACAGATACAGATACTGTTTATTATTGATTGGATTTATTATAACTTTGTAGATGCGCGACGCTGTGTCGCCGCCATGCTGAGAGCGTGGCCAGCCCGCTGCCCGACGCGCCCGCGCCCGCGCCCGCTGCCGCCTCCGCGCCCGCGCCCGCTGCCGTCTCCGCGCCCGCGCCCGCTCCGCCCGGCGACGCGGACGTGCCCGCGCCGCAGGTACCAGGGCTACCTTGTGGGGAAACAAATTATTGTGTCCACCATCTTGATATATATCAAAGGATCCGAATACCGACTGTACTACATTATAACTACACATATACATATGTACTGTGGATTCGTTGATAACGTTCCACTTTTTTAGTAATCACTCACTCACTCAGCTTCACGCTCTATCCCGCACATGGCAGGGTAGGTAGAGGGAACTTGGGAACCTAGTGTTAATACACTCCATTCCACTTCCGTTTCCCACTTTCCACCGTATTTTGAGGCATAGCGTGTTGAATGGCGGAACTCAATGCCGCATTTTGAAAACATTAAATATTTAAATTGAAAATATTAAATATTTCATTTCCTCGACTGGGGATCGAACCCACAACCCGTCGGTTACAGTCACACGTTTGTGCCGCTGCGCCACGACAGGCCTCGGAGGCCTCTTTAGTAATCAAATATACTTATTTTTAAAAAATTCAAATTATTAAATAATATATGTTTTAATTTATTCATAGTATACATATTTTTATTGTAACATGTTTTTTTCACGCCAGGTACAAGTAAACGACGGTGCGGAGAACCAAACCAACGCTAACCACCTACAGGTGCACAACCACGCGCCAGAAGTTAAACGGTATGAAAAACAATATTGTATCAACCTTTCTAATCTGATTTTAATAATAATAATAATATTAAATTCTAGTATTTTATAGAGAAAAAAAAAGTTTAAAAAAAAGCTACTCTAACAATTCTTATATATCGTCGGCTTAGAGTGTCAACTAGCTGTCAGCGTATCAATCATATTATCAGTAGAGACAACAAAAAACATTTTTAAAAATTCAGTACACTATGGTATATTGATAATCTAATAGTTTTGACAATTTAACATTCTATTATATTCTCTACTGCATCATATTGTTGCTTTTTTTTTATTTAAAAATGTATGTTTATGTATTAAAAACAAATAAACGAATTTGCACTCAAAGCGGACGATATATGTACATGTGTCACTGTCAACTCACCCTGAATCAGTGAGAATGATTGGCTGTTATAAAGAAACTGCTTCCAAATTGGCCTTAAATAAGCAATCGTTGTTTGTTTTCTAAATAACTAACCTATTTGCATGAAGCTTTTGTTATATAAAGTGAGAAAATAAACTTTTTTAAAATTTAATGGTGGTGGTGTTGTTGGCATTATCTATATATGTTGGATTACTATGGTCGTGGTCCGAAATATGCTCACATTGCTCACGACGCTGACACTGCTAACGGGCGGTCCGATATTAGTGAGCGCGCTAACGTCTGTTAGCAGTACTAATAATACGGACCACTTGTGAGCGTGCTTATGACTTTGACAAATTAATATGTTTAACTTGTCAAATTCGTAAGTACCTAATAGAGCATTTTTTGATATAAATATGAGTGGAGTATGTGCTATAGCCGATGAAGATTATAAATTGCTTGTTAAAATGATTGTATTGAAGCATTTTCCGCAATTGAGGAAATTGACAATAGTGACATTGACGTCAGGGATATATTAAACGTCAAATAAACGTCAAAATAACATCAACGCTGACGGTGCTCACGCTCTGACCCGTCAGCACTGTAAGCACTAGCCAGTGACGTCACACTTTTCGCAACGCTAACTGTGAGCGATAAAAGCTCAATACGGACCGAGCGTAGGAGCGATGTGAGCTATTTACGGGCCACGGCATATAATAAATGTCATTGTTACTGACAGTAGTGACGTTAGTTTTTTGACAGTTCCTGTCAAATTTGACATTTTATACCCAAATAGTGGTAGGCGCAATCTTTAGATTTATATGACCATTTCATATTATAAAGTCACGTCACGTCCGAGCATTTAGTGTGGAGTTAGTATACATAGTGTGGGGTGTGGGCTTGGGTGTGGGCGTGGGCGTGGGCTAAGCGCGCGTGTGTGTGTGTGTGCAGCTACAGCAAGTACTCGCTGCAGCACAGCCGCTCCACCGAGACCTCCTGCTCCTCCCTCTCCATCTCCGAGCTGCAGCCGCCCTCCAGCGGACACACCACCAGGTCGGCCTACTCCCACTTCCCAACTTCCCCATCTCCCACTCCCCCCTCCCCACTTCCATGTGTGCCCGTTACACATTACTATTATCAAGAGATTCTCCTTATATTCACTTAGTGCTTATTTTATAAACATGTTCACTGGCATGCTTACAGCTGAATGTAATGTTTTTATTAAAATGTACATAGTTTAGTATCAATATAAGGTATATCAAGGCCCGTATTTATAAAACCGCTCTCAACTCTGAGATCGATCTTTAGAGCTGTCGTTTTAAATAATAGACCAAACTTTAAGTACATTCTTGAGTTCAACGTATCAACTGACCCACAGCATGACCATTGCTCTCGAGGGCTATCTCACCATGACTTGAGGATATTAGTTAGCTTACATTTGTGTCTCTGCATTGGTTTTGTAATATGGAAATGGATAATATTACAAGTAAAATTTACACTAAAAAGAGTTTAATTCGGCTTAGAATTGGATATTATTAAAAGAAATGCAACTACCGAGCACTAAACTAAAACGTCCCTTTTTTGTTTGACAGTTGTCAAAAGTTGTTGCTTGCGATAGTTTTTTTCTTTGTCGAAAATTAACGCCCATAAAAATGTAATAATTTATATTGTGTACATATTTTCTCAAATATTATATATTTCTCCTTATATTTTGCCAATAATCAGAAAACGAATAATTCAACAACGTTTTAACAATAGCCAGTATAATTTAAAACCAGAGACTTGCATCTAAACCATTATAAGATGAAAAATAACGACAACTTGAGATCGGTACACCGAATGACATGCTTCATGCATCACGACCTCGAGTTCTTGATACTTGAGAACATATAATTATAAATAAGGGCATAATTATAGCAAAATTAAATACATTAAAAACTTTCAAAAAGCGCGTCTACCTCCACCTTAAAGGCCGGCAATACATCTGCTCCTCTGGAGTTACACGGGGCCGTGGGCGACGGTGACCACTCACCATCAGGTGACCCGTACGCGAGTTTGCATTGTCTTTTCCATTAAAAAAAAACAATGTTTTTAAACAAATAATTAAACTTGTTTCACCACAATTATTACGCGTATAATTAAACAACCAGTACAAGAGGTCTCCGCTGCTATTCCACTTTTCGTAACTATCGCTTCTTGCCTAAACTCGATGTTCATTTCCTAGCGGTTTTTCAATAATGCACGCTTTTTTTAATCTGTTGCAGAATAAAAATATTACTTGCTTAGTATATAAATATTTTGCGCATTTTACAAAGTTTTCTCTGGCAGAGAAATGTTACGGCGTTTTTGGTCTATGTTTGTTTACGTAAATGGCAAGCCGCTTGCTCGTGTTGTTTCATTTTTGGTTCCAGCATTTAGATGATTTTAGGTCTTTCCTTGTTTAATTATTAATTTCTTATATTTCTGCGACCATCTTAGTTCTTTTTTTTAATATGCATTTTATCCATTTCAGACAAAACTCCGCGGAGAATAAAACAATTGATCCAGTCGCGGATGCTCTAGCTCAATTTTCAGAACGCTTTGAGAAACTGTCCAAAGAAGTGGTAAGATATACCTTTATAAAATGTAAATTATATTTGTAAATATAAATTGATATTTAAATATTGATTGTTAATATAGATATTTTCAGTAGTTGTATAACATTTATTTTATGTATAAAATAATATATTTATTATTAATGTTCTCGTTTTCCTCACTCTGGTAACGAGGCAAGGCGCGGCGTTGAATTAACTATTCTACGTGTATTGCCTCGATTCGAACGGAATTTCTTGACACTAGGTTCCAAGGTTCCCTCTTCTCTATACTGTGCTTGATTAAAATTGGCATCATTGCTAACTCCTCCAGAGCCCATTTAGGAACTCTCGTTGTCAACACTCTATTGTTGTTTAACTTAAGGCCTGGCTGTACCTGACGTAAATGTGGTTAACTTGTAGTCTGTGAAACTCTGCGTTTTTGTGAGCCACTTGTTATCAATCAGTACAACAAGGATGTCTTTGATAGATGTTGCGTTTCATCGGCGTATAGATGTCGATGAATCGTTTATGGAACTAAGGACGAAACTTGGATGCGTTAGTCAGTACAGAAGGTATAAGAGAATATTTGTACGTGCGCGCAGGAGGAGGCGGGCTGGTCGCGCGCGGGCGCGCTGGCGGCGGCGGGCGCGTGCCCGTGCTGGTGCGCGCAGTGGGCCGAGCTGCACGTGCGCTCGCCCACCGGCGACGTGTCCTGGCTCATGCGCCTGCAGAACAGGGTACTCACTCGCTGACCTGGAAACATTATATTAGCCTTGCACTCCTCCAACTTATAAGCAAATTTTTAATATTTTTTTTTCTTTTCTTCTATTAAAACTTTTTCATGTATGTTTTTAGCATATAATTATAATATAAAAATTATTATACTTACTAAATATTCATAGTCACTTAAATGATAAGGCCTGTCTTGGCGCAGTGGCACAAACGTGCGACTGTAAACGACAGGTTGTGGGTTTGATCCTTACTCGGGGAAATATAATATTTAATATTTTCAAATTAAATATTTAATGTTTTCATTTCTTCGCTCTTTTATAAGGTGCAAAACGCGGCGTTGAGTTCCGCCGCTCAACAGGCAATGTCTCAAATTTGGTGGAAAGTGGGAAACGAAAGTGGAATGGGGTGTCTAACAAGGTTCTTAAGTTTCCTATGCCTAACATGCCTTGTGCGGGATAAAGCGTTAAGCTGAGTAGAGTAAATGAAATGTTATAAAGTAAACTCACTAATATAACTAAATTCAACAGTTTACCAACATTGTAGAAATGATGTACGATCTTCCAGATAACCTCATCGCAGCTACAAGAGTGGCCCCTGCAGGACGTGCTGGCGCTCATCGCGCCGCCGCTCGTGGACCTGTCCAGTGCCAGCGACCTTGTACGTTACATATGATTATTTTTTTCATTATTAACAATTTAATGAATATATTTTTCCATAATTTAAATGATATATTAAATTTAGAAAAGGAAATGATCTACTTTCTTACTATATATGTTGTAATATTTACGTAACATTTGGTGGTGTGTGGTCCGCAGACGTCGGAGGGCTCCCCGCGCTCGGCGCCGCGCGCGCCCGACCTGCACAAGTCCAGGTAACGTCTCTACGTCTCCCACTCTCCACGAACTGCGTCGTTGTGGAAGATACGTGCTCTCGTTTATCGTGTTGGAAATTAAATACTGAATTACTACTGTATGTGTAGAAGGTGCTTGTCAGTTAGATCACAAATACGAAAACCATTTAGAATTGAGCGATCGATAAGAACTCACCTAAAAACATTTTAAAAAGTAGAAATTTGTACAGGTTTCAAAACCGGCAAAACAGCTGGAACATGTTCCTAAATTTTCCCGGAGCGTAACGTCACTAATCGTAATGTATACACTTCAGACACACGGAACACTAAGTTCCCAGGTTCCCTCTGTATATTCTGCTGGTGCAAGCGTTAATTTAAAAAAAAGAAATTCTAATAAAAATAAGTAATAAACTTTACAACTTTAACTTTATTCCAACAGTTCAGACTCAGTAGTAGGCAGCGACAGGAAGTCCCGCCCCGCCCACTCGCTGTCCCGCGGCGGCAGTGGGGGTGGGGGTGGGAGTGGGAGTGGGGGAGTGGGTGCGCGCATGTCCACACAGCCCATCAACATACCGGGCTCCCCGCAGAGACAGAGCTCGTCCAGCACCACCGACGATGACGACATGCTGCTCATTGTGCCTGAGGTTGGTTACTTTTTACGTTCCACTTTTATTGTATATTTCCATACATATTTAGTATATTATAATTACTGATTTTTTTAGAAAATAAAATATTTCCCACCATCCTTCAACTCTGCTAAAAAAAATATAAATGTCTCATTCCACATCGTTCCAGGGCAAGTCGCGGCACCCCGTGCGCCGCTCCAACTCCTCCCCGGAGATGTCCTCGTCGTGGAAGGGCGCGGCCCGAGAGGCGCGGGGGACTCGCGAGGCGCAGGGGGCCCGCGAGGCGCGGGGGGCCCGGCCCGCCCCCGACCACGACCTCTCCGTGGACGTGGACGACCTCATCCTGCTGCCCAGCTGCGAGCCCACGTACGTGGACACGTTCTAACATGTCCAGTATATTTACTAAATTGATATAAAGGTCGTCGTTGCTGTTTACAGGAGGTTTTGTGACCAGTCGTGGCGTATCGGCGCTAGTGAGTCACTAACATAGGAAATATTTAATATTTTCATTTGTCTCGTTCTGATAACGTGGCAAAGGGATTCCCAAAACTCAACAACGCAATGACTCAATTTGGCGGAAACTTAACATTGGCCCTGTATAAGGCTCAGGTTCGGCCTCATATGGAATACTGTTCTCACCTTTGGGCTGGTGCACCCCAGTATCAGCTGGAACCATTTGATCGCATACAACGTAGAGCCGTTTGAATCGTTGGGAACCCACTGATCTGTATGGGGCTTGATACTTTGGCTTTGCGTAGAGACGTATCCTCCCTGTGCGTTCTCTACCGAATTTATCATGGGGAGTGTTCTGGAGAACTGTTTGACTTGATACCTGCCGCCGAATTTTCCAATCGCACAGTACGTCACAAACTAAAGTACCATCCACATCATCTGGACACGTGGCATTTGACTACTGTGCGGTTTCGTAGGAATTTTCTTCCACGCGCCACACATCTGTGGAACGACCTACCCGCGGCAGTATTTCCAGGTCGATACGACATGGGTACCTTCAAAAAGCGCGTCTACCTCCACCTTAAAGGCCGGCAACGCCCCTGTAGCTCCCTTGGTGTTACACAGGGCCGTGGGCGACGGTGATCACTCACCATCAGATGATCCGTACGCTCGTTTGCCTTGTCTTTTCCATAAAAAAAAAAACACCAGGTTCCCATGTTCCTTCTGTTTACCCTGCTATGTGCCGGATACTAAACTTGTTTTAATCAGCATTGTTTTAATCAGCATTGAAATTTAAGAACAATTTAAAGTGCAATATAAAAAAATATCAGTCTTATTCTTTAGTACAATTTAATAAAGAAACCTACAACAAAACACCTAACATATTTTCTAACAACAGCGCTCCAATATCCATGCATGCATCGAAAAAAGCGAACAAGAAGTCCGACATGCGGGTCTCGTGCGAGGCCATACCCGAGGAGATGTGCGGGACCTCCCCGCAGCCCCACGCCCAGGCCCAAGCCCACGCCCAGACACAGCCGAGCGCTGGGCATCCACATCTGATGACTTATAATTCGGATCCAGGTAAAAACTAATTAAAAGGAAATTATAGAAAACAGTACTGCGACCTGTGACAGGCGGTGGTTCGATCCTGGTTCAATTATTGCTTAGAACTAATATTTAGTAAGAGAGAATGCTATGTATATAGCAGGGTGACCAAAGGGAACTTGAGAACATAGTGTTAAGACACTCTGTTCCCCATGTTTCACTGGAATAGAGGCATTGAGTCAACATAGCATTGAATAGGCTTTTGGAAGGAATATTTCCTGGTGCCTGGTTTTGTCACCAAAAAAATAAAAATATTTAATTTTGAATTTCTTGTATCGAGACGAGAGCCCTCTATAGAATACACTATATTTAAGAAGAAAAACTCGTAAAAATAATTATATATTTTGTGTATTCCAGGTACGACCGGCTCAGAGACAGAAGGGGACCCCACCTCGGAAATGAACAACTCTTCAACCAGCTCCGCTCATCATCAGCTACAGAAGGTATGAACAGTAATAATGTCAGGGGGTAGGAGAGCCCGCCGAGTAACGAAGGGCGCCGCGCTTCACGCTGCTCCACACATGACAGGGTAGGCAGAGGGAACTTGGGAACCTAATGTTACGACACTCCGTTCCACTTCCGTATCCCACCTTCCGGCGAATTTGAGGCATTGCGTGTTGAGTGGTGAAACTCAAAGTCGCGCTTTGCCTTGTAACCTGAGCGAAGAAATGAAATTATTAAATATTCATATATTATTATTAAACACTTCATTTCCTGGGGATCGAACCCACATCTTGTCTTCTACAGTCACACGCTTGTGCCGCTGCACCACGACAGGCGATCGACTTTCTTTTCTTTTATTTTCATAATGTAATTTACCCTAAACCCGATCTCTACTCCAATACGTAACGGCCATCGTCTGTAGTCCATAGTAGCAGTGCACGTTACATCGCTAGCTGATTTACTTTAAATTTATAGACAAGTCCAACGGTGAGTCCAAGTTTCTTATATGCTCCAAAGCAGTGGTAAGCAGTTTCGGAACAAATATATATCTCCCTGCCTCTTACCCCGCGATGCAATTAGTAGGGTCTTATGCACTGAGACTGTACTTAGACGGTCGCGGTGGCAGTTTAGTACAAACATTTTACCACATGGATACTACAAAAGTCGATACGGCATCTTTGCATGGATTACAAGACATGCCAAGCTTCAAACATGTCGAAGGCTGTCTCGTAGTTCAAATCGTAGGCATAGAGGCTAATTGTATTCCTCTTTTTTGAATAATTTGCCTGAGAATGTGTATGTGGCCTTTGTGAAACCAGGCTTGCCTGATCGTTCGGAAATGTTTGAGATGACGGTGGTTTACTACGGTGGTATATATCACATATTGAGTTTTGTCTGATGACAACGGAGTTTATGTAAGAGGCTTTGCTAAGAGTATCGAGTCCCTTTTATGTACAATAGCAAGTGTATGGATCTTAAATTTAACTTTAAAAAGCCGGTGAAGTTGTGCCGGTCGTTTACTGGTCGAGGATTTCCTACCAATGTGAGGATTACAGGTCATTAGGAAGACTTGTAAAAGTTAACAAACTTATGTTTGCAACCGGCAACTATTATTATATGGTTATAATAATTCTGATTTATAATCTGTGTTAAAAATATAAAAACAATGCCTTAAATTATTTTCATAAAAATGTAAATGTTTTGAATATGCCGTCAGTTAAGTAAATAAATTTAAGATTCCGTAACTATGCACCCATTTTGTTAGAAATGAACTATGTTTGAACGATTTCTATGAAACTCACTATTCAAATTGTGCCATAAGTTCTTCATTTCGTTTCTCACCAAGTTTCATAAAGGTTGGTACAAAAGTAGGTTTTAAACATGCGGCATATTTTCAAACAAAATAAAGACAAAACGCTTTAGATTTTGTAAATATATGTTCCGTTGTGTTTATAAATAAATGTTATTTTTTGATTGCGTTGAGTTCGTAGCTTTATTTTTTTCAGTATTTCAATAAAATAAACAATTTATATTAATTTTAGCTTAATATTTATAATAAGCTTAATATAAACTCCACGCAATCTCGAGATAAATGGTTTTATCTATCAAGTGTACGGACTAAACGGTGGTACTATAATAGTTTCGCCTTTTTGTCTTTTGCTATGGGAAACCCTTGCAACAAGGCGACAGGTACTGACGAAATCACTAAAGAACATTTGAGAGCAAGTGGAAGAAGATAATTCAAGTCCTCAATCTGTTATGTCGAAGCCAAAATGCCGATGGCATGAAACGGAGTTGGAAGTTATTTGATTCTGCAAAAAGGATAAAGAAACACTCTTAATAAGCCACAGACCAATCTCACTTATGTACCATGTTTACAAATTATTTACAAAAGTCCTCACCATTTGCCCAATCACATCGCTTGACGACTTGGACTGAAGTTTTATCATCATGCGTGGCCTATAATGATTCATACTTTGCGAATTATACAGAAGAAGAATAATTTGTCACTCTGTTTAGCTTGTGGATTGTGAGGAAGCGTTCTCTTCTTCTCACGTCGAATCCAAATCGAACCGATTCGTTCAGAAAGCTAAATTTATCGTCCAAAATATCTCATTGTTCCAAGATGAACCATTGACTAGGAAGTTAAACAGTGACAACATACTACAGCGACATTTGACTGCTTGCATTTTAGAACAATGCTCGTGATATGTGAAAGAATCAGAATTTAGAAGCGACGTGGAAGATCAAAATAACAAAAAAAAACTAAATGATGTTGCTCAAGCGACTGTTCAGCTTAAACGGCAGTGCTAGGAAACTATAGCCTTTTGGGCGTTTACGAGTGGCAGCCTCAAACCAACAACAGATAACGTTCGGTGAACATGCTCTCCACCGGGTGGGCCGACGATTTGGTCAAGTTCGCTAGATGCATACTACACTGGCGCATTTGACGTGAAAAATTACAAAATAATACGAAAATAAAGACTTTTGGGATAATTATATGATGTTATGTAGAATTTATTTAAATGACTTTTGTTCTATTTTTGTCTGACTGAATAATAATGCAATAAAAGGGCGCTACAGAAATATCGCCCAGGGCGCTGGTAGTACAAAAAGCGGCACTGGGTATAATATTTTTTTATACATATAATATGTGATTAACGGTTTAAATATATGAAGTGTATGTGACAGGCTAAAACTAAATAATATAATTATGTATATAGTGAATGTGTAGCTTGTATATTACTAGCCGACTATCGCCTAACAGTCAATGAATGTCGTGTTACGTTTTAGCTGAACTAATTCAGGTTTTATGAACGTAACAGATACAAGGGGAGGTCCAAAAGTTCTTTGAATCAAAGGGATCTAAATAAAATAACAAAACTATTTTTCCTTTTCAATATAATCACATTTAAGCTCAACACATATATTAGACCTATAAAATGTTTTTTCTAAACATTTTATTGTTGTTAGACCTATAAAAAGTTTTTTCTAAACATTTTATTGTTGTCCGTCAAAATATGCCGAAATTACCTCCTTTGCCTCATTGTCGTCGGAAAATTTCCTTCCGCTTAAGTATTTTTTAAAACTGGGAAATAAAAGAAGGGCACTTGGGGCCAGGTCTGGACTGTAGGGTGGGTGTTCTGGTGAACTAGGGATTCTCGCAGCTTTTCCTTGGTGGTATCCTGCAATTTCTAATATCGTTGCGTAGTATTCTCCAGGTATAGTCCTCCCCTTTTTCTTTGTAATCAATCAAGATTATCCCCTCACAATCCCAACAAACAGTGGCTATCATCTTTCCAGCCGACTCCGTCACCTTAAATTTCTTTGCTGGTGGTGTCCCCTTGTTATGCCGTTGCACGGACTCCTGTTTGGACTCTGGGTCAAAGTGATGAACTCATGTTTCGTCTCCTGTAACGATTCGGTCCAAAATCAGTGCAGATTTATCTCACAACTCCAAAAAATGCTTTGACGCATCGACGCGCTGCTCTTTCTGAAACGGCGTGAATATTATATAATAGTGAGTAATCTCGGTACCCATCGGTACCGAGATTACTCACGCAGTTTGCACTGATTTTGTCATACCCAGGTTTTTGCACTTCGAAGATTATTCCTCTGTTGATCTGCACGATGAGCTCGACCATTTCTCGTTTCAAGGGCCGTTAGCCGTTTCACGGGCTGCCTCTCTCTCTCTCTCTCTCTCTCTCTCTCTCTCTCTCGTCTTGCGTTTCAGAAGCACAAATTAAGGTCTTTATTCGCTGCATACTAACGCGGCGCTCTTCTCATGCAATTTCTCGTTCTTCATTAGATAAATGACTTGCGATGTTTCGTTGCTTTTTACGTGACCTTCCTCCAGTATCGTCGATACTTTGTTTTCGAAGGTCAACCGAGGTCTCCCCCTCCCTCTCTTACCACTCACTTTTCCTTCATAAATCTTTTTTACCATTCTTTCTTCACTCATTCGCTCGACGTGCCCAAACCACCTGAGCACGTTCTTCTTCATTCTCACTGTGACATCCACGAATGATGAAGAAATACACAGAATGGCAGGTACTAGACCTGCCATTCTGTGTATTTCTTCATTGGACATGCGATCAGATAAACTGACTCCGCATATCCGACGAAGAGATCGCATCTCTACAGCAATCATCTTTCTTACATTCTTCATCTGTAATACCCACTTTTCGCTGCCGTATAACAGTGTCGATACCAACACTGCATTGTGTACGGCCAAACGCGCAACTATGCTGACGTTTCGCCGTCTCAACAATGCAGCTAAGGCACCGTTAACTCTGTTACCGGCAGCAATACGTACACGTAAAAAGCATGAGGACCCCCCGGAGGGCATGTATGAAGAGGTTGATGACAGTGGACGAGGCGAAAGAGGTATGCCGAGACCGTTTTGGCGCTCCGTTCTCTCTGCCTACCCCGCTAGGGATATAGCGTGAAGCTAAGTAAGTAAGTAAGTAAGATGTTCCGTTGCCTAATGGAATTACGGCTTCTCTGGGAAAGATTCAATCTTCTAGGACGCGGCATTGTAATTAATGGTAATACTGACTAATACTGAACAGAACGCATTACTGACTTGCACAAAACAAACAAATAAAACAGTACCTGTCATGTGTAATTAATGATCTTAGAAAAATCAATCATAGACAACATTAAAATACATTTATATTTATTATATAGAATTAATCTTAGAAATTGTTTCCGGAAATAGATACTCTTATTTACACAATTAAATTTATGAATACACGCGTAAATATTGGTGGAAATTCTATTTATCTGCTTATTCTACATTTTTTTTTAAATAAAAAATCTTTTACTGTCAAACAACATAGGCTCATAGTCCATTAGTGCAATAGAATTGCATAAGAACTTAGCGTATTTGACAGAATGGACACCAAATGTTTATCTTTATATAAATTGTACAAGTATGTACCCTTTTCGACACTGACCTCCGCAACTCAACACGCCTTAAATTTGGTGAAAAATATTAAGGGCAATTTCTTGATGAGAACGGAGCATAAGGATACAGCCTGAAGTTCAAGCAATGTGCTGGTAGTTGGTATTATAATAAATAATTATTAGTTAGATATAATATACGTGTGTTTGTTTCAGACGAGCAGCGACAGCCGCGTGTCGCGCGCGGGCGGCGGCGTGGGCGGCGCGGGGGGCGCGGGGGCGGACAGCGCGCGCGACGAGCTGCCCCCGCTGGCGCGCTCCAAGCGCTCCAACACCATCTCCGTCATGAGCCCCACCAGGAGACACCGGTCAGTCAGTCAGTCAGTCAGTCCTCGCACGCCCTGAACCCTGGAGCCAGCTCCAGACCTGCCTCTTTTAGTGGAGCTATATTTAGTCCGCGTCTTGTAAAATTATTTTTTTAACATATTTATATGATTAATACCGTCAACAGTGAGCTGAACCGCACCTCAGCCATCAACTCGTTAGGCGGTGCCGCGAGGGACGCCGTCACGGCGCAGGGGGGCCCGGGGGGCGCGGGGGGCCTGGGAGGCGCGGGGGGCCCGGCGGGGGCGGGGGCCGCGGGCGGCGGCGGCGTGTCCCCGTCGTTCGTGTTCCTGCAGCTGTACCACAACATGAGCACGTACCCCATATCGCCGACTGTGCCCGGTATTGTTGTGTTTTATACCTTTGTGTAGGTGACATATTGTTTTTTTTTAGTAATTGACTTACGAATTCAATTTAGCTTAGTTAAGAATGATTACATACTTTATAATTTGGAATTGAGAAATATTTATTTTTTATAAAAATGTTATTTAGTTTTAAAAATTAAACCTTATCCATCTTAAATTGTCAGTGTACTTATTGAAAGTTTAATGTACGTGTGTAGGTGAGACGCCGACGCTGCTGAACCCGCTGCTGGAGCGTCCGCTCAAGGTGTCGGGGCCGCAGCACGAGCGCACCATCAAGAACCTCGACCTCGTGCCCCCCATCGAGACCTACAAGGTCAGCACGTCTACATCAGCACCCATCACTGCCGTGTGTTGTCACAGACCCGAGTTAATGGTTGTGTTGTTGTCTGTCTGCCACAGGTGGGAGTCCTCTACGTGGGTCCGGGGCAGCACGACGACGAAGTAGCTATATTAAAGAATGAATACGGAAGTGTAAGGTATGATATTAAAGAATTTATTATTTTTAAAAATGTTGTCACCGTAGAAACAATATCCAAATGTAATTTGATCGTCACATTCGTCAGATACATGGAGTTCCTGCGTCTGCTGGGCACGCTGGTGCCGCTGGAGGGCGCGGAGGAGCCCAACCTGTTCCTGAACCTGGAGAAGGGCGGCAAGGACGGGCGCTACACGTACGTGTGGAGCGACGACATCATGCAGGTGCTGTTCCACGTGGCCACGGCCATGCCCAGCTGCGCGCGCGACCCGCTCTGCAACGAGAAGCGCAAGTACATCGGCAACGACTACGTGTCCATCGTGTACAACGACTCGGGCCGCGAGTTCGACATCCACACCATCAAGGGGCAGTTCAACCTGTGCATCGTGGTGGTGGAGCCGCTGCCGCACGCCGCGCACCGCGTCACGCTGCAGACCAAGGACGAGCGCCTGCGCGCGCAGTTCCTGGCGCTGCAGGCGGGCGCGCGCCGCGTGTCGGACCGGCACGCCGCGCTGCTGGCGCGCCAGACGGCGCTGCACGCGGCGCTGGCCGCGCACATCAGCCAGTCGCTGGCGCTGGGCGGCGGCCGCGGCGCCTACGCCTCCAACTCGCTGGAGCGCCTGCGCCTCATCAAGCGCCTGCGCGCGCGCGCGCTGGCCGAGCGCGCGCACGCGGCCGCGCGCGCGCCCGCGCCCTACGCCGCGCCGCCCGACGCGCGCCGCCTCGCCATCGACGACTTCAACGACTACACGTGAGCGCGGCGCACTTTTGTAATCCAATAAATTATGCCTATTTTGTCGTCTCTTTTATTTGAACGCCCGCCATCGATGACGTCGACACGAGCGACACGAGCGACACGTGGAGCTTTGTAACCGCATGTGGGAAAGCAAAGGAGCGCCCTAATCCTTATAATATAGATTTAAATAAAGTGAATACTCATTTATCTCCTGTTACAATTAGTGTATCCACTAAATTAAGTTCACCAAATCATATTCGTGTCATATTCATTCCTACAAATGACATTTCGAACTTCACTTAGTTCATAGAGATGTTAAAGAGAGTCTATTAACTTTTTTTTTATCGGACACTGATCGAAGAAAAGTGTAGGTAATACAACCAGAATCATCTAGTTGCATCACCTACATTTATCCATTAATAGTGTTTCCCTGTCCATCGTGGTTGGAAACTCGGTTATAGCCACTGCCTAACAACCACAATACTTCCGCTATGCCTAATTACCGAAATATACCCATTTTATCATTTCTATCCAAGTCCTTGAACGCATTATACAGCAACAACTTTGTAAATATCTGTTTAATCGTACAATCCAGTTTTAGGGCCAGACATAATAAGAGTACTGCGCTCATTTTAATATTTTTATCCAAAGACTTTGATATTCTATTAGCCTAATGTATTCTCTTAACATATTTCTTCTTATAGTGATTGGTTGGTTTCACTCTTACTGGCATAGTCGCAAACAACGTATACTGATACAGAACTCTTTTTCGAAGTGGTCCCCGGTGGTTGCTGGTGTTCCACAAGGTGGCATGCTATCCCCTCTATTGTTTTCATTATTTATTAACTATTTATGTCCTGATGTCTCATCTTTACACAGACGACCTTCAAATTTTATCGTCAATATACATTACGTAATATACATTACTAAGATAGTTCTTAGAAATACCATATCCACACTGAATCAGGAACTGAACAATATTATAGTATGTAGTAATAAAAAAATCGCTTAATGAAATAAAATTAAGTTCCTTTTACAGATAAAGTAAGAAAGATATTATTTTTGATCCAGCATATTAGTGTGTCAGAGCACTTGGACGATTTCCAAGAGACGTGCGTTCAAATCTCAGTACGTTAAAATTTATATAGATTTTTAAAATTTGTATTTTTCTTTCCTAAGTGTGGAATAACATTTGCAATATAGTAAATATTTAATATATTGCAATCTCTCTTGCCGAACGATAATTCTAACGAATTGTCTTTTGCTAGCCAAAACTTGTTAAAATCTCCCTACAGAGATGTTAACTACATAAATACAAGCGTATAAGAACTTTGAAAGGCTGAAAGACTGTTGTTTAATACTAAAACATATGTATGTATATAACTATTGTAACAAAAGTTGCCTAGGAGAGATCACTCTCTGAGAGATAAGACCGCCATTGTATCGTTTTAAATATTATAATATTTAATTATGTTGTATCTCTCTGGTGTACGATATAGATTTTTTTGGGAATGTGTAATCTAAAATGGAGTAATGTTACCAAATGTGGGGATGTTAATGACATGTGAATGATTTATATATATAATTATATATAAATCATTCATATGTCATTAACATCCCCACATGTATGGATGCATAATAGCAATGAATGAAGGCAGCCCTAGTCTATAGCGTCCTCAACCTGCTGGAGAACCGTTACGTTTCGAAATATCTAATTCTTAGATACATGATTATACAATACAACCATTAAACCTCCATTATATATAAAACTCTCGAGTCCTGGCTGTAAATAAAATAAGACGAAAATAATGAAACTTGACTTTTATGACTACTTAGTACGTGAAAGCTGAAATTACACTAATAAATATAAGATAAACTTTGGTAAACATAAAAATGCTTAAATATATCCACATATGTTTACTGATGAGCACGTGTGCCGCGGTAAGTGTATTCGAGGACGTGCTGGAGGGCAGCGCCGGGCGCCGCGCGACCGCCTGCGCGGAGGCGGGCGCCGCGTGCCCGGGCCTGCTGTGGCAGCGCGAGTGGCTGCTGGTGAGGCACTCGTGCCTGAGCGGACACCGCCTCTCGCCCATCGTCGTGAAGATGGGTGTCGTTAACTGTACAACTGGTTTGTAACGACGTTCATAGATATTATATAGCCCAAGACGGCTCAGCTCGTTTAAACAAATTGTTATATTGTAGCCAAATTTATATTCGTTATATAAATGTTGGTCCATGTATTGGTCTATTGTTTAAAGTATATTAAAGTTTTATCTAAATTTAACTTTACCACAAACTTTAATATTTATAATGTTAGTTCATATTTTTTTCAGCTGTACGCTGTATCTCGCAAGAAGCAGGATAGGCAGAAGAAACTTAGGAAACTAGTGTTATGACACTCTGTTCCTTACTTTCCGCCGATACAAAGGCATTGTGTCTTGAGTGGCGGAACTTCGCTTTGCATTGTTGCCAGGCCGAAGAAACGAAATCATGAAATACTTGATTTGAAAATATTTCATATTCACATATTCATTTTGTCGAGTGTGGATCCCACGATCCCAGGCGAACCCACAACCTGTCACTTTAACAGTCACTCGCTGGTGTCCCTGCGTCACGACAGGCCTCAATAATTATTAGTATATAAATAATAATTATTTTAAGATATGGGAATCGGAAATTTATGATTTATTAATGAACGTTATATTTACGTGTAAAAGTTTAAATCTTGCAAAATATTCCCTAGATAAATATTTGTGCAATGTTATTATGTCATACATATTATAATTTATAAATGCCTCCATAGAAACGACTGTTAAAGGCAGCTCGGATGCGTGTTCTCATCACGTGTCGGCTCGCTACAAACACCCGCTGTACCCCGAGGTGGATCTGGCGCTGCTGCAGCTCGACCACCCCTACGCGGACTCCATGGAGGGCCTTAACTATACTAGCAATGAAAACTTTTTGGAAAAGTAATCTATTCTTACCGATTTTCTTGTCAATTTTTCTAGCTTGATATTTTTTAAACCAATTTATTTCTTAAGCTGATGCAAAAAAGGGTGTTGTAATTTTTTTTTTATGAAAACTGGATGAGCAGTTTGAAATCTAAAAGCAAAATGTTAAGACTAGATGGTCACTTATGTTGTTAATTTTCAATTGTATTTTTGTCATTTAGTTTATATTTATTTTTATCTAACTATTGTGGGATGTACAATTGAACAAAAAACTAACAATAAAAATGACCATCTAGATCTATCTAGATCAGTGTTTAACGCATCTTGGCAATTGGAGGGGGGCAATTAATGATTTAACCGCAGAAAAATGACCCCCTCGCCAAGGCATTTTAAGCCAACGCTTGGCTTGGACATAGTGGTTTTAGAAATTCAAAAGTGGGTCGTGGACTAAAAAAGTTTGGGAAACACTGATCTAGATCATACTATTAGGATACTGCAATGTCATAATCCTATATGACATTGTTATTATTATTAAACTGCATAGGGATAGAACAAGAAAATAAAAAAATAACATACCTCTGAGTAGAATTACAACAACCATTACGATTGTTCAGATTATGTGATGATGGATTCTGATCAAGTAATATTTATAATAAAAAGAAATTCAAAATTGTTTTACAGAATTGATATCTGGATCAAAAACATCCTTTATGCAGAAAGAATTCAGAAGGAGCACATGTATGAAAAACAACTGGATATGAATAATTATATGAAAATGTATTCAACTCCCGTTAGGATGTTCTTGTTCACTGTGGTGCTTCCGTCCGTCTCTTTTATAATATTTTTCATGTATATTATATTCTTTACTGGTACAAGCAATAATGTAAAAATACCATATAAAAAATTCAATAATGAAAAGAAGAATTCTGTTTAGCTATCTTGTTTATTTTCTTGTTACAAATAAATAATATGTATTTTAATTTAAAAAAAAACCCATATTCTAATGTTGATCTTTTATTTAAAACTACTAAAACAATTTACACATACATAAAATAGCTAATGTTAAGACTTTTCCTCTTGGTTAAGTTTCCTCCTCCATACCTTTACTTTACCTCTCAGCTCACGAAGACGCTTCATTTCTTCCTTAAAGTCCTGATGCTCATCTCTGAACAAGCCATACTCCCGCAGCTTCAACATCAACGCATGGGTCTCCATATGCCGGGGGTAGTAGTGCATGATCTCCTCGTTGGTGTGCAGAGGCCTGCTCTCGAACATCTTCACAACTTTCATAGACTTGGAGTTGGTAGGAATGGCCACTTCACCAAATATACGGTTTGATAGCCTCTTCATGCGTTGCGCGTATTTTGTGGATGAATTTATTAGTTGAGAGTACTTAACGAAATTAGTGGCCATTTTTTCAGTTTATACTTCTTATTGTCTTGTGTAATAAATAACCTCTTCGTATCATATATTACGTATTCGTAATATATATTATGTTTTGCTACCTTAAAATAACATGAGGTGGAAAATATAAATAAAAAGGATTAAGTTAACAATCACTTTAATTGTATGTTTCGATTATTTTATAATAAACATTTAATAAATGCAAAATTTCTTTACATTGAATATTTTGAATTAGATAGAAGACAAAATGACAGTGACAGATGTCAAATTAGAATTTGATTTGACAATTTGAAACTCGATCATAATATTTATTACGTTAAATGGAACGTTTTGTTATGATATTAAAATTATATGAAAATATTAGACAAATATTTCTATAAAAGTATAAAATATTTACCAAAAATTCTAGGAAAGCTATTTATTGTGTTTAATATATTCGGTATATAGGTACAACATATACAACAATTTTGTTATATAGATTTTATACCTAGGTCAGATTCGCAGACTGCAGGGGCAGCTGGGTACATCTGGGTGCAGGCCTGTTGCGCTTGCGTTCTGACCCTCCCCACTTAATTCTCAATTATTGATTCTTAGTACCGATATCCTAGACACATGTAAGCACTAAAAATCAATACGCAGCTACAGACCGCCCGCCGCCCAAGTCGCCGGATCCGGAACATCATTCCTTTGTCTGATCTGCACAAGATATCAAGCTCAAGCAGTTTTTATTTGTAAACAAAACAAATACTCAACATGTCTGAAAAATCAGAGTCTGTTTCTGTGAAAAGCGTAAGTTTATTTTTATAAAAATGATTTGAATATTTTTATTTATATATCACTATTGATACCCACAAGATGAGGAGGCGGTGGCTTCTTTGATCGACCGGCCTTTCTTTTATGTTTATTTTTATACATAACATTTTTTGTTATTTATTGTTTTATATTTTAATATAAATATAATAGGCTTCTTGTGGCATACCTATGGATACAAGCTAAAAATAGTACCTTTTTTACCTTCTAGGAAAATGATGTATATCTTCGCAGAGCGGAAAATTTTAGGCTTTTCTTGATGGTGGCACTGTCGGTGGTCATCTACGCCTTCATCTACTTCCAAGTAACCACAATTATCGAGAAGACCAGAGAGATGGACCGCATCGCTGAAGTCGTAAGTGTCTCCAATCACTTGTTGGTACTTATCTTCAAATGAGTATTTATTTATAAACTATGTTTATATATATATATATATATATATATATATATATATATATATATATATATATATATATATATATATATATATATATATATATATATATATATATATATATATATATATATATATATATATATATACTACTATATATAAACTATGTTTATATATATATATATATATATATATATATATATATATATATATATATATATATATATATATATATATATATATATATATAAACATAGTTTATATATATAGTTGGACAATGGTCAAACACAATGGGGAAACGATATGATTTAATGATTTCAGAAAAAGGACGAAAGTCGTCGTCGGGTCGTTGAACACTGCATCCAGCGTTGCTGAATCAATTTTCCTTCTAAATTAATTTATTTTATTCAAATGAACTCTAGCGACTTTGACTGAGACTGTGGCTGAGCGTGTCTAGAATTATTTTTAAGGAGGAGGCACTTTCATTTTAAATAAGTCGTTCAGTGTAAATGTATTCTTTTGAATTTTTCAGAAATTTAGTAAACTTTTTAGAGTAGACACAACACTATTGTTCCCACAATACTATAATAACTGCTCAGAGTCCAATGCCAACCCTCCCAACCCGTCTTCCTACGCCCATGCTTGGAACCACTTTTAATAATTGTCATTTCATGTTTACAGACGGCGGACTTGACACGCCGCATGGACAGACTCTCCGACCTGGACTTCAACATGTCCGAGACATTGGAGAAGCTCCGCGACTCCTACTCTCGCCGAATGGCGTAAGTATATATAAAAATCATAACCATTTTAATTAAGCAGTATTTAATTTTACAAAATTCAAAAATGAGTGAAAAATGGAGAAAGTGGTAATTGAACACTAGATTTTCTCTGCCTATTCCACTATGTGACAGATAGTGCAGAAGCAAACAAATGTAAAGTAAAAAAAAGTCTAAATATGAATACTGTAACACTCTTAGTACACGTTATAGATCCGTGTCATAAGGCTTAACAGATACAGTACGGTAAAAAATTTCGAAAACTTAAATTTAAGGCGGCCACGACTCGTTGACCCTACTGTAGACGCAAGAAATAAGAAATTTACTTTCACAATATCGTATATAAAGTTTTTATTACAGTATGGTCAGACAGGCCGAGGAGAACTGTTTCCGTACAGAGTAACTGCGTGGTTCCAAGAAGAAAGAAGACCATTATTAGTGTTAACTTTCTTACGCAAGTACTGCTACTCACTTGTAGCCATTACTCATATCCTATACTATACTATATGTTTATAATCTTACTGTAGTCATTTCCTCTTATAGTGGTCATTACAGATGTTGGGAGAAAAGTATTAATTATAGAAGGGAATTTTAAAATTGTTGAAACAATTATTTTAATGTAACTCTTGTTCATGTATTTTTAATTAAATATACTGAAGTATTAAATACTTATATATTATAAGTTAATAATATTTTTTGTATTGTTTGTTGCAAGCAAATTAAAAAAAAACTTATTTTTTTAATAATATTATTTATTAGTATTAAAATTTAGGCACAGGGTAAGGAAGAAACGCCAAAGGCTCGCTGTAATACAAATGGCTAAAAAACATTAGCTTTATTTCAAGACTGATTGTGAATCTTCTGTCACATTATTATTTGCCTATTTTCTAATAAATAGGTTTTTCGTTTGTTATTACTTCTTAGTTTTACCCTGAATGTATCAACTATATAATCTGTAGTGTTTCTATCTTTGTAGGATGCATTTGTGTATTGAAATGTTATCTTAAAGGAAATAAAAGTAGAAAAAAGTAAGATCAGTTTTTTATTTCATTCTTACAATAAAATTGGGGCAAGACAAAAAATTCTATTTGCGATAAATATCTTAATATATATATTTATATATATATATATATATATATATATATATATATATATATATATATATATATATATATATATATATATATATATATATATATATGTATATATATATATATATATATATATATATATATATATATATTATGTATATATATATATATATATATATATATATATATATATATATATATATATATATATTTTTCTATCAACAATCAATAAAATTGTGCAATTTTAACATTTTCTTAGATGTTTATGAGCAAACGTAGTGCGAGTATAAAATTTTAATATTCAATTAAACAACACTATGTTATTAATTAAGTATGTAAATAACTTAAAATTATCGGAATATTTTTTTGTAATAAAATTTTAAAGAACATAATAATTAGAGATTCATTAAAAATAAAAATAAAAACTAACATTTACATATTTTAATATTTAACTTTTGTAATATTTCTTATCTATATTTAATTACATTAGACGTAATAGAGAGTCCATAATTTAACATTTTTCCTAATTTTAAATAATGTCCTTGTTATATTTTAATACAACTCTTGATACGCGAAATCACAGCCACGTTATCAAAATATTATATAAACTAGAAAATGAAAAAAAAAACATCGAAATATCGTAATAAAAAACAGATTTAGAGTGAAAACCTGCTAAATCCTTTTTTTTACATTTTTACGTTATGTACAATATTATATATATATATATATATATATATATATATATATATATATATATATATATATATATATATATATATATATATATATATATATATATATATATATATATATATATATATATATATAATATATATATATATATATATATATTATATATATATATATATATATATATATATATATATATATATATATATATATATATATATATATATATATATATATATATATATATATATATATTAGTTTGTTTTTTTAAATATATATTAATAGGTACATCTCCTGATAGTTTCTTTAGTAGGCGGTTAGCAGGTTTTCACGCTAAGCCGACGATATACGTTCAAGCTATGATGTTTGAAAATCCGTTAGTGAGTATTTATTTCATGAATTAATTTAAATATACTTTTAAACTTATAATAAAAGGATGTGTCTTAATGACAACGGAGCGTTGGAGTTTCCAACTTCCGGTGTATATATTCGCCGAAACTTTATTTTCAATGTAATATACATACTGTCTTTAAAATTTTAGTATTATTCGAACACGACAGTGGAAATAATTGAATAAATAATTGTGTAGTCTAAACGGGCGAAACCGCGAGCGAGTCGCCAGTTCACAAGTGTCTCGCCTATCTGGGGTGGTAATGCGAAAGTCCGTTGTCGAGCGACCGGCACACGGAGCCCTGGCCCTCCAGCACGGCGCCCGGGGAGCACAGCCAGGGGTCGCGCGTGGAGCGCTGCCACGCGTGGAGCCGCGAGCGGAGCCCTGCCTCGACCTCTTCAAGGGACGGCTTACCTGCGGTACAAATGTTATAGATACGTTGTACATGTGTACCTATAGAAGGGAAAAAAAACTAAAGCGAGGCATTAAGGTCAACTGGATCTCTCCGGAACCGGAGTATCTTAACTAGGTTCCCAAGTTCCCTCTCCGTCCTCTGAACGTGAATATCTTGTCTGATTGAGGTCGACAAGGGCTTTGGATGTAATTAGTAATTACCGTGTAAATTGTTGAGCTCCTCGGGGTCGGCGAGTATGTCGTACAGCTCCCACTGCGGCCGGTAGTAGTACTGCTTCAGGGTCTTGTACCACGGCAGGGGCTGCTTGCTGCGCGTGCGGTTCAGGATGTCCTACACCGTGTTTCAAATGTGGGATGATTTATTGTATGAGAGGCCTGTCGTGGCGCAGAACAAGCTAGTGACTGCAAAAGCGCCATGTTTGAGGGTGAACATCACCACATGAGGAAGTATTTTGATTTTGAGTATTTATTTGAGTCTATTTTTTTTGAGTATTTTCATTTCTTCAATCTGGTAACAGGAATCAAACAAAACAAAACACGCAATGCGATACACTTGGTGGTGGAGTGTTTAAACACTAGGTTCTCCAGTTCTTTATGCTTTTTTTTTTGTATAAATAATGTTAGAAAATTATACAGGCAGGGGCATATTTAAAGATACTTTTATGAGGGGTATGGACGTTGGCTTTTTAACAGAACGTTTTCCATACTGTTTTGTTACTATTTTGTATGGGGTGGATCCAAAACTTTTTTTGGGCATCGGCAGGCCCGTTGCCGTAAGCAGATAGAATTTAACTTGCATTTCCCACTTTACCTGGAAGGTGGGCGACACGTACAGGTCCTGGTCGATGGGGAAGGGCATGCCGTAGTTGAGGTTGTGCACGAGCTTGTAGCGCGGCGTGCGGAGCGCGCGCATCGGGAAGTACATCGTGATCTCGTGGTGCGTCTGCGACGCGAACACGGCCGCCGCCTCGCGCGGGCGCGGCTCTGGGACGACACGACTCATTTTACACACGCGTAGTTATGACAGTTAATCTTTAAATAAAAGAGAGAAACGCCATCGTCGTGAGCCTACTGCCACAAGAGTTAAGATATTCGAAAGATGGTACTTCAATGGAAAGAAGATCAAAAACCCACCCACTGTAAAATTGAAGCTGAGTAACTGACAGACGAATGCCACCACAGTCTATCAGTGAGCAGAGTGTTCGAAATGTCTGATGATTAATCCGGTTAAATTGGTATCATTTAAAAAGGTTTATTTATTGTATCTGGTTACTGTACTACTTTTTTGGGCAATACATCTTTATTTGATTTTAGCTGCGCACGCTGCTGGCTGCTGCCTGCGCCACGGGGCAGCAGCGAGCAGCGTGCGACTGTAAACACGACAGACCGACTTGAGTCCGGCTCCTCCGACTCGAGGATATGTAATACTCAAAATTTTCATTTTTTCGCTCTAATAACGAGGCAAATTCGACAAAAAGTGGAGAACATAAGTGACTTACTGGGAACAGAGTGTTTTAGCCCAAGTTCTCTTTGCTTACTACACGATAAAATTGGAGTTTTTATTTTATAACATATGGAAAGCCATATGTTATAAAATAAAAACTCCAATTTTATCGTTAGTCATTTTTAAAATGTCATTAATATGCCTTTCGAAAAAAAAGTGAACATAATTCACAATTTTATGTGGAAAATCTATTTTTAAATAATTTTACAAATCAAATTTTCCAAAAATAGATTAAAATTATTCATGACATACCTTTTTCTAAAATCGGCAACAAACTTTTAGGTCGATCATTGCTCCGAATTTCATTATCCATTTCCTCATCTTTAAGAAGCCCAAACCAATCTAAGACCGTGGGCATTATGTCGAGCAAGCTGACCAGAGCACCGGAAGCCTCATTCCTCCTGGCCGAAGGATCTGGTGAGGATATGATGAGGGGTTCCCGGAGACCGGGGTCGTAGAAATTGGTTCTGCCAGATGGGAATGGTATACCATTGTCAGAAGTGTATATAATAAGTGTGTCGTCCTTGTGTCCGGATGTTTCTAATTCTTTTAGTATTAGCGCTACGCCTGGGGAACAAAAATAAAATATATATTTTTTTAACATTCAATTCCTAAAATTCGGAGCGAAAGTGTCTGATTGAGAATGGAGTGTCTGGTCACTGGGTTCCCTCTGCGGACCCTGCTCTATGCGGGATACAACGTAAAAAAGTACAGTATCGTCGACGAGTCGTCGCTTAGTACTGAAGTTAAATTTATCTAAAATCAAATCCGCATCTATTCGCAGCTAACTTCATGGCTACAACTTGTTGACCATAGACTAAGTTTCGTAACACCTTCACGCTTTATCCCGCTTATAGAAGGATAGACTGAGGGAACTTAGGAAAAAAGTGTTAAGATAATTTCATTCTCCACTTTCCGCCGAACATGTTTTACAGACTAAACTTAAACTTAAAAAGCGTATAAAAATTTTGACCGAAGCAGGATTTGAACCCGCGCCTCTGGAATACCGTTCCAGCGCTCTGACCAACTAAGTCTTAGTTGGTCAGAGCGCTGGAACGGTATTCCAGAGGCGCTTTTTAAATTTAGTTTAGTATTTTCTGTCCTAAGTGTGGAATAACACTTTAAAACATAGTAAAAATGTTTAACCTAGTTACCAGAGAGAGAGAGAGTTACATGAAAATATTAAATATTTAATTTCCCCATGTGGAGAACACCGTACCTGTTGTGTTTACAGTCACGGATATAACTGTGGACACAACACAAGCTCAACAGTAAGTTAATGTTGGCAAACTATACAAACCTTGATCCAGTCGTGACATGGTGGTGTACTGCGCTGCTATATCTCTTCGGGCTGGCTCTGTATCCTGGTAAATAGACAAAATGAAATGACCAAAGCGCGGCGTTGAGATCCGCCACTAAACAAGCAATGTCTGAATAATAGAGCGGAAAATCAAGTGTCTTGACATTAGGTTCCCTTTGCCTATCTAACTACACAATAAGCTGCTGTTTAAAAACGGTAAATAAAATTTATAAAAAAATGAACTAATTGGGGCTTGTTGAGGTGCTGGGGCAAAGCAAGCATTGGAAGCTTGAGACTGAAAATGCAACAGATTCTGAGTTATCATTTTCTCCTGGTAAATAAGTAAATTAAAAAAGTGTTGGCTTTACCTGTACATGATAAGGTAGCTGGACTTCATCCCATTGGTAATACCAGGGGGTCCAGTCAGGGATGTGACCCATGCCAGGCTCTCCGGACCCAAACCGTTCACAGAAAGACCCGAACTGAGGCTCGCTGTGCCCGCAGCGGTGAGGGTCATGGAAGCCCACGTAAAGGAAGAAAGGCCTGTGATATTTTCAACATATTTAAAGTTATATTTAATACTTAGTATAAAAAAAAATATTGCTAACAATATACATAAATTCTTTGTAGGAAGATTTTTACAAAGTTTTCGCATTTACTATTCTTCACTAACATTTGGCAAGGGAGAATGCTGTTAAGTAAATATTTTTTAACACATTCAAAATGATATTTCACTCTGAGGAAAAACAACTTTTTTAAAAACCTATTAAATAAATGGACGTAACGGGATTTTTATACGTTTTCAAAAAAAAAAAAAATAAGGCCTTAATAAATAATAATTTCATTGCAATAAGATTTGAACTTGTTTCATTTGTCCTTGTGAAGATGGTCCCAGCCACTGAGGTAAATCCCGGTGGCAGGTATGCTGGCCCTCCTGGTGACCGTAAGGTTGGTACAGGGGGACGGTATAATAAGAGAATTTATTTTAAACATAATTTAACAATTATAGAAAAAGTCATACTTGTTTTCTTTATTGGCATCCTTTAGAAACTCTCGAGCTAACAGTTTCATATGTGTAATATTGCGTCCCACTTGGTCTATGTGATTATTTTCCTCAGTCTGTTCATAATCAAACTTATATACGCTACTGGGCCCCACGTGTTTCTTTCCTATAATACCTGTTAATAATAAAAAAGCACTCAAGATATAATACAGTGCCTCAAATTTAAAGTCGGAAATAGAACGGAGAGTTTTAACACTAGGTTCATTTCTTCGCTCTGGTAATGAGGCAAAGCGGGGTCAATGACATTAGATTTTTATAAAATCTTTTAACTAAAGATAAAAAAGCGAGACCAGACTGTAAATGCAATAGGCTGTGGTTTCGTTCTCTCTAGCAACAAGTTTTACCACTTAACCCATAATGCCTCAAATTTAGTGGAGATTCGAGATTGGAGATCAGAAAAGACTATATGGAAATGGTATGTCATTACACTACATTCCCAAGTTCTCACGCCTTAAGGTGAAACTAAAAAAATAGAGAATGATAAATATTTTAAATAACATTATTATACCTGTATATATTCCATTCTCTCGCAACAAATTTGGCAGACTAGTAACATTGTCAAAAGAATTGAAGTGGTGAACACCATGATGTAGGCCGTACATGCCATTTTGATGGCTTGGTGTACCAGTAAGGAGAGCTGCTCGGCTGAGACGTTCATTTTGTATTATAAAAGAAAAGAATTATTTAAGTTGAGGCTGTTCTTTTTTAAATTTAGCAGTAATTGATGAAAGATAGGGTCCTGAAGTAAACCGAGTGACCTAACACTCTGCCCCAAGATTCGCTCTGCCAACCCAACAGTGTGTGAGATACAGAATGTTATTTTTTTTCTATTTTAATTTTTAAGCCATGGAGGCCTGCAAAAGAGACATGTTATTGGCTCAATCCAATCCACTCAAGGAAATGAAACATAAAATATTATGTATTATAATTATTATACTGTTTTATTTATTATTTTATTGAATTTAAAATTTGAAATATTATTTTTTTATCTAAACAATTTAATGATTACATGAGATTGTTAAAGAAATTAATATGATAATATTTTTACCTGGGTGAACAACTGCTTACAGAAGAGAAAGCATTATTAAAAATAACACTGCGATGTGCCAGAGCATCAATGTTAGGAGTTTGGCAGATTTTGTTCCTATAGGCACCCAGCTCAAAACCTCCATCGTCCACTGCTCACGAAAATAATATTTCAGTATTCATTTTTATTTCCTTTATTCATAATTTATTATACACAACTCTGAATACAAGTATGTTAAAAGCCTTCTCTTTCAAACACCCTTCACTTTAACTGATATTTGATCTAAGTAATTACAAAAAACATAAGTACCGTAAGTAATAAATGTTACAGTTATAATGTAGCTTTCTTCAGCCAAAATCACTTATAACTGACTAAACTCAAGTAGTTGACTTACCTAGAAGTATAAGGACATTCCGCGTCTTGTTCGATAGAACCGTCTCCGTGGATATGATACAAAGTAGCGCGAGGACGGCTACCGGAGCCCCGGCCCGCGCCTCCAGCAACGACCTGCCCATGTCTATACCAATACAACACTACTGAAATTGAATACTGATTTAATTGCTAAGTACTGACACTGACATTTGATGTACAGCACGGTCAACGAGCCTTGGCCGCTCCGAATTGACACTTCTGAATGTTTGCGCAATTATCATTTATCACTCGAAAACTACTGTACTAGTAAAAAGTACTCCTTTAGTGAAAAGTAAAAAAATCTACTGAAAGAAATATGTGGCCTTATGGCCTTAGTCGGTAAAATTAAGGTTCAGAATTTTTAAAGAAACAAAGAGAGGACAAAATGATTAGCGTTAATGTAAGGCGTGAGGAACCTCCAAAGGATATATTTTTTTATGGAGATTATTTAGTTTCCATCGATTTTAACGGTATGTTGCATGCTATCAAATAATTCAAAGAGATATGCAAAGACAGTATAGTATATAGTATGTATAGCAATCTGTTCTTCCTAGCTAGCAATAATGAAACTAAACTCCTATAATAAAATCAATCAAATCTTCAGCCGTAAGCGGCCACGACTCGTCGACCGTACTGTCTGACATTTGACGGCCGGCGACGTGTCAAGTCACAATCACAAGTGTCAGTCACTGTGCCCAGAACAGGTATTCTATTTACACCGCCGGTGGAACCCTGCCCTAAACTTATAGACCGACCTCTGCCACCAAAATTTGAATTTATATCACTTCTACCACAAACTATGGCACGTAAGAATGTTTTATACCTTTTCGACGTGGACGGGACACTGACTAAGCCGAGGCAGATCATTACGGAGGATCTTAAAAGGTTTTTATTAGACAAAGTAAAGTCAAAAGTCGCTGTAGGTCTCGTCAGCGGCTCAGACTATGTGAAAATTGTGGAGCAAATGAGCGGCGAGGAGGTCACTAATCAATTCGATTATGTTTTCTGCGAAAATGGTGTGATGCATTACCAGCAGGGAGAGGTAAAGAGTAAACAGAGCATCTTAAACTATATCGGTGAGGAGACTTTGCAAAAAGTTATTAACTTTGCATTGGGATATATGTCGAAATTACAACTGCCGGCGAAAAGAGGGAATTTCGTAGAGTTCCGTTCGAGTATGATCAATATTTGTCCTGTTGGCCGCTCCTGCAGCCAGATTGAAAGAGATCAGTTCTCTAAATTTGATATTGAACACAAAGTTAGAGCCAAATTTGTAGATGCTCTTCAAAAAGAATTTGCAAATTCAAAATTAACATTTGCCCTCGGAGGACAGATCAGTGTGGACGTATTCCCCACTGGGTGGGACAAGACATACTGCTTACAACATGTTGAAAGTGAAAATTTCAGTGAAATTCACTTCTTTGGAGATAAGACAATGCCGGGAGGTAATGACCATGAAATCTACAATGATCCACGGACAATCGGTCACATAGTCACATCTCCAGACGATACCAAAGAACAATTGAGAAAGTGCCTTAATATCGAGTAAATTTTGTATAATATAATTTATTTAAAATGTACATAATATTTTTCTTTATTTCTACAAATAAATATAAGTGATTAATGTTTTCATATTGCATCATTTATTGATCTTTCATGTTTCATGTTATCAAGTATGATAAGCTACGAGTAAATACACAGTAAAAGTGAAAACACTTTAATTACCTGGTGATTACTACAAACAGACATAGATAATAAAAAAGTTTTTAATATTGATAATAAAATATTTTATTTTGTATGTATAAATGTATGTACAAATATAAATATTACAAAATTACAATGGTTTGACCATAATTATAACAGTAAAAAAGATGTATTTAAATTAGATATTAGACTAACTTTGTAGATTTATAGTTTAACATTGAATTCATTTGAGTATAAAATTTGTGATGGTAAAGTTAACTTATATATATTACATGTTAAAATATTACTTATAGCTATAAAACAGGCTTTCTTCAGTATATAACTCAGTACACAGTATCTCCTTTATATTAATTTTATCAATAAACATTTCTCAATAGGATATGATAAATAAATGCATCAATGCCCCTTGTACTGTGGTTTCCTTTTCTCTATGAATGAGATCATGCCCTCTTGCCTATCTTTGGTTGGTATATTCTTCTCGTAGCACTTCTGTTCTACTTCATAACCATCCTTAATGCTGAGCTGGACTCCTTCATTTATGGCCTGCTTTGCACATCGAAGGGCGATCGGCGCATTGGATATTATCTCTCTAGCTATGTTCATTGCTTTCTCAAATGCTGCATTGTTTTCACTGTTCTGAGGGACCACATGATTAACTATTCCTGAAATGTACAAAGTATATAAATTAACAAAATGTAAGGTTAAAGTAAATTTAATAATATTGTCTTCTTATGTAATGTTACATAAACATAACATTTAATTATTTATAAGAAATTAAGTTTGATGAACAGCTAATAAGTGTTAAAGAACTGTTTTTTTTTTATATTTATAAAAAATATTAGAAAAACTGACCAAGTTGTTTAGCTTCCTCCCCACTGACTATTCTTGAAGTGAATATAAGTTCTTTAGCTATATTAGGATGAACTACTCTTGGTAACCTCTGAGTGCCGCCTGCACCAGGAATGAGACCTCGTCCTGTCTCCACAAGCCCTAATTTGGCTGACTCAGCTGCCACTCTAATATCACAAGCTAGAGCGAGTTCTAGTCCACCTCCAACAGCTGCACCTTCAATAGCAGCTATAGTGGGCATTGGTAGGTCCTCAATTTCTATAAACGTGTTTCTCAGACCTCTCACAAATTTGGCTACTTCATCATCATTCATTTTAAATCTTTCTTTAAGATTTGCACCTAAAATTGATTAATTTAGAATATTAAGAACAATTATAAGAACAAAACTTCACTAAACGATTTAAAATATTGTTACTGACCAGCACAGAATATACCACGAACTAAACTATGCAGAATCACCACTGAGATTTTGGTGTCTTCTCTGATAATTTGATTGACTTCTTTCATAGCATTGATTAAATCGAAACTAAGAGCATTTCGTTCTTTAGGACTGTTCAGTCCATACACGGCAATACCTTTATCTTCTCCACTGAGTTTATGAAATACCACAGGCCCTACACTTTCCACTTCTTGCGCTCTGGTGGATAAGCATCTTAGAGCTTGCAGCTTATGAAGCGATTTTAAAGAATTAATTCTTTGAATCCACATAGCTACAATGTTACTTTGCACTTTACATATATAATATCTAAAAAATATTTAAAAAATCAGACGAGTTCTTATAATTACTTATCTTATCAAAATTGATAACAGAGTTTAAATGTTGATGCTGTATTATTACAATTATTTGTTTATCTGAAATGCTATTGTGAATATATTAGAGCGAAACTTATGATACGTAAACGTTTTAACGTTCGTCGCTTCTAGAAATAATTAAATTATTGTTTAGTCAAAAATCTACTATAAACTGTAAATTTCTAAATGTCATATGTCAATTGTTTACAATCATTGTACATGCAACTTTAGTTCTTGTTTAACTTTCAAATAGAATATACTTTATGTTATAATCAAAATAACAAAAATCGTAAAACTATTAATATTATTATGGTAAATGAAAAATAATATAACAGATAAGTGACAATTTTTTATATTATATTTGTATATATTAATTATTATTGATAAATTTTTATTGCTATACTTCGTGATTTATTATCTTTACAGAAATGTCTATTAAAAGTCAAAACAAACATACGTGAATGTGAAGTTTAATGTTAGATTCTCAAACATTCATGAGATTTAATTATATTGTGCTTAGAGTTCTCTCATTTACATTATTTAAATGTTACTAACCAATATAATATATATGAAGACACATATAATTTATTAATTGAAAAGATAACAGGATGTCATCGGAAAATTATACATGTGCTCTCGATCCAGACACAAAAACAACCATAAAAATATATTTAGTTAAAGATGTAAACAATGTGGAAGCCATTAGAAATAATATAATGAAGGGTGCTTGGAATTGTGCAGTGATAAAACCCAGTTTAATATTGGATATATTACAAGTTGTAATCGCCGCCAACCGGGCCGTGTTGTCCGAAAGATCCAATACTATGGTGACGAAAACTGTTTATTCAGAGATTTTATACAATTTATCCCTCACAAAGAACATTTCGCAAAGCTTAAGTAAATTCGGAATTGAAAAAGATAACAGCCTACTGGTCTGCTTTCTTATAAACAATGAAAATGATAATAGTGAAGAAATAATTAAGCAAATTGAGGGACATATATGCCCTGTTAGTGATTTAAATAAGTTCAGTAATTTAAAAGTTATAAAAAATGTGTACAAACTGAATAATTTTAAGTCTGATGTTGATTTGCTTGATGTAATTCTAAGTAGAATGGTAACTAAAAGTTTTGTGAGTTATTAATAAAATTATTTTTTCTTGTACCTTACGAAATAATTAATATTCAAATATTCTAAAATTGTGAAATAAAATATGTATAAGTATATTTGTGTTTGTTTTAACATGTAAAGATGGTCAGAAATGCCTGCAAGTCATTTAGAATAAAAATATTTTGAATCAAAACAATGTTATAAATGCTAATTCTTATTTATTAATGACTCTTTTATTCAGGTATCATATGTCTTCATTACACATATTCTGTTGATAACCAGAGGAGACTTTGATAATAAAACATATTGCATACACATTGGTAAGGCTCTATATATTTGTGGACAACTGGGGAACAGAAAGGAATGTCTTAACACTAGGTTCCCATGGTCCCTCTACCTACCCTGCCATGTGCACGCTGCAGCAAATTTATAAAATTATAGATCTACAAGTAAAATTCCCAAAATACAGGGTAAAAGGATAAACAAACATACCAATAAAACAATGGCTATGTACTTTGTTTTATTTAACAACAACAATATTATTATGTAAAATGTACAATTTAAGTTACACAATATGTAAAAGCGATGATATAAATCAATTTATAAACCAACTTAATTTTTACACTATTCAATTGTAAAATGCGACACTATCAATATAAAGTTAATATAATTTTGTTCAACATCACACAAACAAAATGGTTAAATGCTTATATCTGTTACATTAACTAGATACAGCTACAGATTACTCGCCCATATATATATGCCCCCCTCCTTCCCCCTACACTAAATGTACAGTATGGTTGACAAGTTGTGGCCACAAATAATTTATTTAAGGATTCTTTTTAGTTTTGATTATGGAGGTAAACAGGTAAGGAGAATCATCTGTCCATATGAGTATATTGAAACACTTTAGTATGGGGCACCACTGTAAAGTTATTCTGATGCTATCACGGAGAAACTAAAAAGAAGAACCAAATAAATATTAGTATGAGTAGAATTGACAAAAATGACGAAAACATTTGCACATAACAATTCTAGAAAGGTTATATTCACTATATTATTTTTTAAAATACTACTTGTATTTTAAAATAATGTAAATGTTGAATACTAAAATTTTCTATAATTTAACCACTTTAGTCATCAATAATATATTTTTTAACTATGTTTACCTTACTCCCGTGTTTATATAATAAGCGCTGTTAAATACAATTGCATCCACAGCATACCAAATTCCTTCCCAAGTACAACAATGGGCGCAACATAAAATAACCTAACAACATAGTGGCCACAACTTGCCGATCGTACTCCAAACAAAAAGTACACAAAACATTTTGAATCTTAAACAAAATGGCATCTAGTAACTATTGTGCTTTAGGAACTCTCTGATCACTAATCACGAATGTGAAAATAAAATTAAAAAAAAAAAAAAAACAATAATATATTGAATGAATAGAGCCGGAGCCGCCGGAGTTAAGCCTAAGGTAATTAACATATGGTAGCACCTCTTGAACACTTCATCGTTGAGACGTGCTACGACAGCCCCGCCCCCACCGCCCCACCGCCCCACCCCGAACAGCCGCCATGTGTACAGACAAACATACAACTTGCAGAAAAGATCAATGTACGAGTGGCGATAATGACAAATTTAAGGCACCTGTAAACTATAGAGCACACGCGGCGGCTGTCGTGCGGTAGCGGGTTGAGTTCCGGCCTCGCCATTGTTTGAACACTAACAGTAATATAACGCACTCATTCAATAAAAGTGACCAAACTCTCTACATTTCCGTTCATTAACATTTTCCTAAACACCAAACCAACAAACCAAATCACAAATTGTATCTGTAATTGTCTAATAATTATATTTATTTAATTCAGTTAGGTCATTTTTACAGTCACAGTATGTGTATGTATATACGTATATGTACAAAGTACTCTAATCCTACAGTTATTGGGTAATATATACAGCGATATATTTGGCTAAATACGTTGTATTCACTTTTACAGTATGCAGATATGGCAGGAATCATGGTCACCATTTTCATTAAAAATTATAACTTTATCAAAATCATTACAGCCTTTCATATTTGAACCTTGTCCCTTCAAGCAAGTGTACTACTAATCCATTAGGCACTATCCTATCTATATCTTACGATTTACCATTCACTCATAACATTCAGTCTCGTTAGAAAGGCTACAAATTAAATTTTGACATTTGTTGCAATAATTATATAAGAAAGTAACAATGGTGTAATACAAAATAATGATTATGTTCATAAAAGATAATATACATTTATATTTTCCTCAAGTAAGAACTGTGTCGTAACACTAGGTTCCCAAGATCATCAAGCAAATGAACATGACCCTGCCACATTTTATAATAACCTTACTTATTAACAATACAATGTATCCATATTAATATGTCTATCATCATTTACTACAGAAAGTAGAGGCTTAAGATATATCAACAAACAAACATACATTCACTTTGCGTTTAATGTTCAACTCTAAATAATTACAAAATTATTATGAATTTGGCTGAAATTTTAGTTTTCAATGTGTAGATATTGTCTTAAAAGTGATAATGTTATTAGAACAAGAACATAATTGAGGTTAGTAAATAATAAAGTGTAATTCAAGCAGGCAAAGTTAAAAATATTATAAAACCATACATATTGAAAGTGTAATTTTCATAGTTAAAGCTTTTTTTTTTTTAAATTAATAACAAAAACATATTTTTAAACAAAAGAGCTTCCCACATCTACACCCAAAGTCGACATTTGCTATTGACACAATATAGAACCCAATACATAATACAGTTAGTTATGTATAAATATTATTAATTATTAATATTTTCGCTTAATTCATATGAAATAATCATTTATAACAGTTTACTCTGACTTATGCTAATATAGTATCATAGTGCAAAGTATGGGCTAGGATTCATTACTATTTATATACTAAACGAGATATTCAAATATTATTAAATGTACAATAAAATGAATTTTGTTTGTAAAAAAGGGAAATTTCTCCAAGTCCTACCATCAATACGGTGTTGCTAGTGTCAAATATAACAATATTTAGTCAATACATAATTGTCTAGATAAGCTTAGTTCGTTTCAGAATATTACAACTTGTTAATATATTATTAGTTATTTTAAATAATATTGTTACTGGCAATCTGTATAATCCCGTACTCTATACAATAGCTGTGTGGGCAATGTGTGACATATTGTTTACTTTATACATTGCCTTGGTTTTCCATATAATAAATATACTACTTAATGTACAGCCTACTGTATGACTTGTCTCTCAGTTTCACCCTGTAGCCGAGATGTTGTGTAGAGTCGCTAGTTCTGTATCTCGACTTAATTACCTTTATTTACTCAACACTATGCTGGAGGATCAGATAAAGTATTTGCCTTAACGCCACAGTTATACCATACATTGCAGAGATATTGAAGAAAATGCCGAATTTTACAGATTGCTATTGAATATATATTATAAATGCTATTATGGTTGAAAGCACTCTGAATAGAGAAAAATGGATGTGTAGTTTAAGTTATGGCACTGTTGTATCGGTGGGGTTATAGTGAAATTCTTTAATGTTGGGTAAAATAAACAAATATGTTATAATATCTTTCATGACGACTAGAAATAAGAGTTCTTTTTCGGTAAATCTATTCAGAATGCTCGCGTGGAGAAGTAAATGTTAGTAAAATGATGAATATCAACTTACACCTATGTTTTGGAAGTCAAATTTATATACATGCATACATTTGTCCAGACATTCTTTTATATTTATTATAAAAGACAAAAATTCTTTTTAAATATGTATATGTTTCATAAACAATTACACATAATCAAAACTAAATACAAGGAGTAAAGTCGTGTGTATGTATGGACAAGTGCGTGTGTAGGTCATATACAAGGTCACTCGGGGCGGTACTGCGCGAAGGGCAGCGGCAGCGCGAGGCCGTACAGCGAGGGTCACCGGCGCGCCTCCGCCACGTACACCGACACCGTGGAGTCCTTGGCGCCCACGCCCAGCGCCGCGCGCAGCGGGTGGAAGGCCAGGCACGACACGGGCCCGATGCGCGCGCCCATGAAGCCCTCGTGGAAGCGCACCGTGCTCAGCGCCGCGCCGTCCAGGTCGTACACCGTGAGGCTCTGGTTGACGGAGCCGGCGGCCACCAGCGGCGCGCGCGCGTGCACGTCCAGCGCGGCCAGCGGCGCCGGCGCGCGCAGCACCACGCGCGGCGCCGCCAGCTTGCGCGCGTCGTACACGCGCACCTCGCCGTCCGCCGCGCCCGTGACCAGCGCGCGCGCGTCCTCGCGCAGCGCGCAGCACAGCGCGGCGGCGGCGTGCGGCGCCAGCGCGGCCACGGGCGCGGGCGGCGCGCGCTCGTCCCACGCGCGCACGGCGCCGTCCGCGAAGCCGGCCAGCACGCGCGGGCCGGCGCGCCACAGCGCCGTGGCGGGCGCGTCGCCGCCCGTGGGGATGTCGGCGGCCAGCAGCTCGGCGCGCGCGTCCCACAGGCGCAGCGCGGGCGCGGCGCCGGCCAGCGCCAGCGAGTGGCGCGCCGCGCTCCAGCGCAGCAGCGTGGCGGGCGGCGGCGCGGGCGGCGTGGCGGGCGCGGGCGCGGGCGCGCCGTACAGCGGCTGCGCGGGCGGCGGGCGCGGCGCGGGCGGCGGGCGCGCGTCCAGGGCGCGCCAGGCGGCCAGCAGCGCGGGCTCGGCGGGCTGGCCGGGCGGCGCGGGCCGGTACACGGCCAGGTGGCCGGTGTGGCTGGCGGCGGCGAGCAGCGCGTGCGCGTGCGCGTCCAGGTAGGCGAGCGCGGTGATGCGGCCCCAGGGGCGGCGCCAGGCGCCCACGCACAGCTTGGCGGCGGTGCCCCAGTCCCAGATGCCGAAGTTCTCCTTGGAGGCGAGCGCGACGTGCTGCTCGTAGGGGTGGAACTGCACGACGGCGGGCGGCAGCGGGCAGCGCGAGTGGAACGCGACGGTCTCCAGCCGCGGCGGAGGCGCCGTACGTAGTGCTAGACAGACCATAAACAAATAAATATATATATATATATATATATATATATATATATATATATATATATATATATATATATATATATATTTATGTATATATATATATATATATATATATATATATATATATATATATATATATATATATATATATATATATATATATATATATATATTATATAAAAATAACTGCTCTGGGCAAATAATACAATTGCGTATGAATAATTTTACTAATTTCTATTTACTATACTAATTTAATATAAATTAAAATACACTAATATTACATAATATATCAGCTTCTTTAAATTTGACTCTGGGATACTTTATTATTTTTAAATAATCCAATAATTGATGAAAAAGAAAGGTTTGTGTTATGATTCCCATTGGTTCAAACTATGAAATTTTAGTTTTCAATGTGTAGATATTGTCTTAAAAGTGATAATGTTATTAGAACAAGAACATAATTGAGGTTAGTAAATAATAAAGTGTAATTCAAGCAGGCAAAGTTAAAAATATTATAAAACCATACATATTGAAAGTGTAATTTTCATAGTTAAAGCTTTTTTTTTTTAAATTAATAACAAAAACATATTTTTAAACAAAAGAGCTTCCCACATCTACACCCAAAGTCGACATTTGCTATTGACACAATATATATATATATATATATATATATATATATATATATATATATATATATATATATATATATATATATATATATATATATATATATATATATATATATATATATATATATATATATATATATATATATATATATATATATATATATACATATACATATACATATACATATACATATACATATACATATACATATACATATACATATACATATACATATACATATACATATACATATACATATACATATACATATACATATACATATACATATACATATACATATACATATACATATACATATACATATACATATACATATACATATACATATACATATACATATACATATACATATACATATACATATACATATACATATACATATACATATACATATACATATACATATACATATACATATACATATACATATACATATACATATACATATACATATACATATACATATACATATACATATACATATACATATACATATACATATACATATATATATATATATATATATATATATATATATATATATATATATATATATATATATATATATATATATATATTATATAAAAATAACTGCTCTGGGCTAATAATACAATTGCGTATGAATAATTTTACTAATTTCTATTTACTATACTAATTTAATATAAATTAAAATACACTAACTAATATTACATAATATATCAGCTTCTTTAAATTTGACTCTGGGTTACTTTATTATTTTTAAATAATCCAATAATTGATGAAGAAGAAAAGTTTGTGTTATGATTCACATTTGTTCAAACATTACATGTGCACATCAACAGTGAGCACAGAGGCATGTGCAAAGTTCGATTCTCAGTTCCCAAAAGAAGCGACACAATCAATATTTTTTATTCCTTAATTCCAGTAACTGCGAACCTAGTGTTAAGACACTCCTTTCCACTCCCCACTACCTCCTGCCCAATCCCGCCTGCTATATACGATATAAACCACCAACCGCGCGCCTCCCTCCGTATGCTCCGGTTCCTGGCCCGGCGCCACACGCGCTCGTGCTGCGCTCTGCTCTCGCAGTCAACTACGGGCGTGGACGTCGGCCCAGCAGGAGGAGCGGCCGTCTCGTCCGCGGCGGTAGCGGGTTCGGTGTCGCCGGTGGCAAAGTGGCCCACGCCCCCGCCGGCGTCGCCGCGGGCGAACTGCGCCGTCGCCCACTCGACGAATTGTGTTGTGACTATTGGTTTCTTTGTTTGACCTGCAGTGTTGGAAATAAATTAATATTACTATAAGCTCAAGCCACATCAATAAAAAAGTATTATTTACAATATAATTCGTTCCTGACATTTACGTGGTCCATCAAACAAACTGATCAGCTTTACAATATTAATTTAGAAATTTGTATAACAAAAATCAATGTCCAACTGAATATTAACTAGAATATGTGAATAATAAATACCACAGATAATTAACATTATTTTCACAATATTTTAATGCCATATTTTGTACTCACTAGAAGTGGAGGAGGTGGAGTCCCGCTCGCGGTTCCGGTGCGCCACGGAGTCCTCCGATATCGTATGCGGGAGGCCGAACTTGCCGCGTCCTAAAAAGAGAGAAAATTAGAGAAAGATCTTTAACTCTTACATCCAGTCGTATTTGAAAGATTTTATTGCTAGTCATTTTAATATTTATATTTTTCAAATAGAAAACTCACAATCTCTGACGTTATGTCATAAAATCTTATATTAATATAATTATAAATATTGTAATTTTACTCATTCACTCACTCAGCTTCACACTGATGGCAGGGTATCCCACAAATGGCAGGGTAGGCAGAGGGCACATGGGAACCTAGTGTTAAGACACTCCGTTCCACTTCCGTTGCCTACTTTCCGCCGAATTTGAAGCATTGCGTGTGGATTGGCGGAACTCAACGCCGCGTTTTGCCTTGTACCTACCACACCCTCGTGCCGCTACGTAATAATAATAAATATTGTGATGTGTATGTAGAAGTGCCCACCCATGTGCGGCAGCGTGCGCGTGTCGGGGTGCGCGTGCGCGCGCGCGTTGGGCGACGGCGGCAGCGAGCTGGAGCCGCCGCTGCCGTGCGCGTGCGCGTGCGCGTGCGCGTGCGCGTGGCCCGTGTCGCGCCCCACGCTGTCCACCTGTAACACATTCAATATGATAATTAAATAATACCACTTCACAATATAATGATAAAATTTGCAGATTATAATTTTTTTTCTTGGTATATAGCTATATATATAATACAATCAACTCAACACTGTTAATAGAACGGTATTAACGGCGTTGAGTTCCGCCTTGACCAATTCCTTCGGAATTAGTGTTATAATGGGAATGGAGTGTCTTAACAATAAGTTAGACCTTCTTTGCGGGATTCAATATGTAATTAAAAAGAGAGAATATCAAATGTATACTTATAATAAATTTATCTGTACTTGGAATATATATTAAAGAAATCTTATAGACGAATCTTGTTAATGTATAAAACTCAAAATAGTAATTATAAAATTGTTTGTTTGTGCGTTTGTACTCGTTAAATTTAGAAACGGCTAACGGATGTAAATACTGTTTTCAGTATTATATTTTAGCAACTTTCCCTGCACATTTAGTGTTTGTTTTATTAAAATCGGTTAAAAATAAATAAGTTAAAATATCCATTTAAAGGCCCGACAAATTCGCTACAATTTTTTTTTTAATCTCGCTGAAATTTTAGTATTTAACATATAGATATTTTCTTAAAGCGGGCGAAGCCGCGATCGGGTCGCTAATATCCAATTACCTGGTTAGACACGTAATTGATGATATCATTGGCCATTTGCGACAATTGCGGGTGTGGCTCCTTCGCCATTGCACTCAGCGTCTCCCACAGCTTCATGTACACTGAACCAAATCCTGTATTAAAAAAAAAGCTTCATTATTGATAGAAAATAAATTATTAATAACGTACTCATTATTACAATAAAGGTACAACAAAATATTTAAAAAAAATGTATACATTATAAAAAAAAAAGTCAAAAACAAATGTTTAAACAACACAAGCGATTATATTAAAACAACACAAGCAATGAACAACGTTTACCGTTGTTTTTTTTTTTCAGGTTCCCGCTGTATCCCGCAAATGGCAGGATAAGCAGAGATGAATACGGACCCCGAGTACTAAAACCCTCTGTGGGATGACGTGTTGCTATATCTACATATGGTCAGTACCTATGGCGGGCAGGGCGAGCGCGGGCGCGTGCGCGTGCGCGTGCGGCGGCGTGCGCGGCGCGCGCTCCGGCGCCAGCGCGTCCAGCCCGCGGTCCACGTGGCCGCGCCCGCCGCGCGCCGCCTCCCTGGAAATGCATTATTGTACACACAGCCAATATTAAACTTAGGTGTGGTTACAATGGTATATGTACTTGCTTTAAATATATATTCGAAAATATACAATAAAATATGTCAATTGTTCACTCGTAAGATAAGAAAAAATAAATGAAGGATGACACGCCTGAGAAATGAATTTTTACAGATAATCAGATCACAGGACATCGTATCATATTCTGGGTTCTCCTCAGGTCTGAGGCAGTAACTTTAGTGAAGTGGTGGTAGTAAAATATTTTTTAAGTAAACTTGTCCTCACATTCAGTTAAATGTTTATATTTAACTGAATGTGAGGACAAGTTTACTTAAAAAATATAATTATTTTATAAATTGGCAGAGCCATTTTTTGCAAATAAACAGACAATATCTGAAAAAAATAATAATAAAATAATACGTTTAGACGACTTATTAATAATTACATAGAAAACATAAATTTATATAGTTATAATAAATCTGTAACTGAATGTTGTTTGTACATAGAAGATTTATTTAAAAAATGTTAAAATCAAAATTAGAACTTTATAAATGTGTAAGGGCCTAAATTATGATTTTTAAAAAAGAAATGGCTGTCTCTGTGTACGTTTGTATGCGCTAATGTTAGAAACATTACGGTATGTTAATATAAAATATAAAAAAGCTGACAAAATTGCCAAATTATTTTTATTAATTTGAGTAAAATTTTATGTACAGATATTATTTTAAAAGTGATAAAGTCAATAGAACAAGAAGGCAGTTGAAGTTAGTAAATAATATAGTGTGATCCAAGTGGACGAAGCTGTGGTCAGGTCGCTAGCATAAAATGAATGTAAAAAGCCAGACAACCAATGTAAATATATGTAATATAATGCATATGTGAGCAATCACCTGTCACACCTCCTGGTCCTCTCGTTGATGTAGACGGCCATGAAGTGCTGCTCGAAGATGAGCACCATCCACTGCAGCGCGGCCAGGATCTCGGCGCGCACGAGCACGGAGGCGTCGCGCGGCAGGCGCGCGGCCAGCTGCACGGCCACCTGCTGGTCCAGCGCGTTGGCGTGGTCCGTGCGCGGCGCGCCGGCGCCCGCGGAGATGAACGCCGCGAGCGCGTGCGCGCAGGCGGCGCGCAGCTCGGGGCGCGCGTGCGGCAGCAGCGCGGCCAGCTTCTCGTGCGCCAGGTCGCGCACGCCGGCCCAGCGCGCCGCGTCGCGCCCGCGCCACAGCCGCGCCAGGCCCAGGCACGCCCACTGCTGCAGGCGCCACGCGCCCGCGCCGCCGCACTCCAGCTGCTCCAGGCACAGCGAGATCATGGAGCCCTGCAACCATATAATGTCATTACATCATTAAAGTTTTTTTTTTTTTATGGAAGAGACGGCAAACGAGCGTACGGGACACCTGATAGTAAGTGATCACAGTCGCCCACGGCCCCGTGTTACTCCAGAGGAGCTACAGGAGCGTTGCCGTCTTTTAAGATGGAAGGGCACCGGGGCCCGGCATTACCTAATGCGAAACGCAGTGGCCAAAGCCACTACTTAACGCCGGTCTTAAATGCCGGGGGTGGTAACAATCCGGTCGAGTCTGCCCCTGCGTGTTGCCATTACATGACTCTACCACACGCACTTTAATCGCCTCCTAAAACATCATCAGTACCAGGGTGATCCTATTCTAAGCCGGGATCACACGGTAAAAACGTGGGGACCGGAAGTGAACCGGGTTCCCTCTGCCTACCCTGCCTTGTGCGGGATACAGCGTAAAACACAAAAATCATTCAAATGGAAAAACACAAATGTATTAACTTGTGCTGATATAGATATATACATATATGCCCCTATAGACACTTTTCATAGACTTCTCAAACCATTACGCATTGAGTCACAAAGCACATTGTCTTGTAGTCACAGTAAAAAGAAAACCAAATAATCCAGTCACCCCAAGTGGTAAATAAACACAGCCACCGCCACTGTGCTGTGCCACTGCATGACGATATCTTGAACAGTATAAGATAGTTTTTTTTTTACTTTCACGCTGTATCAGGCAGGGTAAGCAGAGGGAACCCGAGAACCTAGTGTTAAGATACTCCGTTCCACTTCCGCCTTGCTTGCACTTGCCATGCTTTGCCTTATTACCAGAGCGAAGAAATAAAACATTAAATATTTAAATTAAAAATATACCCAGAACAGTATGAGACAGTGTAAAATATAAATATAAGACAAGTATATGAACCTGCAGTGCGGCCTCTTGCCCCGCCGGGTAGTTGTCAACAATACCGGCCAATACGAATGCTGCCAAAGTTTTGTGTTCAATCTGAAATATTAAAATATACAAATTTTAGCGCTCTTACTTGGTTAGAGCACTTGGGACAGTTTCCAAGAGGCGCAGGTTCAAATACTGCTACTTTAAAATTTTTAAAATGTATTTTTATTGTTTCCCTAAGTGTGGAAGAACACTTTAGAAATAGTAAGAATATAATTTAAATAAAATAAATTGGTCCTGTAGTGGTGCTGGCATCCATAGGAAATCATTATTTATTTATTTATTTTTTTTCTTTCATATTTCAGTGAAAAATTAAACACAACAGTATCTTTATGGGAACAAGATGTTTCAACACTGTGTGTCTCTGCCTACTGGGACTTCGTGCAGGACACAGCATGAAACTGTACAAAAAATATGTATTCTACCCTTTTTCTTGTATAATATAAGCTATAAAGAAAATAATTTGAATAAATTTAATTATTTTTTACATTGTTCTTTTATCTGAATTGTGGGCAACAATGTTGCAACTTGATTTACGAAAAAGGGGAAATGTAAACATTTATAATATAATGTTATAGTTAATTGGAAATCATTCAATTATAAAACAATGATACACACATCAACAGTAGGGTCCTGGAGGATGGCCAAGAAGTACTTGTGCCCCTTGGCGTTGACCAGGTCCACCTGGCAGCTGGGGTCCACCGCGATGATCTTGGCCCATATGTAGACCATGGAGGCGCGCAGGTCGTGCGCGGAGGCCTGCAGCAGCTTGAGCATGTAGGGGAAGATGCCCACGGCCAGCACGGCGCGCACGGCCCACGCGCCCAGCGCCAGGAAGCGGCACAGGATGTGCAGCGCGCGCACGCGGTGCAGCGTGCTGAGCAGCACCTGCAGCACCATGGGCAGCTGGTGCGGCGGCGGGCGCGCGGGCGGGCCCAGCGTGCCCAAGTCCAGCCACAGGCGGAAGGCGGTGAGCTGGTCGCGGAAGAAGGGCGAGTGGCGGTAGGCGCGGCCGGCGGCGGGCGCCACCAGCGGCAGCTGCGCCAGCGCCAGGTCCAGCGTGTGCTCCCAGGCCGCCCACAGCGGGTGGCGCGCCAGCGACGGCAGCGCCGGCGACGACACCGGCGTGCAGTTGTACGACCTACTTGCATATTTATATATCAAAACGGTAAATGTTATAAGATATATTATTCATTTTTCATTTTAAGTAATTTTCATTCATCAATAACAAAAATTCCCCACTGACCTCATAATCCTATCAGCCAACAGGAAGTTCCTGCAGAGGCTGGCGGTGAGCAGGTCAGCTCGGAACAGCTGCTGGAACAGGTCCGGGGGGAGCGAGCTCCACGCTATAGTGTCCGTGATGGCCGTGAAGATCCAGTTCAATTCACCCAGCATGGTGCGTCTGTCTGTTACTTGCCCAGGAATCCTAATACAAAAAACGAGAACGTAAATTTAAGACGATAACGTTTAAAAACGTTTTATTTCCAATTCAACATAAAATTAAATTCAGTCACAGGGGATAGCTTGATTCGATCCTCACTCGAGAAAATAAAATATTTTTACATTTTATTTTTAAAGTGCTATTGCACACTTTGGAAAAAATACTAAATTTAAATTTAAAAAAAAGTATAAAAATTTTAAACGTTGCGTCTTTACTATTTTTTTAAAGTGTTAATATAAAATAAATTTTAATATAGTATTGTATCTTTTAAGTGTGCAATATCACTTTAAAGAAAGATGGTAATAAGGCAAAGCGCGGCGTTCCGCCACTCACCACGCAATGCCTCAAATTCGGCGGAAAGTGGGGAACGAAAGTGCAACGGAGTGTCTTAACACTAGGTTCCCGGGTTCCCTCTGCCTACCCTGCCGGGATACAGCGTGAAGCTGAGATGTAGTAAACATATTAAATAAATAGCATTCTCTCTTGTCAAACGATAATTCTTACGAGTTGTCTTTGTTTAGCGGAAATTTGAACATAAATAAGTTGTAACAAGAATTTGGACGCCGCTTGGGGAGGAGCACAAGTTCCAGAGACTGACTTGTCGATGAGGTCCACCATGTCGGCCCGGGCCACGCGCAGGCGCGTGCGCAGCACGAACCACTTGATGGCCATCTTGACGGGCGTGGTGAGGCACGCCGTGAACAGGTCGGCGGGCAGCTCCGGCGACATGGGCAGGCTCTGGCCGGCCGCGCACGCCGCCAGCTGGATGCAGTTGCGGTACGACACCGCCCCCGCGCCCGCCGCCTCCGCGCCCTTGGAGCTGGCCTGCATCTGACACCGACACACTCATGATATGATACAACGACAAGCCGGAGTGAAATAATTAAAACATTAAATATTCAAATTGAAAATATTATTTTAAATGAAACTTTTTTGGGAAACCCGACGTTTCGAACACTTTACAGTAGTCCGTGGTCACGGGTAGACTGAGGTGGCATTTGTCCGTCAGTTGATATAATTATTATATCAAACTACCGCCAACGATTCCTTAATTGCCTCGCGTACTGCCCTTGATTTTTGCAGAATGAGCTAACTGTATCTGGTCCTCTAGTGTGGTGTGCTGGGCCAAAAATGTTTACCATTCAATATACGCGATTAATCCGTTTAAAAGTGTTTCATTTAAAATGTGTAACAATCGCGAAAATCAAAGACATTATTAGTTGAAAATATTAATTTCTTCGAGTGGCGGTGAACCCACAACTTGTTGCGTTTAAAGTCACATACTTATAACGCTACGCCACGACAGACATCTAGTTAGCTTCACCTATGTATAAAAAAGACAGTTTGTATCATAATTTTCTATATATAATGAGCACCCATTTTACCTCATAATCTCTCTCATGCTGCTCCGCGAACTGTTTAAAGTTGTCGACGATGACGCCCGCGTTGGAGCAGTCGTACACGTAGAGGGAGGGCGCGCCCATCCACGTCTGTAGATCGTACATCGACAGCGGTATGTATTGAGTGTAGGCCTGAAACGTACAGTAATTCATATTTTCAGGAAGAGGAAACTTGGGAACTTGTCTAATGATCATAGATTCATACTGCTAGTGCAGGGGTTGGCAACCTGCGGCTCGCGAGCCACATGCGGCTCTTTGGCTGGGAAGCTGCGGCTCTTTAGTTCCGAACACAAATATTATTTAATTTATAAAAAAAAAAAAAACATTTTAAAACTTACTTTATCGATTAACAAAGATTCGGCACCACTTCTATCTCGGCTTTCTCGCTATTCTCGCTTTTCACGGCACCACATATACATTTTTTTAATTACAAGTTACTATTATTTATGCAAGTACTATTTATTGTGATGATGGTGATTCACCATGATTGACTGAAAGTGGTTGATTCCGTGCTTGATCTCTCACCGGTCGTGTCGTGTTAACCGTCCCATTGGATATAGAGAGTGGAAGGAAGAGAGAGTGAACTCTAAGAATGCGAAACCTAGTTGGTCACAATAAACAAAGTCCTGCGCAGTAAGTCGATGTCAGTGAGAGTAGGACTACATTACTTATTTATTGTAGGCATAAAAACATTTTGTGGCTCTTTAAAAACTTAAAAATGTTGTAAATTGTAACTTTTGGCTCTTTTGACTCAAAAGGTTGCCGACCCCTGGGCTAGGGTAATGACTATTGTTGCAGAGGTCAGTCAGATTTGGCAACCTAGGTCAATGAATCTCTATATTAAATGAAAGGAAAGGCCAGATATGAAATATATTTTAATCGATAACCAAATAAAAAATATTAGGCCAGTGAATAAATATTACCAGTGTAATACTTATCCATCAACAGTTCGAATCAATTTGAGAATAGTACATCAACGTGTAGTACGATATGTAGAAGGTGAAAAGCGTAAATTTGCGACAACTTTTTCTACGGTATACCCATACGGAACGGATTTTTACGTATTTCATAACTGCAGGTCTATAGGAAGTACCTCAAAAGTTTTGATGCAGTAAAAACGATGGATAAAAGCTCGTAACATTTGATTGTATTGACTTAGAAGTTTCATGTTGGTCTCTCGATTTTAACGGAGCTAAAACTAAGTCAGCCTATAAGCCTTTTAAGGGACGGAATCCTAAAAAATACTATAAGGTATTCTGAAAATTTCTACCAATTCTGCTTAATATTTTTTAAACAAAGATGGAATTTGAATTGAAATAATTTACATGTGGAGGCTAATGTTCGTCAGACACGTACCAACAAGCGTTCTCAATATTTAGTTAAATGTCATGAATATTTATTACATTATATATATATTGTATTATACTATGTTTCGGCTTCACACTGTTTCCCGCACGTAGCAGGGTTTTTTTATGGATAAGACAGGGCAAACGAGCGTACAGTTCACCTGATGGTAAGTGATGGTGATCACCGCCGCCCACGGAATAGTGTACCAGAGGCACCAGAGGAGCTACAGGAGCGTTGCCCGTCTTTAAGGTGGATGGGCACCGGGGCCCGGCATTACTCAATGCGAAACGCCGTGGCCGAAGCCACTACTCAACGCCGGTTTTAAATGCCGGAGGTGGTAATAATCTAATAATCCGGTCGAGTCTGCCCATGCGTGTTGCCATTTCTGACAACGTGACTCTACCACACGTACTTTAGTTGCTTCTTACGACACCATCAGTATCAGGGTGATCTTATTCTAAGCCGGAATGACACGGCGTATATATATAGGGAGAGATAATTTGGAAATCTACTGTGGAAATTTGTGACATTCATTGTTTGAGTGGCGTAACTCTACGCCGCGCTCGAACTTATTTTACAACAACATAATAAATATCGAGGCCTGTCGTGGCGCAGCGGCACAAGCGTGTGACTGTAACCGACAGTTTCTGGGTTCGATCCCCACTCGAGGAAATGAAATATTTAATATTTTCAATTTAAATATTTAATGTTTCATTTCTTCGCTCTGGTTCAAGCCAAACGCGGCGTTGAGTTCCGCTTGCACATGCAATGCCTCAAATTCGGCGGAAAGTGGAGAACGGAAGTGGAACGGAGTGTCTTAACACTAGGTTCCCGGGTTCCCTCTGCCTATCCTGCTTCGTGCGGGATACAGCGTAAAGCTGAGAAAAAAAATGAATACTTCCTTGCTCTGGTAACTATATACCGGCATGACCGGTATTGAGTTCCGTCACTCAATACATGGAAGATATATTAAACAAAATCTTATAGGGCATGTTTCATTAATAAATATCCAAAATAAGGTTTATTTTTTATTGTTTATCTCTTCGTCTGTGCGTTTGCAAGAGATAATCTCAGAAACAGCTAACCAAATTTAAATACCATTTTCGGTATAATACTCTGGCAACATTTTTTTATCATTTAGTGTTAGTTTTTATTAGCCCGGCCAATTTTTTTTTTTTCTATTTATCTAAAATTTTACATTTTAATGTATACATGTTATCTTAAAAGTGATAATTTAATTAGAACAAGAAAGTAATTGAGATTATTACTATACACTAGTATAAATCAAGCGGGCGAAGCCGCGAGCGGGTCGCTACTAAATAAATAAAAATTCTTACCCTGTTAAACACCCATATCTCCCCTTGGGAAGTGGGCTTCGGTACGCCATGGCCATTGTAGTGGAACAGCACACGCTCCTCTTTGGCATTGCGTCGGAGCGAACAGCAAAGCTTTTTTATCTGTGGTTATAAAAAAATTTATCTATAAACATAAAACATTTATTTAAAGCAAAATAATATACTGCAATACTCGTATTAACATATGAAAAAAAAAGACTGTCATATTAATAAAATATTTTTTTTTATAATAAACACCTCTTAACGCTTTTTAACGCATATAAGAGGGAGAGGGACTTTAGGTGTTACATTAGACTCAAAAGTGCACGCACAATGCATGTAGAACTCAATGGAAAGTGGGGAACAAAGTGTCTTAATGGGAAGAGAGTGTCTTATCGAGGTTCCCAGGTTATCTCCACTCACTATTCGACGCGCTGAATGCAACGAAAAACTACATAAGGTACAAGCTTTTCCACACTTTTGTGCAGAGAAATCTAAATAATTAGCATAAAATATTTTCTCCAAGCGCGATCGAATATACAACTATCATGTTTATAATCATACACATTTCGCTTTAGAAATAATAAAAAGTAAGTCAATTTAAGTGTTATTGAAAGGCGCCTGTAGAGGTGCAGGAGCACAAGCATAATGCCTTTCGTCAGACAGGTTGTGAGTACCATCCGTACTCGGGAAAATGAAATATTTATTGTTTTCAATCTAAATATTTAATGTTTTTATTTCTATGCTTCCGGCAAAAAGACAAGGCGCGGCGTTGAGTTGCGCAATTCAATCGCCTCAAATTCTTTTAAATAGTGAGGAGAACGAAACGGAGTCTGTAGGTTCCCAAGTTCATAACTACCATGCCATGTGCACAGCGTGAGGCTAAAAAATGGTCCCATTTTTATAATTAAAACAAATAACACATCTAGTTCCGATTAGAAACTTTTCAATTGTTATCAATTCCCCCAATTCCGAGAGCCAAAAAATTATCTCTGGTAGTCTGGTATTTTTCTTAACTTTTTCTGGTTGACTCAGTCAACTTTGGGAGGGACTGGTCTATTTCACCTTCTACGCAATCTACTATCTATCTTGAACCAATACTGGCCTATCACAATGAACATCGGACCTTTCTCTACCAAAATTACTTTTTTTATTGCCTTATATCTAATGTATAAGGTCACGGATAAATATAATTCCAGCTTTTGATATACTATTAAATATTCATAATGAACTATAATATAAAATCTAAACAAAAAGGAATAACTTTTTAATTTCACGCTACAGCAACAGGGTAGGCAAAGGGAACTTAAGAACATAGTGCTTAACACTCCACATCCATTATACAATCCGTATCCATTGAGACCCCGTTTCCACCGAATTTTGGAGGCATTTCGCGTAGTGTAGCGACTTTCAACGTCGCTTTTAACAAGCGATGAAAATATAAATCATTTCCTCTGTCCTCGTGTCGCGTAACCCATAATATTTTAAATTGTACATAATAATAACAAACGAAATGACTAATATCAGTAACAAGGGCAAGGCCGGCCCCTAATTAGTTAATAGCTAGCACCGCGGCCGCGGCGCCGCCCACCGCTTTACGACCGCACTGCGATGTCTCATCGGGAGATACTTTTTTGGGAATGACGTCATTGTAAATTTGTACAGTGACTCATGCGTTGGATAGATCTGGGATTTTCTCTTGAAATTTCATTTGTATGTACATTTTATGATTTATTTAAGGTATTTTACAAAGAACTTAGCGAGAAAACATTAGTTTATTAACCTTAAAAGTCATTTGTATATTTTTTGATATTCCAACAAAAGATCTTAGTTAATTTTAATTTATATTGAAGCATCTTTATCTCAAATCATCATTTACGAGTCGTTTCATTGATGTCAAAGAGAATTTAATAAAGAGCCACTCGCCAGTTTTAAAGATATAATATGTATTGTACCAATTTTCATGTATATTCATGATTTATTACTGCAGTTATTTTTATTTATATCGGTTTTAATTTTTAAACGGTTTAATCCAACAATCTGCTAGTTTCCCGCCAACGTTGTCACAAAACCAACAAACCACCCACAGTTGAAAGCCACTTTTATCGTATGTGAAGGTTAAAGATAGGATTAAAGATATTTAAAAAAAAAAACTTCTATTAAAACATTATTAAAGACTAACAAGAAAGTGAGCCAATTCTTGAGACCATTGAAAAGTAATATTACTTTGCAATGTGCAGGTATATATAAATTTGATTGTGACTGGCATTTCATATATAGGTCAAACAAAGATAAGGTTAGGGTGAAGGAAAACATCTTCGATATCAAGAATGGCCATGTGTGAGCATACATCGAACAAATCAACCATTACATTATGTTTTGGTAAACCCCACATACTCGCTAGCGAGAAAAAAAAATATCTGTTCGCCATAGAATGATAAGCGATACTATTGAAATACAATAACATCTGACTTTCAATAGAACTTTGTACTCCTTCGGACTCACTTTTAAAAACGTCTCAAACACAACCCACCAAAGGACAAGATACAGTAAGCTCATTCTGCAATTATATCAACCTGTGCCCACGCATTACAGAAAGTGTACAAAAAGTCGGGTTCGCAAAAATGTATGAAAATCAATATTCATAATTAATCCATTTAAAATTGTTCATATAAAACATGTAACAATTGTGAAAATCAAAGACATTATTACCATATTTACCTATTCCTGTATTCCTGTATTTACTGAAATTACTAGAATAATAATAATTCATTTAAAACACTTCAGTATATTACAATAACTATTGGTTGAAGTAATCTTCTTCCATAGGTTACAAAATAACTCACAGTTTAAAGAAGCAGTGTTGTATATTCATAAACAACAACAATACAATTCATAAAAGACTACCATGCAAGCATATCTTACCTCTTCACTAGTAGGATCCAAGGACTGCTTGTAGCGAGCCCTCGGCTGCCATCTTTCATACTGTGTCTGCAGAGCATGGCCGATGCTCTCTAGAGCTTTGCTGGGTGATACAGAGTTGGGATCTAAAATTGAATTTTAATTTCTATATGAAAAATCACAAGTGTTCATATAAAGAAAATAAAAATAATTTAGCTATTGTCTTTAATAAATTAATATGGACTGATGATCTTGTGAGATAAAGGGTTTACAATAAATTAGAAAAGAGAAATATATTTGTTGGATCCACTGAGGATACATCCAGCTTTAAGGCCAGCATTTATTTTCAAATAGCTACTGGAATTACTGCAGCTCAACTACCACTAAACTAACTATAATGAACAAAAATAAATATGTGTACAGATAACCCATCAAAATTCAATTCCTTGATGAATGTGAAAGTTGAAAAATAAAAAACATAAAAGTTTAAGAATACTTTTATTCTTACTTCTTAAATGAAAATTTAATAACAGAATCCTTAAAGGAGGAATTATAATCAATATTTATACTTGTGTTCAAATTTAACTATTTCCATAATAAACTTTACCGTCTGTATTGGCAAAATTCAAAGCACTGCATAGAGTATTACAACTAAACACTTAAATAGAAATACTTAATTAATAACTAACTCCACAAGTTAAGTTCAATCCACAATCATAAGTAGAAGCTGTCCTAAAATAAAAATATTTTAAAAATAAATGTTGTGACTTGCTTTATTAATATACTATAATCATAATGTATATTAAAAAATCATAACAATGATTTTAAAAACATATGAGTTGTGAGTCTTCATAGAAACCATACATATTTTAATACCTACCTATCCAGCATTCCAGTCGAGCACAGGGTTGCGTCTTAACCACATCTGGAGGATCCACGCCCACATTGAGGCACAGTACCAGGGCCACACAGTGAGTTTTGTACTACAAATACAATTAAAAAATGTTTTTTTTAAAACTAAGTGCATAAAGTTCATTTATAAGATATTAACAACCCTATCCACCCCTTATTGTCACATTAGCTAAATTGTAGCTTATTTTTCGAGATCTGTACAATAAATCATGACAAATTTAATATTTTATAATATTAGTAATTCAACATTAGTTCTGTGAAAAAATATTGTTTTCTTACTGTTTATCATTGTTAAGATAACATAAGTCAATTTTTCAGCTAAATGTCAATAAACTCAGTACTTTAGTTCAATATTGGTATTATTATTTTATAAAGTAACTTAAGATTTTGTTTTGTATTCATTTTAGCAAGATAATTAATTTTTTTCTCTTCATTAATAATTTACATTTTAGAAAACAGTTATTATTGTGATATTTTTAATTAAGATAATAAAATGAAATCTACATAGAAGGCAATTGGTAATTATTTTAAAACCACAAATTGAAATGTAAAAATTATGTAAATAAATGTTATATGAGAATGAGATGTTTATTGTTTATGAAAGTGATAAAATAATATATAATTCTCTTTTTTTATGACTTTTTTCTATTTATTATGATTTATATACCCAAAAAGTAGGAATACATAAGAACAAATCAATTAAAAAATATTTAATAGGAATATATTATAATGTCTTTAATAATTACTTTAATATGGTAAATTCACTTTAATTATCTGTTAATAAAGTAATAATCCACTTTTTATCACTTATCAACAAATATAATGGCTTGATAATATTTTATTTTTATAAACAAATTTTGCCTATTAAAATATTATTTATTAATGATAAACTATTTAATTTATTGTTATTTTCAACATACTTTTAGCCGAAAAAGTTATACGAAATACGAAAATGAAACTAATCTAATTATGTAATAAGATAACAGAACAAAACATAAACATTGAAATATTTCGTAATGACTTTAAAATGCCAATAAGATTGTTATTGAATTTATAACGTTACTTTCACAAATATTCTGTTAAAAAACATCATAAAACGTACAACCTGGAAACAGTCTCATTTTAATTGATATAAAAGGAATAGTAAACGACATAGTAGAGTACATGTGCGTTTGTTTTTAACGTAACATGCCTTACTACGGTGTGATATGCAATTACGTCTTGTAGTTTACCAAACAAATAGACGAAACCTACCTTCTCCTTCACCCTCCAGGTGTGCTCCTCACGTTCGGCGCCCTTTATGGGCTCCAAGTGCCTCGGTTTATTAAAACTCAAAGGTAAATCGTCTTCAAAGTCCGAAGAATCACTATCGGGCTCTCCGCTATTCTCCTCATCGTTTACAGAGAGATAAGGAGGCATATCTGTCATTTTCACACGACACTTTTTCACAACTCTGTCGATTTTTTTAAATGTTCAACGCGTGATAATATAATATGAAAACATTTTCAAACGCTCACAGAATCATGTGCGCGTCCATTTTTCAACACCACATGGGAATAAACAATTTGCTTCATTCCACGAGTGAAATTTAAACAGAACCGTTCATAATAATGTAGGGCACATTATAGAAAATAAATAAATCAGCATATTTGTAAAAATTCAACGAAAAATGATTATTTTCATAATTAAAAAAATGATGAAATGTTAAAAATACAATAATGTATTTTATTAGTATTGAATGGTATACCGTACGATAATTAAAATGACAAGATTTTTTTTTTTATGTTAAAATCTTTCATAAAATTGTTATTTAATATGTTATATGAAGATATTACTAATTAGCATAATTTTATTGCTTTTTTAAATATATATCGCTGTACTCACATATTGCTAAAGCATTTTTACATAATGTTGCCCGATCATTTTGAAATAATACATAAAATTATATAACGTTTTGCATATAGGTATTAAGTAATATTATAAAAAAATATATCAATATGAATTAGGTAGATTTAATAATATTGAAATAAAAAATAGGTTAAATAATACAGTAACTTACATGAATTAAAACGTGCGAAATGTCCAAGCTGAAGTCTATAAAAAATACAATATTGAGATAGATTTAGTATTTATTACTTAGAACTATTTTTTATTCAATAGAAATTTGGAAAATATTTTTTAGTATCTTAAATTTTATTATCAATGTATCTCTGTTTCATATAAAGAAACATTTAACATTTTAGGAGGCCAGACTGTATTGGATTTTTGTATGTGTTTTTACTGAATCTGTTCTCCGCATGTAATATGATCAAAGGTGACCTAGTGTTAAGACACTGCGTTTTTCACGCCGCAATTTGTCTTGTTGCCAAAGTGAGGAAATGAGAACATAAATAAACATATTATTGTTTCTGGTTAATTTAAAACTTACGCCTAACGAGAAAAGGTACGTGTTGAGTGGTGCAACTGTCGATTAGGAATTAAACTTACGACGATCATCTTAGCCTTTACTGAACACACATTACAAATTAGTTAATACTCTTGTAAAAAAAATATACTCAACTTTACACTATATTCCGCATATGGCAGGGTAGGCAGAGGGAACTTGGGAACCTAGTGTTCAGACACTTTCTGCCGAATTTGAGGCATTGCGTGTTGGGTGGCGGAACTCAACGCCGCGTTTTTGTCTTATACCAAAGCGAAGAAATGAAAACACTGAATATTTAAATTGAAAATATTAAATATTTCATTTCCTCGAGTGGGGATCGAGCCCACAATCTGTCAGTTACACGCTTGTGCCGCTGCGCCACGACAGGCCTCTAAAAATGTATAATTTGTTTTAATTAAACTGAAACATTCATTAGTAAATCATTGTATGCAGTAGGTTACGTGATTTACATTTCAATAAGACCAAAATATTCTATCATTGAAAGAATTTATGTACATAAATATTTATTGAAAGTGGTTAAAATAAATTAAACATTTGGACATTACTATATCGTGTAAAAGTGTTTATCTGGATTTATTATGTATATTGCAACATGAGGAAAAATCATCCACGCCACCTCATTACAAAAGCACCATACTGATAACATTATTAATAAACTACTTTGATTAACATTGTCGTTATTGGGGTAAGGCATCGACCTCACGTAATACTAACATATCGTATATACAGTTCTATCTAGTTGAGCTCGAGGGTCACATTTTGACGGCGCTGCAGACGCTACAGTGGTCGCACTCAACGCCGTCCGGCAGACACTCTATGTGGAAAGAGTGTCGGCAGTTATATACTATTAAATCTGACGCGTTGGAAAGATCTCGAATAATAATACGTCCTTGGCACACACTGCAGAGAAACTCGTCTGTGACCGATATGCCTCTCTGCTGGTTGATTATCAGCTTTTCGTGGAGATCGAAGTAGTTTCTTAGAGTAATCACTTTGCACGCTTCCTGAACAGACATTTGTAAGTGGTAATCGCACATCATTTTCCCCAACGATTCTTTTAGATCTTTTATTTCGCAGCCGGATTGTATGTTCTGTATGAGCATTCGAGGGTCCACGTAGTTGCCGATCCGTTTGAGCAGCAACGTGACACATTCTGGCTTGTCGACAGTTTGTTTTATAAGATCTGTCCACAATTCCTTGTCGTTGTGTTCTTGGCAAAAGTTAATGGCCTGATTTATATCGTTTAGTTTTTCTATAATTATCTGTAGCGCCTCTCTCGTGTTCCCCATGCGGCCTAGCAAAAACACCATCTCGGGGTAAAATTCGTTACTCTGACAAACGTCTAATGCTTCTTGTATGGGATAGTTATCACTGCACTTTAAGAACGGTAATAGTTTTCCTCTATTAAACTTAGCGTATAATCTAACAAGTTTTCCATGATATTTGCCATTTGGTTCAACTTTGCTGTACGCATCCAAATATTTATATAAAAATTCATCGTTATTTTTAAGCTGTTTCTCTACAACTTCAACGGGCACTTTAGTCTTGTCGTTTAGAAGTACCGAGATGGCTTTATCACAGTCAAGGGTCATCAAATCGAGTATTTTATCGTGTATCATGGAGTACATGTTGTATTTCGTAATTAATGTAAACACATCATTATGTTGCAAAGCTAAGTATGTAGTCAACGCCTTATCGTATTTCTTTTGATAACAGTAAAGCAAAGCCAAAGCTTCCAAATAAACATTTTTATCAATTTCAGTAGTGAACAGATGTTCTAAAACTTTGTTGACGATCACGCCTGTTTTGTATAACGATGGGTTCCACTCCTGGACTAGTTTCAAGAAACCTTGTGCGTCAACTTCTAAGTATTCGCAAAAAATTTGTTCATATATTTGGGAATTCAGCACTTGATCTGGATTCCTAGGTACATAAGGACTTATGGCACGCAGTTGTTTCACCGCTAAGAATTTCAGAATTTGATTCTCCCACAACACTTTATCGTTTCTACATATCCTAGCACATAGTATAGCCGCTTCTTCGAAAAGGTGTTCTGATAACAAATGGTCCAAATATTGAACTCCGACTTCAACTACCGAATGTTTCGTTGTTTTACCACCAATTTCTTCCAGAACTGATATAGCCTTTTCAAACCTTCCATGCTTCGTCAACCAATCCACCCTATCGTCGATATCGTAAGGACTCGCCACAACTATATCTTTCGGTGATACTATAAAGAATCGATTTTCTTCGATAATCATATCTAAATAATAATCGTTACAATTATATTCCTCGTATCCTCTGATATTCAGACTATCTGTTGAAACTTCGCAAAAATCACAATCCTTGTAATCAGCGACCGAGATCACAGGCCTTTGCGCTTTATGTGTTTCAGCGTCAGTCTCCTTTGGAACGCCAAGTATTACCAGTTGATCATCCAGAGGCCCAAGTCCGCTGATATAGTAGTCGGTTTGAAATGTATAAATAGGATCTACGAGATATTCGGTGACGTCGCGAGTTTGCAACTCGATTTGACTTCTTTTACGTATGACACATATTCGTATAGTGTCTACCCAGCCGATCATGAGGGTCTTTGAGGCGGACCATAGAAGATTGCACCGAAAATCTTCTATGGATCTAGTAGAATTTTTTTTCCCATTGAATTAAGCCTAATGAACATCTTGCTACGAGGTCGTAAACTCGAACACCAACTTCGCTGGCCCACGCTATGAATCTGTCGTGCCATGCTATTGCCTGAACGTAGCCTTCACACTCACAAAGGACCGTACTGCGCAGACGGTTCAGGAATGTTTTCTCATAGAGAATAAGTTTGTTATCACCTGTAGGTAAAGGAAATACAACATATTAATTAAGTTTTACATTTAAAAATATTGAAGGTTGATATAGAATTTATTACACAAGATGTATATATTGCGAATATTTTACCTCTGTTAATTATCTTAAAAAGATGCATACATCTTTGTCTCGAAGATATATACATCTCAGCTTCACGCTGTATCCGACACATCGCAGGATAAGCAGAGGGAACTTGGGAGCCTAGTGTTAAGACACTCCGTTCCATTTTTGTTCCCCATTTTCCTCCAAATATGAGGCATTGCATGTTGAGTGGCACAACTCAACGCCGCATTTTGAGTTGTACCAGAGCAAAGAAATGAAAACATTCAATATTTGAATTGAAAATATTAAATTTTTCATTTCCTCAAGTGAGGATTGCACCCACGAACTGTCAGTCACATGCTTGTACAGCTGCGCCACAACAGGCCGATATATATTTAATTTAAAATATCAAAAATACTTGGGAAAATATAAAATTTTATATTTCCCACATATTATCAATTAAATAATACTTTATCAAGAGTATGTAGAACATTGTATTAATTAATTACCATGTTTGTATGTATAAAATATTGTATGTGTGGAAATATAAAATTAATTAAAAAAATGTTATCATTTTAATGTAAAATTCTACTACGTGATACACAATGTAAATCATGAAGCTGCATTATTGTATGTAAAGTAATTAATTATAAAAATTTAAAACCTTCAAAAATTGTAATAAAATGTATATACTCATATGTTGTTTAAAAAGTACTATTTTGAATAAATAAAATGTTTAATTTAATAAAATATTTAAAGGTCAAAACAATGTACAAATAAACATTAACCTGTAGGAATCTTCTTCCAGAGCCAGATTTAAAATAAAGAGGATCTAAAGCAATTGATTTTACAACTCTACCCAGTGTCAAATTGTGGGTATTATCATCTGTGTAGAGGCCATACACCAATACTTTGCCATCGTCAGAACAACTGGCAATGTAGTCCCCGTTAAGATCTACTGAGATTTTATTCACTGCAATGGCATGAGCTTGCAAGTCCTTTTGGTTATTATCTTGAGATATAGGCACTGTGTTCCCCTCGTGATCTAGTAAATGTATCACTCCCCATTGTGTGCCTAGGCAAATAAATTTTGTGTGCACACAAATACAGCTTACAGCATCTTTTAAAAGTATATTTTGAACGTCATTGCCCATACGATCATATTTCAGTTTAGGCTCTTCATCTGGGGGCAAACTATCGCAGCTCTCTAAGTTTACTGCCATTGTTACACATGTGCACACATTAGTTATTTTTATTTATTTGCCTTTCAGAACAATATAAACGTATTTTCCTCTTTGTGCATAATTTAGATGTTTTTGTGATTTCAATACATGACTTTGACAGTTGACTTATGGTTGATTAGAATTATTAGGGCTGTCATATATTATTTTGTGATGGTGTAGAATAAGAAATCGATAAGGTACCGGTAATTGCGGTGAATAGAAACCGCGAGGGGGGTGGATAGACATAAAAATCTAGGAAATTTTTAATATGATAGTATTCAACAGCTTCCAATAGTAAATCTACTATTTTTGTTCCTTTTATATAAAAAAACTGATATTTATTCATAATTGCTGTGATGACGAATTAGTAAGATGAAAATGACAAAAAATACGCTTGAATGTCGTCGCTCAAAGTGATGTAAGTTAGATGCAAATAAAGTCGTTATATTCTATCTTACAAAGGTTGAATTATTATTCTTTATTTTAGGAGGACTACGATTGTTGCATTGCTACCGCAATTATATTTTAAATTTATAAAGTATAAGAATCTTTGTTTATACACAATTGTACAATATATAAGCGAAAGAGATGAATAGATCGGAATAAAAAAATACGTAAAATAAGTTGATAGATACGAGCACATTTGTTAAATAGAAAGAGATCTAGAAGAGAATGTTTAGAAAAAGAGCTATTTTTCAATGTAATATTACTTTTAGCAAACATACGAAGTATTATTTAAAATATTTTTCGTACATGTATTTTTTTGTGTACGAGCGTACAGGTCATTTGATGGAGAGTGACCGTGTTGGTCACATAGGGGGTACAGGTGAGTTATTAGCCTTTTAAATGGAGATACACGTATTTTATTTACAAATAATAAAAGGATATTGACAACATATAAATGGTTACATGGGTAACCATTAACAGAAACCATTTCATAATGCGTGATTTTACATAACTTGAACTGTTTCTAGTTACTCTCTCAAACGCTTTTTATCATAAACCTTAAAGTCAAGCATATTTTGTTAGATTTCATTATGTAGATTATTTTGAATACTATAAAAGTGTTATTTCTAGCATAACAAACATTTTAACTACCAAACACAACAAGATTTTTTTTCTAAACAAATTCCTAATTTTGCCATTCAAACTTATTTTTTTTTCTTTTATCTTCACACTATATCCCTTAGTAAGGTAAGTAGAGTAAGTAAAGGAATCTCGTTAAGAATTTCGTTTCCATTAAGACAATTCTGTTCTTCAACTTATGCTCTGCGAATTGAATATGTAAACAAGTTTAGATTTACAGTGTCAAATCTTTACTTATTTACGTAATATATTTACTAATAATTTACTGTACCTGGGATAAATGAGAAGCCAACGAAAGAATTAATTTATAATATTTATAAAGCTAGATTTCTCAGCTGAATAATGATAATAAATTTAGCTTTCTAAGGAACACAGTCAATAGGACAATTGTCCTATCAAGTTTTATAACCTATATTTGAAAAGTCATCCATACATTTTTCTTTGCCGCCAATTTTTAAATTAGTTCTGGTGCTAATAAGGATTTTCTATTTGAATTCTTTTTAACACTAATTGACAAAATGGACAAAAAAACGTATTTAAATCGTCATAAATTACTAATAAGCAAATATGAAAAACTGCTGTCGCCATTTGGTCGAAAAGTAATGGCTTCCTTGCTTAGTTTCAAAATGGGTAAGCATCGAGGTATTACAAAAATATGTACTTTATCATTAACTTATCTCCATTTTAAAAACATTGTAAGGACTATTTATTTTTTTAGATGAGGAAATAAAAAATAGAAAAAGCATTAATCAGCCTTCTCGTTCCAAAAATAAAAGAGTAATAACGTTAGTATTAAGTTTTTTTTGTCTTAAAATATTCATTTTTATTACATTATTCATTATTTAATTACATTTTCTTACTTTTATATGATATTTAATATGATCGAATCTTTTAGTACTTGCTTACTTTTAGTGGTACATAAATATGTTAAATTAATTTACAATATTTTTAATTGACTAATAAATACATCTTATGTATCTATTAGCTATCCTTTATGTGCGATATTAAATTAAATTATATAAAAAATAATCTAGTAAACAATAAAAATGAAAATAATACACAAAAAATCAAACTATTTCAGATTTAATGATAGCGATAATCAAATAGATAATACGAATAATTTATCTCTAAATGAAAACGTAATGGATGGTCAAATAATAAATTTCGAAAATAAAAACAATGACTCACCATCAATATTCACATCTGTAGATTTGCTTACAACGTTGCCTAGTGTTCATTTAGACGACAATATTAAAGAAACAGCTGAAATTAGATCTAATGACATATTAGAAAGTTCTCAATTAACAAATAATATATCAAGTACAAATATAACGACAGGAAAAGATGCTATACAAGAACTAAAAACAGATATGTCGTCGAATGATTTTTTTGAAGCTAATGAAATATTTGAGGACGACCCTAAAGAAAATATTGAAACTAATAAAGAATCCGAACTGAGTACTAGCACAAAAAATATTAACCAACATATAATAAAAGATGTTTTAAACATGGACGAAAATGTTCAAGAAGTTGTTGATAATAGTGATAAGAGCAATGATAACAGAAAACGTAAACCACCTTTAAAGAGGGAAGTTTCTAATAAATCCATAGCATGTGAACCAAAGAAAATGTCATTTCGAAAAGATAAATATACGAAAACAGTTAAAAATTGGCTTAATAATGTTGATCCTGGGAACATAGTTGAGCATGATGATCTAGAAGAGCGTAGAAACTATTGTGTACCCAATTTAGATTTTTACAATGGAACAAAAAACGCAAATGCCCTCCCTCCTAAGGCTAAGAAACAAAAGCGTACAGTTCAAGCTCAACTCGCCAATAAAGATGGCGTTATGAAATTTATTAAACCTAATATAGCTAATAACAATTCAACTGACACTGATTGTTTAAATGAAGATTTGAATATCGCTAAAAAACCTTTTAATAATCTGAAAGAGAAGAGAAATGCTAAATTTGTGGTACCGGTGAAATCGCAAATTCCAGTTAGAGATGTTACGTATGCCGTCAATGTAGTGGATGATAATAATTTTGAATTATTTAAACATGATTTGGAAGCCATTGTAAATCATGAAATTGTTATTATTTTAGTGTACAGGTGAAGTATGTTTCAGTGTTTAATCACTTTTTGCGACGACAGTTCCAGCGTTGAGTTCCGCCACTTAACGGAACGGAATGTCTTTTACTCGTATTCTGCACTTATCACTGAATTCTGGTGAAGGTATTGCGTGGCGTGTAACGCAGTGGTGTAACTTAACGCCGCGCTATGCATTGCTACCAGACCGAATGAATTGAATTTTTAAATCTTTAATTTCGTCTATAATATTAATAATAATTAATTTTCATATTTAACATAGCAATGGATATTGCCAAGTGAACAGTCAACATACAGACGAGTCTTGTGTCCCTGAAGGAATTATGGTAAAATTCAACGAGACATACTTTTATATCAACAAAAATATTAATTGTGCTAAGTAAGTTTATTTCAGTCATTTTATTTTAAAATATTTTCTTATTGTTAATTTTAATTTATTTTCTTTTTAATTTCTGTAGTATTTTAAAGCATAAGTAATAAAAATAATCCAAATACTATAAGGAATATTTCATATTTTGATTTTTGTTCTGGTAACAAAACAAATGCGGCGTTGAGTTCCACTACTAAATACGCAAAGTTTCTGAAATTCGCTGTAAAGTGGTAAACGTAATTTTTTTAATGAGACCTGAGTGTCTTAACACTAGGTCCCTAAGATCCCATTGATGACCCTGCTGCGCGAGATACACAAACAAAAAAAGCAATTTTTATCCCGCACATGGCAGGGTAGGCAGGGGGAACTTGGGAACCTAGTGTTAAGACACTCCGTTCCACTTCCGTTCCCCACTTTCCGCCGAATTTGAGGCATTGCGTGTTGAGTGGCGGAACTCAACGCCGCCTTTTGACTTGTACCAGAGCGAAGAAATGAAAACATTAAATATTTAAAATTGAAAATATTAAATATTTCATTATCTCGAGTGGGTTCGAACGCAGAACCTATCGGCTACAATCACACGCTTGCGCCGCTGCGCCACGACCGACCTCCAACGGGCCCTTTTTCTTTGTTTTAGCGTCTGTCTTAACACCATTGTTACAACAAATACGTTGGTAGGTTACGATATTAAAGCTGTACTAATATTTCTTGTCCGCCATTTTGGACTCACTTTAAGCAGTTTTCATATTATCGACATAAAGGTAAGCTAACTTTAGTTTGTCTTTTTTAGGGTTCCGTGCCTTAAAAGAGTAAACGGAATCCTTGTAAAAAATTAAATAAAAATCCTTTATTTATTTATTTATTTATTTCTTGCTTAATAGATACGTCCTTTAGAATGAAAGTATAAAATGTTGAAAATGTTAGTAATCTTTAAAATATAATTTGTAATTAATGCAATAGAGGGAAATTAGTAGTGTCCACTAGTCCACTTCCGTTTCCCACGGAAGTGTCGAAATTGAACGGAGTGTCTTAACTCTACATTCCCAGGTTCCCTTCCCTCTTTTTTTTCGGATATAGCTTGAAGCTGGTAAAAAAATAATGTAGGTACTTTAATATTTGTACAACCAAAAAATATGTTTAAAAGTTAGGTATAGGTATTTCTGCCTGCACTTACTGGTGCCCAATTTTCAATAACCATTAAATTTTGATCTGATCCATTTTTTCTTATGCTGGATACAGTGCACATGGCAGGGAGGGTTTTTGGGAACCTAATATTACCTTAGACTTCCGTTAAGCACCTTTTGCCGGATTCGTTTAGCGTGTACAGCACAAACGGCGATATTTCAGATAGGCGCGAATTTAATAAACCCCGATAAGCCACCAGAAAGCTTTAGCGAAGTTCAGAAGCTTTTAAATTTCACTCCCGCGTACACGATAGCTACCGAGTGTGTTTTACAAAAGACATGTTGGTACATGTCCATGTTGAGCCAATGTGGGGCTAAATTAATTGATGTTTTAGTTGAAAATGGTCTGTGGAAAGTGTTTAGTGGAATTGAAATGAGAATTGTTCCAATCATATCAGGTATTATAATAATGTCTTTGATTTTCGCGATTGTTACAAAATTTAAATGAAACACTTTTAACCGGATTAATCGCGTATATTGAATGGTAAACATGTTTGGGAAACCCGACGTTTCGAACACTTTACAGTAGTCCGTACGGTCATGGGAAAATGTTAGAAGTCAAAAGTGTTTCATTTAAAAGATCACGTATTTCCGGTTTGTTTTTGGGTTAAATAGTTCACCAAATTGTGCCTAATTTTCTACTATATTTAGACATTTAATGGAAGATATCAATGCTGTTACTAATCTTGTTGCGAGGGAGGAAAGTTATATAATTTTTTGACGAGGACATGTCGATTTTTGTATTCTTCTTCTCATTCAATGTGAGATAGATAGAGAGAAACGTAAATACTTTGTAGTCCACCTTGCAATAGCTAATTAATATTTTTTCTCCCATTTTGACCCATTAGTTATTGATATTTGTGAGTTCAGCCAAACAATCTATTGTTTACATAATTATTATGGATTTGTATATGGATACAAATTTAAAAGACATATAAAATTTTTGACGTAGCACGACTGGAATCCGCGCCTCTTGTTTATCTGTATCCGTAGATCCATAGATTCCAAGAGGCGAAGGGTTCCAATCAAGCAGGATTAGAAGTTATTATACGCTTTCTAAATAATTATTCCTCTTTTTTTGTATTCGATTATCATTTTAAAAATACTACTACAGTTTCTACATAACTATCATAACTCTATTGAATGAAACACTTTTAAACGGATTAATCGCGTATATTGAATGGTAAACATTTTTTGGGAAACCCGACGTTTTGAACACTTTACAGTAGTCCGTGGTCACGGTATAACAATCGCGAAAATCAAAAACATAACTATCATAACTCTATTTATTACACATTTTATAATAAGACATGGAACACCTCGGTGTAAAAATCGACACGGACAAATTAAAAACAATGGAGTCCCAACTCCTGGCCCGCATGAAGGAAGTCGAGGCTCAGTGCCACAAAGCGGCAGGGAGACCGTTCCAAATTCTCTCCACTTTGCAAGTGAGGTCTCTCTTGTACGAAGAGTTGCGGTTAGACGCAAAATGTAATGTTAAGATTCGAGAAACTATCACTATAGGTGTTAAATCCACTTGTGAATCTATGGTGAGTTTTGAAGGATTTTTTTTCTGTTACGTATTTTGTACGCGGCGTTGAGTTCCGCCGCTCAACACGCAATGTCTCTAATTCGGCGGAAAGTAGGGAACAAAAGTGGAATGGAGTGTCTTAACACTAGGTTTCCAAGTTTCCCCTGCTATCCTGCCATGCGCGGGATACTGCGTGAAGCGGAGTGAGTGAGTGTATTTTTGTGGATATATTTAAAATAAGTGAAATTTCTGGTTGGTGGAACCCGAACATAACAGGGTAGACAGAGGCAATTTGGGAACTTGAACAAGATTCCTAAGTGCCGTAAGTAAGCAAGCAAGTGATTCTTTTCCCATTAAGACACTTCCGTTACCTACTTATTGCCAATTTTTAAGTATTGCGTGTTGACCCTATCATTAGAGATTAAATATTTTATATATGTGTATGTATAGATATGTTGTAGCTGCGATCATTAGTAGACGTGCACCCGCTACCCAAGTTGATACTGGAGTACCGTCACCTGCACAAGGCACACGCCCCTTCCTGAGTGGTATTTCGCACCACGTCAAAGATGGCGTCGTCTACCCACTTGGTACTTTAATATTGTGCATTTTTTTTATTGAGAATTGTGTTTTGTATTTTATGAGGACGTTAAGGAGTAATTATGCTAATATAATAATATAAAAGCTTGTTTCATTTTCAAGCAAAAACTACTGAACCAATATAGATGAATCTTAACAGTGATATGACTTCATATCAGGATAACCCAAAAAATATACAATTTTTGTTTGAAATTATTTTTTCAATGACCAAATGATTTAATCGGGCAAAGCCTAAGTATCCCGCACATGGCAGGGTAGGCAGAGGGAACTTGGGAACCTACCGTTAGGACACTCCGATCCGTTTCCCACTTTCTGCCAAATTTGAGGCATTGCGTGTTGAGTGGCGGAACTGACGGAACAACCACGCGTTTTGTCTCGTACCAGAGTGTAGAAATGAAACATTAAATATTTGATTCTAAATATTAAATATTTCGTAACTTTGAGTCCAAGAGATTGAACCGACCACCAGTGGTGTTTATAGCCGTACGCTTCGTGCCACCCGCGCCACGACAAGCGTCAATGACATGTCATCATTTTTTTAACAGATATATAATGATATCTTGCTTAAAAGTTGCAGGAAAAATATGTTGAAGGCTGTCGTGGCGCAGCGGCACAAGAGTGCGACTGTAACCGACAAGTTCTGGGTTCGATCTCCAGTCGAGGAAATGAAATATTTAAATTTTTAATTTAAATTTTAATGTTTCATTTCTTCGCTCTGGAAATAAGGCAAAAGCGCGGCGTTGAGTTCCGCCACTAACACTCAATGCCTCAAATTCGCCGGAAAGTGGAGATGGAAGTGGAACGGAGTGTCTTTACCCTAGGTTCCCGGTTCCCTCTGCCTACCTGCCTCGTGTGGAATACAGCGTGAAGCTAAAAAAAAAATGTTTTACTTTTAATATACAGAAAAGCATTGTTTGTGTCATAAATATTTGAAGTTAAAAGGCATATAAAAAACGAGGCCTGTCATGTCGCAGAGGCACAAACATGCGATTGTAACACGACAGATTATGGGTTCGATGCCTACTTGAGGATGTTAAGCATCGCCATTCAATACGCAATACTCAAGAATTCTGTGGAAAGTAGGGAACGGAAGTTCCCAAGTTCTCTCTGCCTAACCTGCTATATGCGGGTTACAGCGTGAAGCTAAAATAAACACCAAGTTCCCAGTTCTCTCTGCCTAACTGCTATATGCGGTTACAGCGTGAAGCTAAACATAATCTATAAATATCTCCAGGGACCAAACAGCGGCCGAACAGGGGCATTGCCTCCAAACAACCCACTTGCAGGCGATACCAAAACACCCTTCACACTTACCTTTCCCGATATATGTAATAGTAATTATTATCTTTTTTTTTTTTCTTTTGTATAAATTATAGTCATGGTTAGTTCTAATTTTAATTATTTTTTCTGTGGTGGGTGCCCGGGGTTCTCCAGACCTCGACGATCTTACTATCCAAAGCCCGTTTCTCATTTTGAGATCGCGTGGAGGTATCAATGTAAAGAATATCAATATTGAGGTCTCGATCCCTAAGTGTACAGAATAAGCTTTTAAGTCATCGCGTAATCTAAAGGATACATCCGTGGACCTGCAATTATGAAATCAGCAGCACAATGCCGTGCAGAAAACTGAAACATAAATATTTCATATATTCCAGAGAACAAAAAAAAAAAAAAAAAAAAAAAAAAAAAAAAAAAAAAAAAAAAAAAAAAAAAAAAAAAAAAAAAAAAAAAAAAAAAAAAAAAAAAAAAAAAAAAAAAAAAAAAAAATAATTCCGGCAATACCGCCATTTATAATTTTTTGGCAACAAGCTGAAAACAAGAATTCAAGTGAAAATCTGTCGTACATTCAATCACTTTCTGAAAAAAGTGCAATAAACATTCACTCTAATGCTTCTTTTAGCAGACATAGTGAAAAATAAATACCACAATATCCAAACATGCAAAGAAACAAATGTGATTAATTTACTGCATGTTCTGAAAATTATTTAAATGAAAAGTACAAGGAGCAATCAACACCAAAGCTATATATGAGGAGTTTTAATATGTACTACAATGAAATATTTCATCTTTGTAAAAATTTGTATTTTAAATGTGTGAATGGGTTTGCAAGCAAATTACAAGCACTCAGAAAAAACAACATTAAATATAATAATATTGGGTGAAAATGGACTTTGTGGCCGTCACAATTAGGTTTCATTTATGTTAATTTAGAATGACCTTACTTTAATTTATTACAAGCGACTTGTTCATTGCAATATTGAATAGAAATACTATAGGAATAGGATACCATAACTTATATTATTGCTATTATAATTTAACTACACTACTCTTTTGTTGGAATATTATATATAAGTATTTATAAATGACTTCACTCTTAATTTGTTAGCAGATTTTTTTTAGAAAAGTTTGCTGAATGTGTATATCTATCATGTTGTTGAGTTTTTAAATTTTGCTATTATAAACACTTATCACTTAGTGACAAGGCAAGTCTCTTTGCTTTTTGCTTTCCAACAGAATTTGAGATATTTTTTTGTGGATTTACAGATGTCATCATTTGTGATAGTTTGTCTTGGCAGTATGAGAAAACAAAAATAATACTTGTGAGATTGAACCTACAACTGCCATATTTACAGCCATACACTATGGCACTGTGTTTTGATGGTCCAAAGTTATTATTTTAATATTATTTACATTCTGCAATAATTATTTATATATTCATAATTTTACAATTTCACATACAATTTGTTCAATTACTGTTACATAAAATTTAACTAACATCTATTTGTTACAACATTATGGTAGTACAGATTGAGAAAAAGACATTTAGTAAAAAAATAATATTATATTATAAAAGTGTATTATTTTAAAGACAATATTTATAATTAAATTCATATATATACTTTAGTGGCTATATTGATAAAATCACTTTCTTAAATTTATTTTGCTTTATAAGACATTATATATTACATAAAGTGCTAAATATAAACTATACAAATATCTGATAATCGGTTATAGCACATAACTGTGGATTTTAGACAACATTAACATAAATCCACAGTTATGTGTGTGCAAGTTTAGGAACATGGGTCATATTTTTTTTTTATTTATGTTAGCGGGCTTTAAGTAACAAATACTTACTTAAATTGTGCAGATGGTGGCTGGTTTGCTTTAGAACCACTCATTTTATATTTTTTTTACCTGATTTTAACAAATAAAACAATTATGAATAAATTCAATAAAAAAAAACAATCATGGGATGTATAATGATTATATCTAAAAAAGTCAAGTATTAAAATTGAATTTTGTACAGTATTTATTTTGATTATATATATATTGTTTAATCGTATAGGTATTTTAAGTATTTGAAATTTTATTGATTTCAAATTTATCTTCTCGATAAATATTTCGACGTCTCAAAAAGCATTGTTAATTTCAATAATACAAATCAAAAAATTAAAATAATTGAAAATTAATAGATATCACAAATTAGAAATACTTAAAAAATACATAAAAGGATGTAATTTATCCATTTACGTAACCAAGGCAGAAAATATAATACACTTACCCCTGTTCTATTATTTAACGTATAATTTCAATATCTATAATTTCTTACATTAGAAAATTTTCATGGCGAATTTTGAGTAAAATTTCTAAATATTGAACAACCTCAATCGATCGCACCGCAACCGGAAGAGGTTTTGCTACAATTCCAATTGACAAATAAATGTCAACGTGAAGAAGTATTGCCAGGTTAATTTATACAACATTTTAAATATTGCAGTAGTTTAGCTGTAATCTATCGTAACAATTAAATACTTAACATAAGTTAAGTAAAATCAAATAAATTTAAGTAAAATAAATATTAAGTGCAAAAATAGTACATATTTCTCTATATTCTATTTTCATTATGGCAATTAACCTAAGCCGCTACATTTTAAAAAATAATTGAAGTAATGAATGAATATAAATAACAACAAACGTTCAATACATTTCATAAACAATTGCTCAAGAAAAGTATAACATCAAAGTATTGTTATTTATAGTTGTCAACAATATATAAATGTGTAAATATTTTTAGGACAGGATATTAATAGAAAATTGTAATAGAAATAAAGCCATGAGTAAATTTTTTTTTATTATACCTCATATGTTGGTTGCAAAGGGGAACTAGTTCTCTTATAATTGAAAATTTTGTAAGTAAATACAATATATATTTATATATGTGACTTATTAGGTAAATAATTTAAGTAATATTTTGTTTCGCAATTTTTTTCGAAGCTGGTTTTATAAAAAATATACGGAGAGCATTATAATCCTATAATGCTCTCCGCGTGCAGTACAACAACGCGTTCAGGATGCTGTTGGGGCTGCCTCGATGCTGCAGCGCCTCAGGGATGTCCGCTGAAACCCGTGTTGATTGTTTTTTTTGCTTTCATGAGAAAAAGATGTGGGTCTCTGGTGCGGCGCATATGGGGTAGTGCCACAGAATTCTGAGCATGATTTCTAATAGACTAGATTGCATATGCATAAATCACGTGTTCCGTTGCAAATGGGATGGTGCAGCGGTGATTTGTGTGTAATGTAATGTTAATGAAAAAAAAAAAAAAAAAAAAAAAACTTGTTATAATACTGACATAGTCCGTAAGAAATATTGTTTACTAACCAAAATGAGTCACTGGTCACTTGAATAAATATATTGTTATTATTATTAAAAATAATGATTTTGAATTCATATCTAAAAACAAAGACCAAGTGCGAGTCAGATTCAGGCATCGGGAGTTCCGTACAAAGTTTTTATAATATGTAGGTAAGCTTAATAGCTATCGGAAAAAACTGCTGATTTTCCAAGCCCCAAAAACTTGAAAAATTAAGCATTTAGGGTTTTATTTTTTATGTTTATTTATTTTATGTTTATTTATTATTATTAAAAATATGGAAAGGCTTGGTTTACGAAATGTACCCTAAAACTGGCTTGTGTATGTATTTTCATATAACAACTGTTTATATATTTTTTCCTCACAACCTCAAAACGGAGGGTCTCGGAAAGCCTCTTAAACTAGAACTTCGAAAGTATAAACAGGCTGAAAAAAAGACTCGATTGGGACAACAACATTATACAATAAAACTTTTGTAGAAAGTCTATCATTAGGTATTTACTTGAATGATATTTTCTTAAAAATCGGTTGTTTCTCTTAACAAGAAAAGTAAAAGTAACTTTAGATCTAGACTTATGATTGGTAAGAAATTACGATACCTTTGCTCAATTAAGATCCATCTCCCATATGGACCCTTTCTTAAAGAGACAGCTTCCGCTGTCAATAGTATAAAATGCTAGGCTAGCACTTATCAAATATCATAAGCTTCAGTAGTACCTCAAAACTAACTGTCTAATAAAAACTAGCAATGTCCACTAAAGTCTTGGTTTGTTAAAAAATATATTTATAAATTTGGTACATAGGAATGTACATAGTGAACAAATTATAATTCTATATTATTGTTTTCGTTGTAGATGTTTTTTGCAACAGTATTTATTGTTTGCCACGCTGACAAACAAAACGATAAAAGGAGTGCATCTGGGTGGAATAGGTTTATACCGGGACTGGTCCAAGTTTCCGCAGTTACAACGGACAATGCTGGTATTTTATATCTATCTATTATTACTTTTAATTAAAATTAAATTTAATATTACAAAAGGTTATTCGTTTCTCACTGTTTAAAAGAGCTAGACATGTCTTAATGTTTTACTAATAGCTCTTTTAATTTGGAATATTGAAACATTCTAAACACGACACGAAGTAGGACGAAACATTTTCTTAAAATTTCTTATGTTAAGAAAATGTTATTAATTATAAATTTTAATTTATATCGTTAATGTTTTTTCGCTCTGGTACTGAGGCAAGTCACAGACAGCGTTGAGTTCTGCTACTCAACACACAATGCCTTAAGAAATGGGCGGATATGGGGAACGTCCTAACGTGACGAGTATCCTTACATTAGGTTCCCAAGTTCCCTTTATATTTAAATAAGTTTCATCACGTGTATTGGACAAATATGTAATAATATGTATTTATCGATCATAGGTTGGTCATCAGACTCAAGCTCAGACGTAGCCGGTGCTATTGCGGCGGCTAAAGCAGCTTCAGCGGCTGTGATGGCCGCGCAAAAGGACGTAGCTGCGATCAAACATGCCGCTTTGGAACAACAGAGTGCAGCCAGTGCTAAGGAAGCTGAAGCCGCACAAGCGGCTCACAAAAGGTAACTTTTAAAATGTATAGTTATAGAGAACCAGTTTTAGAAGAAAAAAGTTATTGACAACGGCATGTTATTCGGCATTAGCTCTCGTCTGCCCTAAATCCTTGCGGGTCCCTCTTAACAAACTTTTAAATTAACTGAACTTAATTTAGCTTGACGCTATATCGCTAACGGGGTAGGCAAAGAGAACGGAGCGCCAAGCGCTACGGTTAACAAACGGTTTTTCTTTAACAATTTTTTCACTTTTTTTATTAAGATAATTTAAATAAAAATCAATACGTATGTTTTTTGTATGTTTTAATAACGTCACTTAGTTTAAAGATTTAGACCTTATAGTAATGTAGGAAGTGAAAAATATAGTATATCCGGTGCCCATCCACATTAAAAGACGGCAACGCTCCTGTAGCTCGTCTGGAGTTACACGGGGCCGTGGGCGACGGTGATCACTTACCATCAGGTGACCCATACGCTCGTTTGCCGTCTCTTCCATAAAAATGTAGTATATCCTTTCTTTGCTACACCAACGCTCTTATTATTCGATGTCTGTTTTTGTATTTATAGAGCAGGCAGAATATTGTAGCTTGGCGAGTTGTGTCCGCCCTGAAGTTAACTATTGATGGAAGCGAAATTTAGTTATTTTTTTTAGTCAGCATAGCTGTGAGTTTTTCCATACATAATGCTGTATTGGTGGTCGTACCGACACTATTATATGGCAGCGAAACGTGGGTATTACAGACGAAGAATGTAAGAAAGATGAATACTATAGAGATGCGATCTCTTCGGATAGTCAGTTTAACTCATCGAATCATACCCAATAAAGAGATATACAGATTGGTAGTTACTAGTGTGGGTGTCACAGTGAGAATTAAGAACGTGTTCAGGTGGTTTGCGAAACTCGAGCGAATAAGTGAAGAAAGGATGGCAAAAAAGATTTATGGAGGAAAAGTGAGTTGTAAGAAAGGGAGACCTCGGTTGACCTTCCAAAACCCAGGATCTACGATACTCGAGTAGGGTCTCGTAAAAAGCATGGACATGACCCCGTAAACCATGTTTGAAGAGGTTGATGACAGTGGACAAGGCGTTAGAGGTATGCCAAGACCGTAGCGATTGGCACTCCGTCGTTTATTCTGTTTACCCCGCTAGGGATATAGCGTGAAGCTAAGTATGAGGGGGTCACGACTCGTGGACCGTACTATAATCCATTCAATTGTTAATAATAGAAGTGGAGGTCGCTCTCGCATTCTTCACTTGACGAAATGTAAATTCCCATAGCGAGGAAGCAGCACGAGCAGCTCGCGCTCTGGCGCTGGAGGCGGCGCAGGCGGGCGTGCGCGCGCAGGCGCAGCTGGCGGCCGCCAAGGCGCGCGCGGCCGCCGCGCAGAAGATAGCGGCCGCTAGGGAAGCCGCCGCTGCCATGGCCATACAGAGAGCTGCACAGAGCCAAGCTGCTAAATTGCAAAATGCTGGTATGATATTGTTGATTTAATCTATGTAAATATTTTATAAACGTCTTTTTTGTAGCTTCACACTTTATATCATAGTACCTAAAGTTTCTCACGCACTATTCGATTTCCGAGATAATAATTTAAATGCAATCATTCACACGAGTGAAAACTTTACCCACAATCGCATTTGCAGAAAAACGCGGTTCCGCTTTGCAACGATGACCTGATAGACATTAAAATACAGTTTTCTAACTTATGAGAAAAATAATAATATATTTCTCTATATCACAATATTAAAATTATGTTTAGAAATTATACATACATATTTTTAGTGTCAATATTATTTATTATATATATTCATCTTACCTTTATTTTCAAATATATATTCATCACATTTCTATACTATCTTATTCTATAACCATCCGCCATATTAACCAGCAGTAACATATTAATATAAATTCACAGATTTAGAAGCATTAAAGTTATCAGTCATACAAAGCTCGGGGGCCGCGGGTGCAGCTGGTGCTGCTCAACACGCGGCCACTGCAGCCGCAGCAGCTCTGCGCCCCTCTGGATGGACGCCCACTTGGAAAGCTTGGACTTGGGCGTGATTTCTGATAATACTAGATAGATATGCTTTTTGAGATCGGAACACATTGAGCTTAAAATATTATAGTTATATGTAATAAATGCGGATGGAATATTTTTTTTTGTTTTAATTTTATCGAAGATGTAACAACTTTGACCTAACTTGAAGACACAGCAAGTGCTAAACTTAAGATATACCCAAGACAATAAATACGTAGATCATATGTTGTTATGTGTGGTTGATATGTACATAGAAATACATAGTTAATCATTAATATGTGGATGTATAAAATTGATCGGCACTCAATACGACTGCGCCGTTGCCTAGGCAACCCGAGATGAAGCTCCACCTGACGGGGATTTGCAGCCTCCTACTGTTTTTGTTACGTAACAATTTTACTAGTTTTAGGAAAGATCATATTTTTATAAAAATGTGAATGATTCTTTTTATAATACCAAAAGTCGGTAAGTGCAGTTTTAATTATATGTAATTATTAAATAATCCATGAATAAAAAAGGTTTTTAGTGTAAAAATAAAGTAAAATGTTTTTAAAAATATTACTACATGTTTATAAAAATATATTAAAGCAAATTGTATTCAAAGACTATAGACTAAAAAATATTTTTAAATTTAATGTATTAACAAAAAACATATACTTATACATTGAATGAAATTGTAAATCATTTCAGGAATCATGACTTTTTTACATCTCTTGTTAGTGGCAATAAACTGCAGTCCGCTGGTATTTGCGGACGCAGATCGAAGGCGGGTTACAAATCCTACATATTATAATGTCGGTGGAGTCCTCTCTAGTAATGAATCTATAGCATTTTTCAAAGACACAATTTCGGTAATTATATGACTTATTATGAATAGAAAAAGAACTATAGAAACTCGATTAACTGACCTAATAATATATTTTATAATTTAGCTAGGTTTTTTTAGTTTTTCATAATATAATACACAAAAAAGATAAGAATACGCAGCAGCAGATAGACAAAAAATATTGTCATAGTTTAACATATTATTTTTACTATTTTATAGTATAGATAGATACTTAATATTAATAACAAACACATTTTTTAACATTTATTTATGTTGGTATTTGATAAACAAGAATCCGTATAACTGAGGGCTAGATTAGAGTTGT